>JBBDGP010004054.1:0-194257 GCA_037952835.1 Lithobates septentrionalis | reverse complement strand
CTGTTTTTATACTATCTCAAATCTACTAGTCAGCAAGCTATAGCCAAAACAATATATAGCTAGAACTAAATATGAAATGATCATATTCGTGATTATTCTAAATATTCTCTTTGCCAACAGCTGACACGTCTCTTAAGCTTCTTTGATTGTCAGTAACACACAACAGATTCTTATAAAAAACTCAAGGTGAATGACCTTTCCAAATGGCCAAATTCTTGTAATAAATTTACTTTAAATTACAGAAATGCAATTCTGTACCAAACCTTACAAATGCATATTAAACTATAATTGGATACATATAAATGTATATTACTTCACACAAACTCAATCTAGCTAACTAATTAAATAACTATATCAAATAACTAACTATATTATAGATAATATATGTTTTTACTTTTAAAAAGATCTTTACAATAAAGTCTATAACCGATACTCTGAGTATATTCTTATCTGTGAAACCACTGACCTACTGACCTTTAGTCATTAACTCTGTACATGGAGAACAACTGGTACAAAAATGACATGCACACAACCTAGCTATTTCAAGATTCGTCTTATGCTGAGCTGAGTGAGCTTTTTCAATGTCAAAGCATAAAACGGAACTCAGACTGCATACTTACAGATCTTGATTATAAAGCCAAATTAATATAATTATTCTACACACCCAAACTCAGACAAAAACTAATCAGCAGGAAACTTCACTCTGATTATGAAGTCACAAATAATGGAAGCAAACCCTGCAATAAAAAACGCTGTAAACTGCAACCAGATCAATCTATCCAAAAGTGTCACACACACAAATGGGACCTTCAATATCATGTGATCTTACAACTGTACCTCCAGTAATGTTGTGTTACCTAATCGAAAGCTAAAGGTGCAGCAAAGGATCTTATGTTGGTAAAACAGGACAGAGGTTGCAAGCAAGGATGAATTTGCACAGACATACCAGCAAGGAACATAAAGAAGACAGTTTATGCACACCTGTGGGACATCACTTCTCACAACCGGACAACACTATAGAAGACCTCAATGTTTTAGTTCTTAAAGGGAATTTCAGAACTATCCAGGAAAGGAAAACGTTTGAACTAAGAATGATAATTCTTTTTGATACAAAAAATAATGGCCTAAATTTAGATATTGGTTTCCTTACCCATTATACTAAAGTTTTATGATCCCCTCTGTGACTAGCATTACCCCCTCCAGTCTATAACTCTCCCTCTGTCTTATCTCACTAACTCTGCTGTTATCTTTATTACTAGGGATGAGCTTCGAGTTCGAGTTGAACTCATGTTCGACTCAAACATCGGCTGTTCGCCGAACAGCGAACAATTTGGGGTGTTTGCGGCAAATTCGAAAGCCGCGGAACACCCTTTAAAAGTCTATGGTAGAAATCGAATCTTATATGCATGGTATTGTCATAAAAAGTGTTTGGGGACTTGGGTCCTGCCCCAGGGGACATGGATCAATGCAAAGAAAGTTTTAAAAACGGCTGTTTTTTCGGGAGCAGTGATTTTAACAATGCTTAACGTGAAACAATAAAAGTGTAATATTCCTTTAAATTTTGTACCTGGGGGGTGTCTATAGTTTGCCTGTAAAGGGGCACATGTTTCCCATGTTAAGAACAGTCTAACAGCAAAATGACATTTAAAAGGAAAAAAAAGTAATTTAAAACTACTTGCGGCTATTAATGAATTGTCCGTCCGACAATACACATAAAAGTTCATTGATAAAAACGCCATGGGAATTCCCCACAGGGGAACCTCGAACCAAAATTTAAAAAAAAAATGGCGTGGGGGGTCCCCCTAAATTCCATACCAGGCCCTTCAGGTCTGGTATGGATATTAAGGGGAACCCCGGTCAAATTTTTTTTTTCTTAAATGGTGTGGGGGTCCCCCTCAAAATCTATACCAGACCCTTCAGGTCTGGTATGGATTTTAAGGGGAACCCCGTGCCAAAAAAAAATGGTGTGGGGTCCCCCCAAAAATCCATACCAGACCCTTATCCGAGCATGCAACCTGGCAGGCCACAGGAAAAGAGGAAAGGGAAAAGAGAGAGCGCCCCCCCTCCTGAACCGTAAAAGGCCACATGCCCTCAGCATTGGGAGGGAGCTTTGGGGTAGCCCCCCAAAGCACCTTGTCCCCATGTTGATAGGGGACAAGGGCCTCATCCACACAACCCTTGCACGGTGGTTGTGGGGGTCTGTGGGTGAGGAGCTTATCAGAATCTGGAAGCCCCCTTTAACAGGGGGGCCCCCGAATCCCGTCCCCCCCATGTGAAATGGTAAGGGGGTACAAAAGTACCCCTACCATTTCACAAAAAAACTGTCAAAAATGTTAAAAATTACAAGAGACCGTTTTTGACAGAAACAGAAGAAGAAGATGGAGGAAGAAACTGAAGGAAGATAGAAGAAAGAAGATAGAAGAAAGAAGACTTTAAATAAAGGAATTGTCAAAAACTGTCTCTTGTCATTTTTAACATTTTTGACAGTTTTTTTGTGAAATGGTAGGGGTACTTTTGTACACCCTTATCATTTCACACGGGGGCAGGATCTGGGGGTCCCCTTGTTAAAGGGGGCTTCCAGATTCCGATAAGCCCTTCGCCTGCAGACCCCCACAACCACCAGGCAAAGGTTGTGGGGATGAGGACCTTGTGCCCATCAACATGGGGACAAAGTGATTTGGGGAGCTACCCCAAAGCACCCTCCCAATGTTGAGGGCATGTGGCCTGGTATGGTTCAGGAGGGGGGAGCTCTCTTGCCCCCCCCTCTTTTCCTGTGGCCTGCCAGGTTGCGTGCTCGGATAAGGGTCTGGTATGGATTTTTGGGGGGACCCCACGCCATTTTTCTAAAAAAATTTGGTTTGGGTTCCTCTTAAAATCCATACCAGACCTGAAGGGCCTGGTATGGAATTTAGGGGGACCCACCATGCCATTTTTTTTAAATCTTGGTTTGGGGTACCCCTGTGGGGAATTCCCATGCCGTTTTTATCAATGAACTTTTATGTGTATTGTCGGACCGACAATTCATTAATAGCCGCGAGTAGTTTTAAATGACTTTTTTTCCTTTGAAATGTCATTTTGCTGTCAGACTGTTCTAAACACGGGAAACATGCACCCCAAAATGTATTCGGCCACATGTCTTTGGAAAAAAAAATGTCAATAAGTGTATATTTATTGGTTTGCGCAAAAGTTATAGCGCCTAAAAACTAGGGTACATTTTCTGGAATTTACACAGACTTTAATTTATGACTGCCTATGTCGTTTCTTGAGGTGCTAAAATGGCAGGGCAGTACAAAACCCCCACAAATGACCCCATTTTGGAAAGTAGACACCCCAAGGAAATTGCTGAGAGGCATGTTGAGCCCATTGAATATTCATTTTTTTTGTCCCAAGTGATTGAATAATGACAAAAAAAATAAAAAAATACAAAAAGTTGTCACTAAATGATATATTGCTCACACAGGCCATGGGCATATGTGGAATTGCACCCCAAAATACATTTAGCTGCTTCTCCTGAGTATGGGGATACCACATGTGTGGGACTTTTTGGGAGCCTAGCCGCGTACGGGGCCCCGAAAACCAATCACTGCCTTCAGGATTTCTAAGGGTGTACATTTTTGATTTTACTCCTCACTACCTATCACAGTTTTGAAGGCCAAAAAAAAAAATCAAGATGGCATGAAACCCCCCCAAATGACCCCATTTTGGAAAGTAGATACCCCAAGCTATTTGCTTTGAGGCATGTTGAGTCCATGGAATGTTTTATATTTTGACACAAGTTGCGGGAAAGTGACAAATATTTTTTTTTTTTTTTTTTTTGCACAAAGTTGTCACTAAATGATATATTGCTCACACAGGCCATGGGCATATGTGGAATTGCACCCAAAAATACATTTAGCTGCTTCTCCTGAGTATGGGGATACCACATGTGTGGGACTTTTTAGGAGCCTAGCCGCGTACGGGAACCCAAAAACCAATCAACGCCTTCAGGATTTCTAAGGGTGTAAATTTTTGATTTCACTCTTCACTGCCTATCACAGTTTCGGAGGCCATGGAATGCCCAGGTGGCACAACCCCCCCAAATGACCCCATTTTGGAAAGTAGACACCCCAAGCTATTTGCTGAGAGGCATGGTGAGTATTTTGCAGCTCTCATTTGTTTTTGAAAATAAAGAAAGACAAGAAAAAAAAAATTTTTTTTTTTCTTTTTTCAATTTTCAAACTTTGTGACAAAAAGTGAGGTCTGCAAAATACTCACTATACCTCTCAGCAAATAGCTTGGGGTGTCTACTTTCCAAAATGGGGTCATTTGGGGGGGGTTTGCCACCTGGCCTCCGAAACTGTGATAGGCAGTGAAGAATGAAATCAAAAATTCACGCCCCTAGAAATCCTGAAGGCGGTGCTTGGTTTCGGGGTCCCGTGCGTGGCTAGGCTCCCAAAAAGTCCCACACATGTGGTATCCCCGTACTCAGGAGAAGCAACAGAATGTATTTTGGGGTGTAATTTCACATATTCCCATGGCATGTTTGAGCAATATATCATTTAGTGACAACTTTGTGCAAAAAAAAAAAAATTGTCTCTTGCAACTTGTGTCACAATATAAAATATTCCATAGACTCGACATGGCTCTCAGCAAATAGCTTGGGGTGTCTACTTTCCAAAATGGGGTCATTTGGGGGGGTTTTGAACTGTCCTGGCATTTTACTCACAACATTTAGAAGCTTATGTCACACATCACCCACTCTTCTAACCACTTGAAGACAAAGCCCTTTCTGACACTTTTTGATTACATGAAAAAATTATTTTTTTTTGCAAGAAAATTACTTTGAACCCCCACACATTATATATTTTTTTAAAGCAAATGCCCTACAGATTAAAATGGTGGGTGTTTAATTTTTTTTTTTCACACAGTATTTGCGCAGCGATTTTTCAGACGCATTTTTGGGGGAAAAAACACACTTTTTTAAATTTTAATGCACTAAAACACACTATATTGCCCAAATGTTTGATGAAATAAAAAAGATGATCTTAAGCCGAGTACATGGATACCAAACATGACATGCTTTAAAATTGCGCACAAACATGCAGTGGCGACAAACTAAATACATTTTTAAAAGCCTTTAAAAGCCTTTACAGGTTACCACTTTAGATTTACAGAGGAGGTCTACTGCTAAAATTACTGCCCTCGATCTGACCTTCGCGGTGATACCTCACATGCATGGTGCAATTGCTGTTTACATTTGACGCCAGACCGACGCTTGCGTTCGCCTTAACGCGAGAGCAGGGGGGACAGGGGTGCTTTTTTTTATTTTTTTTTTCTTTATTATTTTTTTGCTTTTCTATCTTATTTTTAAACTGTTCCTTTCATTTTTTTTTTAAATCATTTTTATTGTTATCTCAGGGAATGTAAATATCCCCTATCATAGCAATAAATTGAAAAAAATTGGGTCTTTTGGACCCTAGATTTCTCCTCTGCCCTCAAAGCATCTAACCACACCAAGATCGGTGTGATAAAATGCTTTCCCAATTTCCCAATGGCGCTGTTTACATCCAGCAAAATCTAATTCATAAAATGCTCGTAGCTTCCGGTTTCTTAGGCCATAGAGATGTTTGGAGCCACTCTGGTCTCTGATCCACTCTATGGTCAGCTGGCGGAATCACCGGCTGCATTCTCAGGTTCCCTGTTGAGACAGGAGAGCCAGAGAAAAACACGGAAGACGGTGGGGGGGCATTCCCTCCCACTGCTTGTAAAAGCAGTCTAGAGGCTAATTAGCGGCTAGGATTGCTTTTACATGAAAGCCAACCGCTGGCTGAAAAGAATGATACCAAGATGATACCTAAACCTGCAGGCATCATTCTGGTATAACCACTCAAAAATCGTGAATTGCGTACCTGAAGACAAAAAAATGGTTAACAATAAAACACAGTAAACGGTAAAGTATAAAAAATTGCATACCTAAAGACCACACCAACCCAGATAGCGAAGGAATTTAGAGACTACTACTCATCCCTATACAACCTCCCAGTACGACCCCCAAACAACGCGACGATAGATGATTACATATCAACAGCTCAAATACCCCAAATTTCGACAGCAGCGAGCACAGAATTGGAGGACCCCATTACCGTGGAGGAGCTTAAGCGAGCGGTAGGTGGGATGAAACCCGGCAAAGCTCCGGGCCCTGATGGGTTTACCCTACAATACTACCAAACCCTCCTGCCGCTCCTGGCCCCTCATATGGTTCGAATGTTTAACTGCCTAGGAGAGGGGACCCCTTTACCCAGAGACACTCTGAGGGCACATATCTCCCTTATACCGAAAGAAGGTAAAGATGCGGCGGCCTGTGGAAGCTATAGACCTATATCCCTGTTAAACGTAGATCTCAAGCTCTTTACAAAGATTCTGGCCAATAGACTAACCCAACACATACCGGAATTAGTACATGCGGATCAAGTGGGGTTTGTCCCTGGCCGAGAGGCGAGGGACAACACTACTAAGGTGCTCAATCTCATTCACATAGTCTCGACAACTAAAACCCCATGCGTCTTCTTTAGTACAGACGCGGAGAAGGCGTTTGATCGGGTTAGTTGGGCTTTTATGTCCTCAGTTCTCAAAAAGATCGGCCTAGGGCACAAGATGCTACAATGGATCCTCAGCTTATACTCCAACCCCACCGCCCAGGTCAAAGCCAACGGTATACTATCAGACCCATTCCCTATATCGAATGGTACCAGACAGGGCTGCCCGCTCTCCCCACTCCTGTTTGCCCTGGCCCTAGAACCCTTTTTATGCACTATACGATCTAACCCGGATATATCTGGCGTGACAGTGGGGGACACCCAATACAAGATCTCAGCCTACGCCGATGATCTGATGTTTTCACTAACCAACCCAGTAGTATCCTTGCCAAATTTACTCAGGGAATTTGATAGATATGGAAGTTTAGCCAACCTAAAAATCAATTTCGATAAATCGGAGGCGATGGGGATTAATATCACACCGCCTAGACTAAGCTCTCTAAAATCACAGTTTAGATTTAAATGGTCCAATGCTTCCCTCAAATATCTAGGAACCCAGATCCCTAATGACCTAAAGCACACCTTCGAACGTAACTTTCCACCATTACTAACTAAGACCCGCTTACTTCTGGAGGAGTGGAACAAGGGTCTGCACTCCTGGTTCGGCAGGTGCAACCTGCTAAAAATGTCTATACTACCGAAATTTTTATATTTATTTCAGGCGCTGCCAATCAGGATTCCACCCCAATACCTTAAGCAAGTGCACTCCCTTTTCGTTAAATTTGTCTGGGCGAATTTGAAACCTAGGCTGCGCAGGCGCTACTTGACATTACCCAAGCAATTTGGAGGACTGGCTCTCCCAGACCTACAGAACTATTACCGGGCAGTTCACCTAGGTAGAACAATAGACTGGAACAGACACGGCCAAAACAAGCTCTGGATACACCTAGAACAGGCTCAGTCCGCAGTCCCCTTGAAGGGAGCGGTGTGGTGCTTTGACCAGCTTCCGCCAGCATTGAAGTCACACCCGGTAATAGGCACGACCCTTAGAATAGGCGCATCTACTCTATCCACTACCTACATCTCCTCTAGAGACTCTCCTCTTTACCCGATATTGGGAAACCCTTCTTTTCCCCCTGGTTTAGAACAATCGGAGTACAAGACACTTACATCGTCCGGCAGGGACCGGGCATCACATTTCTTGGTTGAAAACCAATGGCCCTCCATCTCAAACCTGACTGATGTTGAGGGACAATTCCAACTGCCATTCTGGAAAGCAATTAGAATACACCACTTCCTACACTCGATCCCTAACCCAGCACAGTTTAACCGCGACTTGACGACCTATGAGGATTACTGTGCAGACGAGGGTACATTGCCACGGGTACTGTCTAAAACATATGAATTACTCAATTCCCCTATTGAACAACCTGACCTGACATTTATACAGCAATGGGAAACAGATTTACAATGCAAGTTTACTAACACACAAATTCAAACGATTATCAGATTCTCCCTAAAAACATCTATCTGTACAAAGATACAAGAACTCAATTATAAGATCCTGACCAGATGGTACTACACGCCTCAAAGGCTACATACGTACTTCCCTAACACTACAGATAGATGTTGGAGATGTCAGACAGACATTGGGACACTCCTCCACATTTTCTGGTCTTGCCCTCTGCTCCAGCATTTCTGGACAACAGTCCGGACGATCATCCAAAAATTTACAGATCACATGATAAGCGATGACCCAGCTTTCATCCTGCTCCACGCCACCACAATACTCGCACGGAGCTACAAAAAATCCATAATAAGACACTTACTGAATGCAGCTAAATATTGCATCCCGCTTATGTGGAAGAAATGCTCACCACCGACTGTTGGGTTATGGCTACGCAGAGTGGAGGAGATCAGGAAGTTGGAGGACTTAGTCCTGACGGCACATAACAAACAAGAACAACATTCCAAGACATGGAGGCTCTGGATAATGTTTCTGATGAAGGGACGGCGCTGCTTGCCACATGAATAAGAAAAGCCCACAGATCTGAAGATGACGTGCCCTGTCGCCCGGGCCCCCCCCCCCCCCTCGCTCCCTATTCCTTCCCCTCATCTTTTCTCTGACTTTCTTTCTCCCCCCCCCTTTTTTTTTTTTTTTTTTTTTTTTTAATCACCATGCTCCAGTTCGCCTTGCCTCTCCCTCAACATCTCTCCTCTACGGTCTTAGGTAATTTTTTTTTACTCAGGGAATGGGCAGTAGAATCAGATTCACAACTACGAAGACATGGTGAGACTTACTGTCCAGTACGCCGTTTTATTTTATAGATGGGAAATATAGAAGATGATTGTACCATTGCGATTATGGCTGGTACCGATATGATGGTTATCATTATCACATGTCACTACCTGTGACCACCAGTTGTTAAGGCTGGCACTGTACTGTACTATCTGCCGTCTCCACCCTTTTATTTATTTTTGTTTTGCTTTGTTTTGTTCTCTTGACTCTTATTCTTTGTATTTTTTGTTTTTTGAAAACAATAAAATTTATATTTGAAAAAAAAAAAATTGCATACCTGAAAAGCAAACGTGATAAAACATAATAACGATAAAACATTGCAGAATAGAATACAGTAAAAAAGAGCAGAACAATAGCGAGAGAATAGAGAGAGAGAGAGAGAACAATAAAACGACAACTATTTTTTTTATTTTATATTTTTGTTTGTGTTTTTTTTTTTTACACTTTTTTTGTAACTAACTTTTATAACTGTAACCGGTTCCAGGTTCGGGTCCCTCAAAATGCGATGGCATCTTGGGAGACCCTGTGAAAGTGTGCCTAGTCTGTGCAATGCTGTACCCTACGCCAATACTCAACTAGTGTATGGTAGCGTTCAAAACATTCACCAATGCAAAGACCAGGATTGTCAGGACAGGAGGGACAATAATAGTGGGTGTCACGCCTATATCCGCGCTTGCTGCAGACACGACATCTTTTTTGAGGGGGTTTGTTGGGTAGGGGTACTCGGGAGGACATAAAGAAAATGCCTCTCATGCAGCCGACTGCATTTGGTTGGGGATGTGAATGGGGGAAGTACGGGCGCTGCAGAAGCGGTGGGTTCCCAATTAGGATTGGCGAATGCAGCAGGAAGGGCACTATGGGCACGACGGGCCTGTTTATCTTTTTGGTGGCAGCGGGACACTACTTGTGCTTGCCACCTCACCAGCTTGAACTGCACTTATGGGACTCGCCACGTCACCAAGTGTTACTGCAGTGCTGGTTTGACTACGACCGGGGTGTACTAGGTCGCTGGTGCTTGCCAGTTCACCAAGACGCTACCAAAAAAACTGTTAGCAAACGCAGGGATCAGGCCTGACTCTGCGAACGCTGCAGTTATGCGTTTAGTGTTTTGTAAGTGACAGTGATCGATCAATACTGCACTTGGGTGGGCTGGGCCGGGCGGAGGGGCAAAACGCAGGTGCTAGCAGGTATCTGGGCTGATCCCGCTAACACTGCGTTTTTGGGAACCCTAAACTGCTGGGGACGCCAGTATAGATCTGATCAGATCAGATATTGATCCGTTCAGATACTATACCACTAAGGGAGGTGTATGCTGCGTGCGTGGGTGTTAGCGGAACTGGCGCTAACCTGGTGCTGCCTGGGGCAGGTGCTTGCCAGTTCACCAAAACGCTACCAAAAAAACTGTTAGCGATCGCAGGGATCAGGCCTGACTCTGCGAACGCTGCAGTTATGCGTTTAGTGTTTTGTAAGTGACAGTGATCGATCGATACTGCACTTGGGTGGGCTGGGCTGGGCCGGGCGGAGGGGCAAAACGCAGGTGCTAGCAGGTATCTGGGTTGATCCCGCTAACACTGCGTTTTTGGGAACCCTAAACTGCTGGGGACGCTAGTATAGATCTGATCGGATCAGATATTGATCCGTTCAGATACTATACCACTAAGGGAGGCGTATGCTGCCTGCATGGGTGTTAGCAGTACTGGCGCTAATCTGACACTGCCTGGGGCGACACATATCACCGCCGGGCGAACAGGGGGCTAAACCTTTATTCGGTAATAAACGGCGGGTGCCCTGACACTATAAAAAAATAAACGAACTAACCAGCGTCACCCGTAACGGTTATATGGTGATCAGTGGTGAAAGGGTTAACTAGGGGGCAATCAAGGGGTTAAAACATTTATTAGGTAGTATATGGGGGTCCCTGACGCTATAAAACGCTGACGGCGAACCTAAATATTTAACTCCCTAACTAGCGTTACCAGCGACACCAATACAGCGATCAGAAAAATGATCGCTTAGTGACACTGGTGACAGGGGGTGATCAAGGGGTTAAAACTTTATTAGGGGGGTTAGGGGGGTACCCTAGACAACACAGGGGGCTAACACTCACTGCCCTACCACTTCTAACTGTCACAAACTGACACCATGCAGTAATCAGAAAAAAAAAATACTGCTTGGTGTCAGTGTGACATAGGGGGGGGAGGGGTGATTGGGGGGTGATCGGGGGGCGATCGGGGGAGATCGGGGGTGTTTTGTGTGCCTGGCATGTTCTACTGTGTGTGTTGTGCACTCACATGTCTTCTCTCCTCGGCGCGGGAACGGAAACTGCCGAGCCGAGGAGAGATGACATCACATCCTCTGCCTGTGTGTACTACACACAGGCAGAGGAGGATTCCCATTGGCTGGGAGCGATCGTGAGGGGGAGGCCACGATCGGATGGTCTCCCCCTCGCCTCTCAACGCTCCCAGTCACAAGCCGACCGCCGCTGGCACCGGGGGGGTCCGATCGAACCCCCCGCCCGCGGGAGGCAGATCACGTATGAGTACGTGATTCTGCCTGCCCGTGCCATTCTGCTCACGTATATAGGCGTGAGGCGGTCGGCAAGTGGTTAAGCATTATTAAAATCACTGCTCCCGAAAAAACGTCCGTTTTTAAAACTTTTTTGCATTGATACATGTCCCCTGGGGTAGGACCCGGGTCCCCAAACACTTTTTATGACAATAACTTGAATATTAGCCTTAAAATTAGCACTTTTGATTGTTCATGTTCCTGTCCCATAGACTTTAACGGTGTTTGCGTGTTCGAACAAATTTTTTGCCTGTTCGCATGTTCTGGAGCAAACCGAACAGGGGGGTGTTCGGCTCATCCCTATTTATTACCATTGATTTGTATGCGTTTGTTTTTCTTTTTTTTTTCTCCATTCCCTCAGAGATTTTTTTTTTGTTTTTTAACATTCTGCTAAAAAATGTGTGAATCAGTACTGCTTGGACCTTGAAGAAGGGGACATACCCCGAAAGCTTGTCCTGAAAAATTGTATGTTAGTGCAAATAAAAAAAATATCTCGGACAGTAATCAATTTTCTCTGTCACAATTGCATTAATACGGCTCCAATCACATCAAATATATCTGTACACAAATGCTTTGCCTTTCATTTCTATTTTAAACTGAATGGATTGTTTTACAAGGTGGTGGTTCACAAACACTTTAAGGGCAATTTAATATAAGATATTTTAAAATTATGGGGCATGCCCAGATCTATGTGAGGCAGCAAGCGTTTCTTCAGAGCTCCGTCTATCCTGCACTCATCTGGTCCTTAGGAGCAGTTTTGCCCGTATTCAGAGCACAAATCCAGGCAGGGCTCAGTGCACTCATCCTGGGATGCCTTCATCAGCCGCCAAGAGGGCTCGGAAGGCACAGAAGGAGCAGCACCTGACCTGCTCTATGAGAGACATGGAGATTGGGTCCGCCTCCGCCATATTGTCTTCTTGGTCAGCAGATCAACGAGCCAAACAGAACGCTGCAAGGATGGAGGGGGGGAAGCGGAGGAGCAATACAATGGGGAGAGATCTTCCTGATGATCCAATGCTCTCAGCACAGAGCATGAAGCAATCACCAGACACATCCTGGAGGCCATAAGTGTGAGCAAGGCTGAACTCATGGGGCGGATAGACCACCTCTCTACAAAATGCCCCCCTAGATAAGATCCGGGGAAGGCTGACAACAGTGGAGGAGAAAGGGAGAAAGTCTCTGAGGTGGAAGATACCTCACACTCCCATGACACACACCTGTTGGAACTGCGTAATCAGGTAAAATCCTTCCCAGTGGCTTTGCTATGGGGGTGCGGGGGGGTGCGGCCCACACCTGGGTGACACCTGACAGAGGGTGACACCAGGTTTAGACTGGCACTTGCACTCACATTGAGAAGTGCACCACGGATCCCTCCTTCCCTTCCGAAATCTCCCCAGCTCCATGCGATATGCAGGCAGAGTGGGGGAGGAAGGATTGAGGCAGAGATATAGGTGCCCAGGGTCCGACCATCCCACACACCACACACGATGCGGCCGCATTCACATCTCGGTCCCCATTGGCTACACTCACTTCCGCTTCCTCCTCGGCTCTGACATGTATACAGGATAGGAGGAAGAGCCGAGGAGGAGGAGGGACACCATCTGTGGTACAGCCCCTGCCCTGAGGTATGTAACAGGAATACTGTAGAGGAGTGGGACATGGTGATTGGGTGGGGGGAGGGCATTGGCAGGTAACAATTATGCTGCCAGAAGTGATTTTAGCACCCCTAGCACATATCCTCTACCCCCAATCAAAGATCCCATCCCAGGTCCATCCCCTCATCCCATCCTGTTCCATCTACCCCCTGATCCCATCCTGATCCATCCACCCCCTGATCCCATCCAGCTCCATCCACCCCCCCAATCCCATCCCACTCCATGCACCTCCAATCGAATCTTGCTCCATCCACCCCCCGATCCCATCTTGTTTCATCCACCCCCCAATCCTATTCTGCTCCATCCACCCCCGATCCAATCCCAGCTCCGTCCATCCCCCCAATCCTTTCACAGATGAATCCATCTCACCAATCCCATCCAGGCTCTAACCATCCCACTGATTCCACCCCGACTCCATCCACCCCACCCCAATCCTGATCACATCCCAACTTCATCCACCTCAATCCCATCCCAGCTCCATCCATTCCCCCCATACCATCCGGCTCCATCCATCTCCCCCATACCATCCCAGCTTCATCCATCCCCCCAATCCCATTCCGGCTTCATCTACCACCCTGATCCCATCCTAGCTCTATCCATCTCCCAATCCCATTCTGGTACCATCCATTCCCCCGATCCCATTCCAGCTCTATCCACCCCCCAATCCCATCCCAGCTCCATCCATTGTGGCCTGCTAAGTTCGTGGGGGGCACACCATGTTTTACCGCACCAGGTGACACCAACCCTAGTGATGCCACTGACCTCTCCAACACAGGGTGGATGATGCAGAGGACAGGCAGAGAAGGAATATTATATGGGTAGTGGGTTTCCCTGAGGGATCAGAGGGGGCTACACCTGTTACTTTTGCTGAGCAGTTCTTCAAGCCGTTACTCTCCCTGCAAGATCTACCCCCCACCTATGTAGTGGAAAGAGCGCACAGGGACCCTACAGGTATCCATCCCCCTGGTGCTTTCCCAAGGTCCTTCCTGGTTAGATACCTGAACTAAATGGGATCACGACATGATTCTAGCCCGATCCAGGAAGCATCAGGATCTGCGTTTTGAGAATACCCGAGTGATGTTGCTCCCTGATTTTTTAGGTTGAAACCCAGAGAAAACGCCGCTCATTTAACAAAGTTAATAATTAGCAAGGCTACCCTGTGCATAATCCACCAGGGGATCTCAGACCCAGGGGGTTGATACATAGCGGTGGTTCTGGATGTTTGTTATCACAAATTATTATTGATAAATGTTAATTTGCCTCCTCCCTTTTAGGTCCAGATACTTTATGATCTACTAGCTAAAGTGGCCCAATTTTCTAATGGGTGATTTGGGCTTTTGTTGCTGTTCCTGACCAAAATAGAATATTTGGTGGGGGGTTTATCTGACCATTACCCTCTTTCTCTTACCCTGACCTTTCCAATAGGGGCAAAAGGGGGAGGATGTGACCCAGCTGGTTACAAAATGAGCAGGTGTCTGCCCAACTAGAAGAATCAATTAAATCATACTGGACTTCTAATGCTGAATCAGCAGGGTCGCCTATAGTGTGGGATGCATTCAAGGCTGTGGCTAGGAGGATTTATCTCTGCATTAAGACAGCCCCTGTAAACAACAATGAGGATTTTCAAACTCTACAGACTAGGGAGAGGGATTGTGCTGAGGCCCACGTGGGTTCCCCCATGAGGACCTCATTTGAGTCTCTGTTGGAGGCAAGGTATCTTTTGTCCCTACATTTTACGGACATGGTGCATTCAAAAGCACAGCCGAGGGCTCACGCAATATTTTCTGAAGGAGTTAAAAATGGGAAATTATTAGCTATGTTAGTTTCTATCACCCAATCACAAATATTCCAGTAATCAGAACTGGGGGGGTGACTTTGTCTCTGAGCCACAGACCATAATGAAGCTTCTCAGCTCTATACTCCCCTATAGCACCTTATGATGTGACTGCTCTACATATCTTATTGTAAGGCCTATCGCTCCCAAGGTTGTCAGAGGAAGATAGAAATGCTTTAGATGCCAAAATTACCACTAAGGAGATTGAAACATCAATTTTTGCTTTCCCCCCATAAAGCCCCTGGACTGGATGGCTTTCTGGCTGATTTTTATAAGTCATATGTTACACATTTAGCCCCCAGACTTGGATAACTCCTGGAATATTGGCTTGCAAATGACACTCTGTCGACACTTTTTCCACTATCCCCTTTCCTATTTGCTATTGCCTTGGAACCTATAGCAGTTGCTCTTCGGTCGTCAGGGGAGTTAAGGGCAATCAGGGTGGGCACGATCAATGAGTTCCTTGCGCTTTATGCTGACGACTTGTTCCTGTTTCTTAAAGACCCAGGTGCCTCACTGCATGCAGCGTTAGCTATTCTTGATCAATTTGCTTCATTCTCCAGGTTGGGGGTGTACTGGAGCAAATCTATTCTACCTAAAGATGTGGGAGCTAAAGAGGGGGCAAACCCAGACCCCCCCGCTACAATGGGTACCCTCTTTTAAATACTTGGGGGTGAAAATTACAGTAAATGTTCAGGATTGTATGCCCCTTAATTTACATCCTCTCTTGACACTTCTCAAGCAGAAAGTCCAGGCTTGGATGAGGCTACCCTTATCCTTGATAGGCAGGTATAGTTTGCTTAAAATAAAACTTCTCCCCGTCATTTTATATTTCCTAAGACATGAGCCATTGTGGGTACCGAAATCCTACTTTAAAAAGAATGATGGCTTAGTCGGTTCCTTCTTATAAGCGCTTAAACCCCCTAGAATAGGCATAAAAGTGCTACAAGAGCCTGGGGATCAGGGGGGTTTGGCCTTGCCCGACTGGCAGAAATACTATCTGGCTGGCCAGATGGTTTTTGCTCATCGATGGCTGCTAGCAGACGATGGGGACTCAGCCACTGTTCTAGAAGCAGCCCATCTGGGGTCTTATGAAACCCTGTGAATGGCTCTTTATAGGGGAATTAAATCGGACCTCCCGCTCAATTTAACAATGAGGTACACTATTTAAGCCTGGGAATCTGTGGTTAAACTCGCATGCCCAAGTTACCAGGGATTCTCCCCCTCTGACCCATTGTGGATGAACCCTTCACTTTCCAATTTCTATAACATACCAGACCCTATGGTCTGGGCGATCAAGGGAATAAAAACACTAAAAGATATAACCTGTTATGGGGATCTGTTCACCTTTGCACAAATGAAAGCAAGGCATGACCTACCTAATTCTTATCTATTTCAATTTTTTTTAACTATGTCATGCCTTTCAAGTGCAGTTTAGAGGTATAAAAGTGGAATCCCTGCCCTCTGACTTGGCGAGTTTATTACTAGATGAGGAGCTTACCAAACCCCTGTCTGACATATAAGGAATTCTTTAAAAAGACACCACAGGCCTTAATCAGATGCCAGGAAAAGTGGGAAGCAAAGGTACCTGACATACAGGGAGAAGACTGGGATGACATGTGGATCCTTTAAACACCTTGTATTGGCCAGGGATAAATTGATTCAATTCAAGTTTTTACATAGGGGCTACTGTCACGGAACGTCCCACACTCCGCTTGAGTGCTTCTGTCATATACCGCTTCCTAAGTTCTGGAACACAAGTCCAATGGAAGCTGGCTATAGGAATCCCCAAGAACTAGACAACACCAGTCTTGGAGTACATCAGGACTAACTCTTTATTTGAGATCTTACACACATTTATACAGCAGGGATGACTCAAAGCTAACCTAATTAACATGAGCTAATTTACTAAAAACATTTACCCAGACCAGATGACAGACTTGTGGGCACCGAGCTTCACACAGTAGTATAAACACAGTAGCTGGAGCTAATTACAATTAACAATACAAACAACAATCTCCCCCTCCTCAGCCTATTCATCAACAGTTCGTCTCCTAGCCAGTCCTGGAGGCTAATGTGATCAGCTCACTCAATTAACAGGTTGAGTTCAGAATCAACCAAACCAATAATAGTCTCTACATACATCCTGGAAGATATTGTGGACAAATATTACTGTCCCATTTTAAGTAGTCCAAGATATATTTTCTCACTCACCCTGTGCCAGGATGGCACAGGGTGACTTAGACATAAGATGTATTCTGTGTTCCACGGGCCCTCCCCTCACAGCTACCATGGGCGTGCACAGAACTTTTATCAGGGGGCATCATTTTAGGGTCACCCATGCGCCGCCCCTTTTCGACAATGTCATTATCATATTGTCATGATCAGAGATAGCAGGTGTAGTACAGTCCCTAGGATAAGTAATGGATAATGGCAGACAGGCCCTCTTACCATACCCAGCGAAACTACAGCAGTGATCCCTCCTGCTGGACCATCGCTCACTCTGGGTTACCCAGGGGCAATTCAGGTCAGTAGTGTAGCATGTCTGTATCCAGGCAGTGGTTCAGTCCCTCTCTGGTGGTGCTGGGCAGCGAGGCTCTCTCTGGTGGCACTGGGTAGCGTGGCTCTCTCTGGTAGCGCTGGGTAGCGTGGCTCTCTCTGGTGGTGCTGGGCAGCGTGGCGCTCTCTCTGGCTTCCACCCAGCACATGCCTCTTTCTTTGTCCTGTAGCACTCACTCCCTCAGCTTTTTTCCAGGCTGCAGTCTCTCAATCACTCTCGATCGAGCTGTAACCTCTTTCCTGTGGAAAATGGGGCCACCAGTCTTCAAGACTACATGTCCCATGATACTCTCCTCTCCTAGTCTCCTTTGATTGGCCCTCAGTTATGGCCAATGGGGAAGGAATGGAGCAGGCAGGAAGCAGGGCAGGGAACCTAGTGAGAGCCGCCATCTCTTCTCCCTGACCGGAGAAAGGGGGGCGAGTGGGGGAAACCTCTGACAGCCCGCAGCTCGCCTTTCTCCTGACACAGCGCAGCCAAGTTCTCTGCTAGACTGAGCAGGAAAAAGAGCCTGCAGTCACACTACACTGATGGTGGGGCTTGACAACACCTTGACGGTGTCACCCCACTGATTGCTCGCACCCCATAGTGAAGCCACTGTGCCGATCCAATCCCTGATTCCAGGGGGGGCACTTGACCCCCTTGCCCCTACCTGCGGATGCCCATGGGAGCTTCTTCACCCCAGCTAGGTTAGCCAAGATTTTTCACTCTGGCTCAGCTGAGTGCTGGAGATGTTCCTTTTCGCCTTCCAATGCAGATCATATTTTCTGGAAGTGTCCACATATCCAGCAGTTTTGGTTCGAGGTCACATCCTGTATATCGGATCTTTTGGTAACACCGATACCTATGACTGTAAGGGTCTGTCTATTGGGCCTAGTGGATGAAGTAGTGCCCTCTAGGGCTCTTAGGACTCTACTGAATATATTATTTTTCTATGGGAGGAAGGCCATACTTCAAAATTGGAAGAAGCCAAGGGCTCCTGACATGGTATTCTGGAAGGGCTTGGTGAATTCCACGATGCCTTATTATAAGGCTACCTATATAGCCAGGGGATGTGGGCAGAAGTTTCCTAAAGTGTGGCAGGCATGGTATAACTCTACTGACACAGTAGGCTAAATTAGTGGATATAATCCCTAAATATATTAATGGCAGAATTTGCTCCATTCCTAGAGATGGGTTCACTCAGGGTCTAAACGACCATTTAGACGTGATGCACGTGTGACGTCCGCACGGGGGAGGAGCCTAGCATCGGCTCCGGGGGAGGTGTGGAGACGGAGCGCCCAAGAGCCTTGGCGATGCCGTGCGGAGTGAGAGCCCGCGGGATGCCCGGACAAGAGCGAGTGTGCGGCCGCCCGATCGCCTAACCCTTTCCCTCCTGCCGAAGCTACGAAAGCGGTGCTGGGAGCATCCCCTCGTGTTCTCTGACTGGCGAGAGCCAAGACAAGTCAGCGGTGATTTCCCCCCTCTCTGAAGCCTGGATCCCTGAGACGCTGTGGACAAGTTGGGTAGGCGAGAGCTGGTGAGTCTCGGTCTGTGGGCTCACGGGCTGGAGTGGCTGCTTACATTAAGAACTCAGTGCTTGAGCCTCGTGACAGGCAGCAACTAAAATAAAGCAAACACAGCCAAGTATTGAATGGCGGCGGTGTCCTGAGAGGGAGGAAGCAAGGTATGGGAAGCTCTGCAGTTTTATCTTTACTCATTAACAATCCACATACAAGAACTGTTGGTATCTGACTCGGGCTGCCTGCTGGGAGAGAGTGAGGCCAGGAGGATACAAGTTGTCAGGACTTCCACATGAATATTGTTATATGCCTTGTTATGGAAGGGGTTGAATGAAAACAGAGGTTCCCCCTGATCCTCCCCCCGCCGTATATAAGCTGCAAACGTGTGGTCACCAGTGTGCCAGACAATTAACACGGCCAAATAAATAGAAATAGCGTCACCAACATATGGTCTAGGGCTGAATCTGCTAATTAAATTTGTGTAAACAGGGATCAAAACCTAAAGATTAGTGACGCTGTGCTCTTGCTCTGCAGCTCCCTTTGTGACTGTTTGATTTACCTCTTCTATCTGCCTCCCCTCCCCGTTCAGTTATTGCTACCACGTAGGGTGCTTCTTCTCCTTTCTCTGTGTATGGTCTTATAACTCGGGAGACCACGGGTGTGGGCGACCAGTGAAAGGGAAGAAAAACGAAAAAAAAAAAAAAAAAGGAAAAGAGAAAGAAAAAAAAGGGAAAAAAGGAAAGGGAAAGGAAATAAAAGGGAAAGTGGTCGCAAGAAGTATTCACCTATAGCGCATATAACTGATTGGGCAGGGACAAGGAAGATGGCCCGCACTACATATAGACTTTCTGTGAGCAGCAAGCCTCCTAGCTCTATGGTACGGGGCGGGAAGGAGATTGCCCAATAGCGAAGTACTTAGAGGCAGCGACTTCGATACCCCTTACTCATTTACTTATTACAAGGGGCGAATTGTGGCTAGGGAGAGGAAGCATGAGAGGTCGTTCATCAAGAACAACGGAACCCCAGAACACAAGAGAGAGCTTAAACACCAGCTCTATACAAAAATATTTAAAAGAAGCAAGGACAAAGAGCCCGGGAATGGAGGCGAAACAACTAGGAACGAAGGATAAGAAGAAAGATCAACAGAAACAAAAGGGGGGACAGGGGGACAGAACCCGTGAAGAGCTTGACTCAGAGGGTGCGTCCGCCTGGAGTGCTGCTGATGAGCAAAGAATAATGGCCCTGGTACCAAGTAAAACGGACCTGAGCGAAATGTTCACTAAACTAGAAAACGCGATAAAAGCTGAGATTTTAAATGTCTGCTCGGACATGGGACACCTCCTCCGCCGGGTGGAGGAAGTAGAAGAGGTCTCAGGAATTCAAGCCAAAGAAATCTCGGACTTAAAAGAACAAGTCAGGAAAATGCAGAATGAAAATCGTACACTGGCGTTCAGATTAGAAGAACAGGAGAACCAGAGCCGGCGGCAAAATCTGCGCATCAGATTCATCCCGGAACAACAAAATGAGGATCTGGGAGAGAAGATGAGGAAGATATTCAACCCTATCCTGGGAAGGCGAGAAGAAGAGGTCCTAAGGATCGATAGGGTACACAGAATAAGGAAGCCCCCCAATATAAAGCAAGATATCCCAAGAGATGTCATCGCCAAATTTCATTTGTATGAGGATAAAGAAAGAATCTGGAAGAACTTAAAGGGGGCCCCTCCAACAAGTTTTGAAAATAAAAATTTGCAGATATTTTCAGACCTATCAGCAGGAACTCTGGCGCGGAGAAGACAGATGAGACCAATCCTCGATCAACTCAGGAGGGCAAACCTCAAATATAGTTGGGGGTTCCCAACATCCCTGATAGTGACAAAGGATGGCAGATCATACAGGATGAGATTCCTGGAAGAGATGCAGGACTTCTGTAACAGTCTGGGTATTCCCATCCCTGATATGTTAAAAAAAAGGAACAGAGTGCAGGGGGGGACTCAGGGGTGGGGGAGGTGGTGTTTTGTTTTTTTTTTGTGTTTTTTTCCTCCTCCCCCCTCAGAAGATGTCTACCCTGGGAGGCATCAGGAATAATGTCACTGGACTCAAGCTGCGTTAAGACAAGATACGGGGATTAGGAGGAGACGGTCATCTGAGGACTCTCCCTAATAGTACATTGTCTGTGCAGGTGGGGGAGGTGTGGCGGCGGGGGGGTGTCGCCAGGTTAGGGCGCTCTGAATCTCTACCTCCTGCGCCACTCCCTCTCTAGGGAGGGGTGGGCGCTGGATGTCGGCGCTGGAGTTCCGCCCCGGGGGAGGAGCTACGCAGTTTGGAATGGGAGAACTTCCATACGTGCAGGCTCGGGTAGGGGGGGAAGGGGGGTGGGTGAGGGGGGGAGGGGAGCGGGGTTGGGAAGGGGCCTCTGCAGGACGAGCACTAGGGGAACAGGGAGCAGGGGAGAACGGCTGGTTTAACAGACATGCCTGAGCTAAAATTCATATCATACAATGTTAAAGGGTTAAACTCGCCCATGAAAAGACATAAAATATTAAGGGAACTATGCCACCTGCGCGGTGACATAGTTTTCCTGCAGGAGACCCATTTGACTCTAGATACTAGAATCAGGCTATTTTCTCCTACGATTCCTCAGTGGTTCTATGGGGACTCCCCTGATAGAAGGTCGAAGGGAGTCACCATAGGGTTCTCAAAGGCTTCTAATTTCTCGCTGCTGGATAGAATGATCGATCCTGAAGGTCGTTATATCTTTTTAAAAGGTAACATTGGAACTAGGATGTTTACTTTGGCGAACGTCTACTGCCCTAATAAAAACCCAACGGCTTTCCTGGGACAAGTATTGAGGAAGCTGTCGGAATTTGGGGAGGGGGAGGTAGTTCTGGCAGGGGACTTAAACTTTTGCCTCGACCCTGATCTGGATGGTACGTCCCGTGCCCAGGGGATAAAGAAGGTGTCGTTAGGGTCAATCAGGGGGAAGCTGCTCCGCAGCCAGTTAATGGATGTGTGCAGACTGCAACACGCTAAAGAGAGAGATTTCACCTTCTTCTCCCCTGTGCACGGGTCTTACTCCAGATTAGATTACATCTTTGTAGACCACAGCTTACTGGAGTGGGTTGAGGAAACTAAAATAGAAATAACGTCCCTTTCAGACCATTCCCCATGTCACGATGAGGGTGAAGATCCCAGAAGTGTTGGGGCGGCCCTTCTCGTGGAAGCTGAATGAAGGTTTGTTGAAGGATCCCAAAGTAGTAGAGAGGATTCAGGAGGAAGTGAACTTCCTCTTTAAATCAAATGACACAGGTGAGGTGTCCCCCTCTATTTTATGGGAGTCACACAAAGACTACATTAGGGGGATCCTCATACCAATAGGAGCAGGGCTAAAAAAAAGAGAAGGGAAGAAAGGGGAAAGCTGATAGAGGAAATGTTTTCCCTGGAGCAGGTACATAAAAAGGCAAAGGGGCAGGACCAGGACTGCTATCGCCTATTGGTCGCCAAAAGGGAGGAGCTGAGGGACATGATGGAGCAAGAGGCCAAAAGATCTGTCAATATAATAACCAGGGATAACTATCTTTGGAAGAACAAGTCTAGCAAACACATGGCCAGATTAATAAGGAAAAAAAGAGGTCGGGACTTTGATAAAATACATAATAAAAGAGGTGAGGCAATAGTGACCAGTGAAGGTATGGCAGAGGAGTTCAAAAAGTTCTATGCCGACCTTTACTCCATAGGGCAACAGGGGGTGGAGGACAGTGCCCGGATAGATAGGGGCGTAGAATTTATAAAAGGAGCAGGACTAGTAGGGCTGCCCGCTGAGGACAGCTCTTTCCTGGACAAGCCCATCGAGGAGGAGGAAATTCTGGCCGCCTTGAGAGACTCCCCGAAGGGTAAGAGCCCAGGCCCAGATGGATTCACCATCATCTATTTAGAGAAAATGAAACATATTTTGGTCCCTAGGCTTTGCCACTACTGGAACAAACTAGGTGCCAGCTGTGGAATGGAAGGAGAAGCACTGACCGCCACGATTACCCTGATTTTGAAAGAGGGGAAGGATGCTTGGTTGTGTTCAAGCTATAGACCTATTTTCCTGCTGAATGAAGATGTTAAATTATATGCAAAAGTGTTGGCCAATAGACTGAAAGAAAAAATTATCACCCTGGTGCATCCGGACCAGGCTGGTTTTGTTCCCGGTAGACAGTGTAGGGACAATGGGGTACGGGCGGTGCTTCTGTCGGAACTCTGTAAACGTGGTGGGCCCCCAGCTCTATTCCTGTCAGTGGACGCCAAAGAAGCATTCGACAGGGTAGACTGGGGGTTCATGATGAATACTCTGGAGGCCTTGGGGTTTGGCCCGAGGTTCATTTCATGGTTCAGAATACTGTACAGCAGCCCTACGGCCGCTGTAAGAGTAAATGGGGAAATTTCAAAACCCTTTAGGATGGTAAACGGAACCAGGCAGGGCTGCCCTCTCTCCCCCCTCTTGTTGGTCCTGTCCCTCGAACCTCTACTGGCCTCTATTCATAACAGTCCTGACTGCAGCGGTGTGAAGGTAGGAACCGAGGAACACAAACTTGCGCCATTTGCCGACGATGTTCTGTTCTTCATTACAAACCCTAGAATAACCCTTCCAAATGTGCTCCGGATCCTTAGAAGATATGGAGATGTTTCAAACTTTAAAATAAACCCCAGGTAGTCTGAGATTCTAAACATCAACTTGGGCAAGCAAGAAGAAGACCACTTAGCTGTAGTATTCCCCTTTCCTTGGAAAAAGGAAATTGGGTACCTGGGGATTAAATTAGCCAATACTTTCAAAAAGCTGTTTCTAAAAAATTATATCCCGTTGTTGGATGAGATTAGGCAAGAAGCGAGAAGAATACGATCTAGGTCCCTCTCATGGTTTGAGCGAGTAAACGCGGTCAAAATGATTTTAACACCCAAACTTCTGTATAAATTCCAGTTGCTACCTCTCCCTCTACCCAGGTATTTTTTTAAAGCTTTAAGGAGCTTAATAGGGGAATCTGTCTGGGGTGGCAAAAAACCACGTATGGCAAAAAGGCGGACTGGCTTCACCAGACTTCAATAGGTACTACATATCTGTAGTGCTTTCACGGGTCACTGATTGGGTTAAAAAAGGGTCGGAGAAGCGGTGGGTTAATATTGAACACTTTTTGAGTAACACTAACCTTGGGCACTCACTATGGAACCCTCCAAAATTTAGAGCACTTAGTATGAACACATCCTCGTTGACTCATAACACTTTTAAATATTGGGACATGATACATACTCAGCACAAATGGTCACACAATTCACCACTGATATATATGAAAAACTATTTTTTTTTTGAACCCGGGAGGAGGGAGGTGGGAGGTAATTGGCTGAAAGATGATTCTATTCAATTAAAAAATTTTATAAGTAAGGGGAGAATTCGCACATTCACTGAATTGAGGAGTGAGTCAGAGTTATGGGTGATGGATGGATGGAGGTACCTCCAGCTCTCTCACTTTATCGATAAGTTACCGAAACCACTCAGAAGTGTGGAGGAGCTTAGACCATTCGAGCAGCTTTGTATGAAGGAGCAAACAGGTGGTGTTATAGCTCAAATCTATAGGATATTGGGAGCAGAGTTGGAGTTGGAGGTGCCCCCTTACATCAAAAGGTGGGAGCAGGAACTAGGGTCACAATGTAGTAAAGTTTTGATTGATAAGATTTTGAAGCTGGTTCATTACCTAGCATTAGACACTAGGAGAACGGAAATTCACTATAAATGTCTTGCGAGATGGTACGCCACCCCAGACAGGGTAAGTAAAATGGATAGGGCGAAGGTCAATACTTGCTGGAGGGGGTGCACAAGTTTGGGAACAATGGCCCATATCTGGTGGGAGTGCCCTATCATCAAAACATATTGGAAAAATTTTTTATCACTGATAAAGGAGATCTCTGGGATAGTAATAGTGGAGGACCCGTGGGTTTGTCTCTTTCATGGGACTTCGGTCCTGGTAAAGAGTTATAAATCCTCTTTGGTCCCCATAATGTTAGACATAGCCAAGAGACAGATTGCTTTGAATTGGCTGGACTCATCAAGCCCCAACACACTAGATTGGCTCTTTTGCCTAAATGAAATATATCTTGTTGAGTGTTTGGACGAGGGGGGTGTTGAACCTGATGAATAGGAGGAACATACGGGGAAATGGGCAGGTTGGATTAAATTTAAAAAGACCTGGAGTTATCTAAATGAGATTACAAATACAGCATATTAAGGCAGGAATTCTTCTGAGAGTAGTGAGACCAAGATGGAGGGTGATCCCAGTGAGCAGTATCCTGCAGGGCGGGGTGGGTTGGGGGGTTGGGGGGGTAGGGGGAGGTGGGAGTGGGGGATAACTATTTTTATACCATTGTGGATTTGTACTATTGAATGTTCCTGGTGGGATATTATTTTGTTATGAAAAATGATAAAGAATTAAAAAAAAAAAAATAAACAACCACTTACCTTGGAAGTCGGTACCTTAGGAATCGAGATAGTAGCAGTTGCTGTTCCATTGCTAATGCATACATGTTGTGTTTTTTGTTAGTCAGTTGGACTATTTTAGTTCGCTATAATATTGCACTTTTTTGGCCCTGTGTGGCCACTATGTGGGCTGGTGTTATGTTGACACAGCTCGAATGTTCTATGTTATGTATACAATCTAAATAAAAAGAATTTTCAAAAAAAAACCTCTGTCAGATTGGATGGAGAGTGTCTGTGAACAGCAGTTTTCCATTATTGCCCCAGATTCTCAATTGGATTTACAGTGAGGACGGAAAGTATTCAGACCCCCTTAAATTTTTCTCTCTTTGTTATATTGCAGCCATTTGCTAAAATCATTTAAGTTCATTTTTTTCCTCATTAATGTACACACAGCACCCCATATTGACAGAAAAAAAACACATAATTGTTGATGTTTTTGCAGATTTATTAAAAAAGAAAAACTGAAATATCACATGGTCCTAAGTATTCAGACCCTTTGCTGTGACACTCATATATTTAACTCAGGTGCTGTCCATTTCTTCTGATCATCCTTGAGATGGTTCTACACCTTCATTTGAGTCCAGCTGTGTTTGATTATACTGATTGGACTTGATTAGGAAAGCCACACACCTGTCTATATAAGACCTTACAGCTCACAGTGCATGTCAGAGCAAATAAGAATCATGAGGTCAAAGGAACTGCGTGAAGAGCTCAGAGACAGAATTGTGGCTAGGCACAGATCTGGCCAAGGTTACAAAAAATTTCTGCTGCACTTAGGGTTCCTAAGAGCACAGTGGCCTCCATAATCCTTAAATGGAAGATGTTTGGGATGACCAGAACCCTTCCTAGAGCTGGCCGTCCGGCCAAAGTGAGCTATCGGGGGAGAAGAGCCTTGGTGAGAGAGGTAAAGAAGAACCCAAAGATCACTGTGGCTTAGCTCCAGAAATGCAGTCGGGAGATGGGAGAAAGTTGTAGAAAGTCAACCATCACTGCAGCCCTCCACCAGTTGGGGCTTTATGGCAGAGTGGCCCTACGGAAGCCTCT
Organism: Lithobates septentrionalis; assembly: GCA_037952835.1. Classification (NCBI taxonomy): domain Eukaryota; kingdom Metazoa; phylum Chordata; class Amphibia; order Anura; family Ranidae; genus Lithobates; species Lithobates septentrionalis. The sequence continues at coordinate 167,778 of JBBDGP010004054.1, read as the reverse complement.
CCTCAGTGCAAGACACATGAAAGCCCGCATGGAGTTTGTTAAAAAAAACACCTGAAGGACTCCAAGATGGTGAGAAATAAGATTCTTTGGTCTGATGAGACCAAGATAGAACTTTTTGGCCTTAATTCTGAGCGGTATGTGTGGAGAAAACCAGGCACTGCTCATCACCTGTCCAACACAGTCCCAACAGTGAAGCATCGTGGTGGCAGCATCATGCTGTGGGGGTGTTTTTCAGCTGCAGGGACAGGACGACTGGTTGCAATCGGGGGAAAAATGAATGCGGCCAAGTACAGGGATATCCTGGACGAAAACCTTCTCCAGAGTGCTCAGGACCTCAGACTGGGCCGAAGGTTTACCTTCCAACAAGACAATGACCCTAAGCACACAGCTAAAATAATGAAGGAGTGACTTAAACCCAATTGTACATCTCTGGAGAGACCTAAAAATGGCTGTCCACCAACGTTTACCATCCAACCTGACAGGACTGGAGAGGATCTGCAAGGAGGAATGGCAGAGGATCCCCAAATCCAGGTGTAAAAAACTTGTTGCATCTTTCCCAAAAAGACTCATGGCTGTATTAGATCAAAAGGGGGCTTCTACTAAATACTGAGCAAAGGGTCTGAATACTTAGGACCATGTGATATTTCAGTTTTTCTTTTTTAATAAATCTGCAAAACTGTCAACAATTCTGTGTTTTTCTGTCAATATGGGGTGCTGTGTGTACATTAATGAGGAAATAAAATGAACTTACCATATATACTCGAGTATAAACCAACCCAAATATAAGCTGAGGCACATAATTTTACAACAAAAAAACTAGGAAAACTTATTGACTCGAGTATAAACCAAGGGTGAGAAATGCGCAGCTACTGTAAGTGGAAAAGAGGGTCAACAATGCCCATTTGCAGCCTCACTGTGCCCATTTGCAGCCTCACTGTGCCATTTGCAGCCATAGGTCCCCTGAACTTCAAACTCGGTAGTTAAGGGTTCCTAGATGCCCCCTAGCTGCAGCCAAAATTTGGGGTCTCTGGACCTAAAGGGTCCTGAAATGACATTGCTGCAGATGGACACAGTTGACCGACTTTGGAGCCCCGTATCTCGGGGCCACGTGTTGCTAGGAACCCCAAATTTGGTGTGCAAACCCAGTGGAACTAGCACTACAACTGGGGCTCCTAGCATCAAGTGGCCCCGAGATACGGGGCCCCAAATTTGGTTCGGAAAACGTCAAGCACTTTTCTGCAGCAGAGAATGACATTTTCCGAACTGACTTTGGGGCCCCATATCTTGGGACCACTTGGTACTAGGAACCCCAGCTTGTTGGATATGTTGTAGTGCTAGTTCCACTGGGTTTGCGCACCAAATTTGGAGTTTCTAGCACCAAGTGGCCCCGAGATATGGGGCCCCAAAGTCAGTTCGGAAAATGTCATTCTCTGCTGCAGAAAAGTGCATGACTCGAGTATAAGCCGAGGGGGCCATTTTCAGCACAAAAAATGTGCTGAAAAACTTGGCTTATGCTTGAGTATATACGGTAAATGATTTCAGCAAATGGCTGCAATATAACAAAGAATGAAAAATTTAAGGGGGTCTGAATACTTTCTCTCCCCACTGTAGGTCTGGACTGTGACTGGGCAATTCTAACACATGAATATGCTTTGATCTAAACCATTCCATTGTAGTTTTGGCTGTATGTTTAGGGTCGTTGTCCTGCTGGAAGGTGAACCTCCGACGCAGGCTCAAGTCTTTTGCTGACTAACAGGTTTTCTTCTAAGATTTCCCTTTATTTGGTTCCATCCATCTTCCCATCAACTCTGACCAGCTTCCCTGTCCCTGCTAAGGAAAAGCATCAGCACAACACGATGCTGCCACCACCATGTTTCATGGTGGGGATGGTGTGTTCAGGGTGATGTGCAGTGTTAGTTTTCTGCCACACATAGCGTTTTGATCTTAGGCCAAAAAGTCAATTTTGGTCTCATCTGACCAGAGCACCTTCTTCCACATGTTTGCTGTGTCCCCCATGTGGCTTCACACAAACTGCAAATGGGACTTATTATGGCTTTCTTCCAACAATGGCTTTCTTCTTGCCACTCTTTCATAAAGGGCAGATTTGTGGAGTGAATGACTAATAGTTGTCCTGTGGACAGATTCTCCCACCTGAGCTGTGGATCTCTGCAGCTCCTCGAGTTACCATGGACCTCTTGGATGCTTCTCTGATGAATGCTCTCCTTGCCCGGCCTGTAAGTTTAGGTGGACGCCCATGATCTTGGTAGGTTTGCAGTTGTGCCATACTCTTTCCATTTTCAGATGATGGATTGAACAGAGCTCTGTGAGATGTTCAAAGCTTGGGATACTTTTTAAAACCTAACCCTGCTTTATACTTCTCCACAACTTTATCCCTTACCTGTCTGGTGTGTTCCTTGGCCTTTATGATGCTCTTTATTCATTAAGGTTCTCTAACAAACCTCTGAGGACTTCGCAGAACATCTGTATTTCTACTGAGACTAAATTACACGCAGGTAGACTCTATTGACTAATTAGGTGACTTCTGAAGGCAATTGGTTCCACTAGATTTTAGTTAGGGGTATCAGAGTAAAAGGGGCTGCATACAAATGCACCCCACACTTTTCACATATTTATTTATAAAAAAAAATTGAAAACCATTTATCATTTTCCTTCCACTTCACAATTATGTGCCACTTTGTGTTGGACGATCACATAAAATCCCAATGAAATAAATTTACATTTTTTGTTGTAACATGACAAAATGTGGAAAATTTTAAGGGGTGTGAATACTTTTTCAAGGCACTGTAGATCTATAGCGCTTTTACCTTTCAAAAGAAAAATGCTTTATAACAAATTTTAAGTCAAATTTTGTCAATTTCACTACAAAACCAAGTTGGTGAAAACATTCTGCTTATCCCCAGATGACATGCAGCTATAGGAAGACAGTATTATGTCTGATATGTATATAGGATTATGGATGGGAGAGTGTGATGTAAAAGCTGCAATGTAACATTGGGGATGATGTACTTGTCGCGGACACTGGCTGCAAGGACCTTTTTCTGTCCACATTCACCCTGTTATTTGGTATTTCTATATTAATCTTTTATTTTTTTGGATTTGCCCAAAGACTATTCTTAGTTGTTTATTCTGAGCAATACATGACTCTTGAAAGAGCTGATCACATTAACCTGCAGAGAAGAACTGTCTGGTCACCAGGTCTGCCTTAAGTGTTGTGTTAATTAACATGTTAATTATATTATTGTCTTTTAAGTTTTTGCTAGAGGGGAGGGGGGAGTGTCCATGAGTCAGCCCTACCTCGTTATCTAACCCCTTGTGTTAAATGTGTATAAAAGGGCTGTATTCTGCCCAATAAAGTAGTCAACATTCTACAAGCTATTATCGACTAGACTTGTATTTAATGCAGCTATAATATTATATCTCTCTGATGGTCATACTGGAGGAAGCGGTGTTATTGACGGAGGAACTCAGTGGAGTGTGGGATAGGATCCGTCACAATTGGTGGCAAGCTCTGGGATGCTTCCTCTTGCCTAGGCACACCCAAATCACCACCGGGACCCCCTGCTCCTAACAGCAGATGGAACATCACTACGCCAGACACAAGCGCAGCACCTTGAAGGATCTCTTGGAAGCCCGTGGAAAAGTCTCCAGCAACAAATCTGCTACAGATGCAACCAAGCAGGGCATGTTAGGAGGTATTGTCCGCAGAATGTTTCCCAGGACGCGCGGAACAACAGGCCCCTTGGACCTGCCCGGGCTGCTGCACACTGTCTGGAGAGAGATGATGTGACTTACCCAAGCGAGGAGAATATTGGAATTCTACATGAGGCAGACCCTGTGCAAGCTGCCACAACAGGTAATCGTTTGCACCATCGACAAGCCGTGTGGATTAATGGTTGGGCTGCCCAGGGACTGCAGGACACGGGAGCTACTTTTACCCTGATACAGTCCCGAATGATAAACCCGGCAGAGCAGACGGGACGGTCTGTGGCTGTGCGGGTGGCCGGGGGAAATGTTATGTGGGTCCCCACTGCCAGGGTTAACCTTGATTGGGGTTCGGGGGCCAAAGAAGTGGAAGTGGGAATAATGCAGAACTTACCTGCAGAGGTTTAGTTGGGCAACGATTTGGGACGTTTAAATTCAGCCTTCTCCCTGGATGCATCCCCGGAAGCCTATCCTGTTACCACCCGCCAGCAAGCCCGGATGGAGGTGTGCTCCCTCGAGGACGGGACCCAGGTAAGACCTGTCACCCCTGACCTAGACTGTACTACCCCAACTATCCCTACCCCGACTTGGGCTTCTCCCCAAGAATTTGCTCAGGCAACTCTTAGCGACCCTTCCTTAGCTAGCTATAGGGAAAGAGCAGAATTGGACCCTGGGGGTTGGAGAGGGAGCAAATAGAGTGGGTCCAGGGATTACTCTATCGGGTTACTGAGGGAAAGACAGCCTCCCATCCACCCAAGTGGCAGCTGGTTGTGCCGCAGAAATATTGTCATGACCTGCTGCGCATTGGGCATGACATACCCTTAGCCAGACACCTGGGGATGTCCCGGACCCTCCACCCTCTGACTCGGTCGTTTTTTTGGCCAGGGATTACAGTGGATGTCCGACATTATTGCCGGACCTGTGACACATGCCAGCGGGTGGGTAAGCATGGGGGCCCGCTGAAAGCTCCCCTACACACTTTACCGATCATTGATGAACCCTTTAGCCGCGTTGCCGTAGACCTGGTTGGATTATTGCCCAGACCTAGTCCTTCTGGGAAGACATATATCCTTACTGTGGTGGATTATGCCACCCGGTACCCGGAGGCCATTCCCCTGGCAAATATCCATGCAGAAACTGTGGCTGATGCTTTGCTCCGGATCTTTGCCAGGGTGGGTTTCCCTCGGGAAATCATCTCTGACCAGGGGACCCAGTTCACTGCTGAGCTCACTCAGCAGTTATGGAGGCTCTGTGGGATAAAGCCCCTACAGAGCTCTCCCTATCACCCCCAGACCAACGGACTGTGTGAGAGGTTCAATGGAACACTGAAACAGCTGCTTAGGACATTTGCAACCTCTCACAGGGATTGGGAGAGATATCTGCCACACCTTCTCTTCGCTTATCGGGAGGTGCCGCAGGAATCTACCGGGTTCTCCCCATTTGAGTTACTGTATGGGAGGCGGGTGAGGGGGCCCCTAGATCTAGTCAGAGCCCACTGGGAAGGGGGAATTGATCCCCAAGAGTCCTCTATCGTAGCATACGTTCTTGAGTTTAGGGACAGACTGAAGGAGCTCACGGACACTGTCCAGGAGAACCTTCGGGCTGCCCAAAGGCGGCAGAAATGATGGTACGATCGTACTGCTCGGAACCGCACTCTGGAGGTTGGGCAGAAGGTTCTTGCCCTCAGGCCAACTAAGCAGGACAAGTTACAGGCCACTTGGCAGGTACCTTACCGGGTTGTGGTAAAGCTCTGTGACACAACCTATCTAGTGGCTAAATGTTCGGATGAAAGAGTCCGACGGACCTTTCATGTGAACATGTTGAAAGCATACTGGGAAAGATCAGGAGAGGTAGCCGCTATATGTGCTCCAGTTGTGGAAGATTCTGAGAATCTTCCCCTGCTAGTGCTCCCGGAGCTAAATAGAATTACTCCAGGGATAGAGATGATAAAGCTTGATGACCAGCTAGGGCCAACGCAGAGAGAACAAGCTAGACAGGTCCTTAGTGAGAGAAGAGAAATGTTCTCCACAGTCCCTGGGTACACTTCTATGGCAGTGCACCGTGTGGAGACCTCGGGACAACTGCCGCTAAGACAGGCGGCTTACCGGATACCTGACGCAGTGAGAGAGGGGATGCGTCATGAGATTAAGGAGATGCTTGAATTGGGAGTCATTGAGCCATCCAGCAGCCCCTGGGCTTCCCCGGTGGTCCTTGTACCAAAGCGGGATGGCACAACTCGCTTCTGTGTAGACTACCGCAGATTAAATGAGTGCACCACCACTGATGCTTACCCTATGCCCCGGGTCGATGATCTGTTAGATCGCATTGCTCGGGGAAAATTCCTGACAACCCTTGACCTATGCAAAGGATACTGGCAAATTCCTCTGGATGCGGAATCTATTTCGAAATCGGCGTTCATTACCCCATTTGGCTTATACCAGTCTATAGTAATGCCATTTGGGATGAAGAATGCACCGGCGACTTTCCAGGGGATGGTAGACCAACTCCTTGATGGCCTCCAGGACTATGCTTGTGCATATCTGGACGACATTGCGATGTACAGTGATACCTGGGAGGACCATCTGGTTCACCTGGGTGTCGTGTTAGACCGCATCAAGGCTGCAGGACTAACCCTTAAGCCAGAGAAATGCAGCATAGGGATGTCCGAGGTACAGTACCTTGGACATCGAGTAGGCAGTGGACAACAATGACCTGAGCCTGCTAAGATTGAGGCAGTTGCCAAGTGGCCGACCCCCCGTACTAAAACCCAGGTCCTGGCATTCCTCGGCACAGCTGGGTACTATAGCAAATTTGTCCCGCAATATAGTTCCATCGCTAAGCCCCTGACAGACCTGACTAAGAAGCACCTTCCCCGACAGGTACTGTGGTCCCCCGAGTGTGAAGCTGCCTTCCAACGATTAAAGAATGCACTAACTTCAGCTCCTGTTCTAGCTGCCCCTGACCCAACCAAACGTTTTTGTGTCCACACAGATGCCTCTACATTCGGGCTGGGGGCAGTACTGAGCCAAGTAGGACCTGATGGCGGTGAGCACCCAGTGGCCTACATCAGTCGGAAGCTGCTACCCAGGGAAGTCTGTTATGCAGCCGTGGAGAAGGAGTGTTTGGCGCTGGTGTGGGCTCTCAAGAAATTCCAACCTTATCTCTACGGACGATCTTTTATGGTGCTCATCGACCACAATCCATTAATCTGGCTTAATCGGGTCTCCGGGGATAATGGACGTTTGTTACGATGGAGCTTGGCACTGCAGCCCTACAATTTTACCATACAGTATCGGCCAGGAAAGCAGAATGGGAACGCTGATGGACTTCCCCGGCAAACTGAACTTTAAAACTCTCCCGGACAGCCCCAAGCTGACCCGTGGTGGATCTAGTTGGGTCTGCCGGACTATGGGACGGGGGGGGGGCACTGTCGCGGACACTGGCTGCAAGGACCTTTTTCTGTCCACATTCACCCTGTTATTTGGTATTTCTTTATTAATCTTTTATTTTTTTGGATTTGCCCAAAGACTATTCTTAGTTGTTTATTCTGAACAATACATGATTCTTGAAAGAGCCGATCACATTAACCTGCAGAGACGAACTGTTTGGTCACCAGGTCTGCCTTAAGTGTTGTGTTAATTAGCATGTTAATTATATTATTGTCTTTTAAGTTTTTGCTAGAGGGGAGGGGGGAGTGTTCATGAGTCAGCTCTACCTCGTTATCTAACCCCTTGTGTTAAATGTGTATAAAAAGGCTGTATTCTGCCCAATAAAGCAGTCAAGATTCTACAAGCTATTATCGATTAGACTTGTATTTAATGCAGCTATAATATTATATCTCTCTGATGGTCATACTGGAGGAAGCGGTGTTATTGACGGAGGCACTCAGTGGAGTGTGGGATAGGAGCTGTCACAGTACTTATACAGGTATTATTTCTGTGGTAACATTGTCATATTACTGGACCTCATACAGTATATTGTAGTCCAAATGGACATTTAAATATTTGTGTAAAAAGTAAATATAGTCCATGACTGTGAAGACTATATGGTGCCATATCATAGAAAACTATGGTGAAGTCATAATGTTACACACTCACCCCTCATTCATGTTTCTGAAGCCTTATTATAACACTATATACAATACAGTAAGCCATCTCATAGCACACATACACTTACATAGAACACACTGTCTAAATTCAAAGTCATTCAAGGAACAGCACACTTTACTAGGAGTAATACCCTGTACACACGATCGGACATTGATCGGACATTCCGACAACAAAATCCATGGATTTTTTCCGACGGATGTTGGTTTAAACTTGTCTTGCATACACAAGGTCACACAAAGTTGTCGGAAAATCCGATCGTTCTGAACGCGGTGGCGTAAAACACGTACGTCAGGACTATAAGCGGGGCAATAGCCAATAGCTTTCATCTCTTTATTTATTCTGAGCATGCGTGGCACTTTGTGCGTCGGATTTGTGTACACACGATTGGAAATTCCGACAACGGATTTTGTTGTCGGAAAATTTTAAAGCCTGCTCCCAAACTTTGTGTGACGGAAATTCCCATGGAAAATGTGTGATGGAGCCCACACACGGACCAACGGACTGTGTGAGAGGTTCAATGGAACACTGAAACAGCTGCTTAGGACATTTGCAACCTCTCACAGGGATTGGGAGAGATATCTGCCACACCTTCTCTTCGCTTATCGGGAGGTGCCGCAGGAATCTACCGGGTTCTCCCCATTTGAGTTACTGTATTGGAGGCGGGTGAGGGGGCCCCTAGATCTAGTCAGAGCCCACTGGGAAGGAGGAATTGATCCCCAAGGGTCCTCTATCATAGCATACGTTCTTGAGTTTAGGGACAGACTGAAGGAGCTCACGGACACTGTCCAGGAGAACCTTCGGGCTGCCCAAAGGCGGCAGAAACGATGGTACGATCGTACTGCTCGGAACCGCACTCTGGAGGTTGGGCAGAAGGTTCTTGCCCTCAGGCTAACTAAGCAGGACAAGTTACAGGCCACTTGGCAGGGACCTTACCGGGTTGTGGCAAAGCTCTGTGACACAACCTATCTAGTGGCTAAATGTTCAGATGAAAGAGTTCGATGGACCTTTCATGTGAACATGTTGAAAGCATACTGGGAAAGATCAGGAGAGGTAGCCGCTATATGTGCTCCAGCTGTGGAAGATTCTGAGAATCTTCCCCTGCTGGTGCTCCCGGAGCTAAATAGAATTACTGCAGGGATAGAGATGATAAAGCTTGACGACCAGCTAGGGCCGACGCAGAGAGAACAAGCTAGACAGGTCCTTAGTCAGAGAAGGGAAATGTTCTCCACAGTCCCTGGGTACACTACTATGGCAGTGCACCGTGTGGAGACCTCGGGACAACTGCCGCTAAGACAGGCGGCTTACCGGATACCTGACGCAGTGAGAGAAGGGATGCGTTATGAGATTAAGGAGATGCTTGAATTGGGAGTCATTGAGCCATCCAGCAGCCCCTGGGCTTCCCCGGTGGTCCTTGTACCGAAGCGGGATGGCACAACTCGCTTCTGTGTAGACTACCGCAGATTAAATGAGTGCACCACCACTGATGCTTACCCTATGCCCCGGGTCGATGATCTGTTAGATCGCATTGCTCGGGGAAAATTCCTGACAACCCTTGACCTATGCAAAGGATACTGGCAAATTCCTCTGGATGTGGAATCTATTCCGAAATCGGCGTTCATTACCCCATTTGGCTTATACCAGTCTAAAGTAATGCCATTTGGGATGAAAAATGCACCGGCGACTTTACAGAGGATGGTAGACCAACTCTTTGATGGCCTCCAGGACTATGCTTGTGCATATCTGGACGACATTGCGATCTACAGTGATACCTGGGAGGACCATCTGGTTCACCTGGGTGTCGTGTTAGACCGCATCAAGGCTGCAGGACTAACCCTTAACCCAGAGAAATGCAGCATAGGGATGTCCATAGTACAGTACCTTGGACATCGAGTAGGCAGTGGACAACAATGACCTGAGCCTGCTAAGATTGAGGCAGTTGCCAAGTGGCCGACCCCCCGTACTAAAACCCAGGTCCTGGCGTTCCTCGGCACAGCTGGGCACTATAGCAAATTTGTCCCGCAATATAGTTCCATCGCTAAGCCCCTGACAGACCTGACTAAGAAGCACCTTCCCCGACAGGTACTGTGGTCCCCCAAGTGTGAAGCTGCCTTCCAACGATTAAAGAATGCACTAACTTCAGCTCCTGTTCTAGCTGTCCCTGACCCAACCAAACGTTTTTGTGTCCACACAGATGCCTCTACATTCAGGCTGGGGGCAGTACTGAGCCAAGTAGGACCTGATGGCGGTGAGCACCCAGTGGCCTACATCAGTCGGAAGCTGCCCAGGGAAGTCTGTTATGCAGCCGTGGAGAAGGAGTGTTTGGCGCTGGTGTTGGCTCTCAAGAAATTCCAACCTTATCTCTACGGACGATCTTTTACGGTGCTCACCAACCACAATCCATTAATCTGGCTTAATCGGGTCTCCGGGGATAATGGACGTTTGTTACGATGGAGCTTGGCACTGCAGCCCTACAATTTTGCCATACAGTATCGGCCAGGAAAGCAGAATGGGAACGCTGATGGACTTTCCCGGCAAACTGAACTATAAAACTCTCCCGGACAGCCCCAAGCTGACCCGTGGTGGATTTAGTTGGGTCTGCCGGACTATGGGACAGGGGGGGCACTGTCGCGGACACTGGCTGCAAGGACCTTTTTCTGTCCACATTCACCCTGTTATTTGGTATTTCTATATTAATCTTTTATTTTTTTGGATTTGCCCAAAGACTATTCTTAGTTGTTTATTCTGAACAATACATGATTCTTGAAAGAGCCGATCACATTAACCTGCAGAGACGAACTGTCTGGTCACCAGGTCTGCCTTAAGTGTTGTGTTAATTAACATGTTAATTATATTATTGTCTTTTAAGTTTTTGCTAGAGGGGAGGGGGGAGTGTCCATGAGTCAGCCCTACCTCGTTATCTAACTCCTTGTGTTAAATGTGTAAAAAAAGGCTGTATTCTGCCCAATAAAGCAGTCAAGATTCTACAAGCTATTATCGATTAGACTTGTATTTAATGCAGCTATAATATTATATCTCTCTGATGGTCATACTGGAGGAAGCGGTGTTATTGACGGAGGCACTCAGTGGAGTTTGGGATAGGATCCGTCACAGTACTTATACAGGTATTTTTTCTGTGGTAACATTGTCATATTACTGGACCTCATACAGTATATTGTAGTCCAAATGGACATTTAAATATTTGTGTAAAAAGTAAATATAGTCCATGACTGTGAAGACTATATGGTGCCATATAGAAAACTATGGTGAAGTCATACCGTTACACACTCACCCCTCATTCATGCTTCTGAAGCCTTTTTAATATAGCACTATATACAATACAGTAAGCCATCTCATAGCACACATATTCTTACATAGAACACACTGTCTAAATTCAAAGTCATTCAAGGAACAGCACACTTTACTAGGAGTAATACCCTGTACACATGATCAGACATTGATCGGACATTCCGACAACAAAATCCATGGATTTTTTCCGACGGATGTTGGTTCAAACTTGTCTTGCATACACACGGTCACACAAAGTTGTCGGAAAATCCGATCGTTCTGAACGCGGTGGCGTAAAACACGTACGTCAGGACTATAAACGGGGCAATAGCCAATAGCTTTCATCTCTTTATTTATTCTGAGCATGCGTGGCACTTTGTGCGTCGGATTTGTGTACACACGATCGGAAATTCCGACAACAGATTTTGTTGTCGGAAAATTTTATAGCCTGCTCTCCAACTTTGTGTGATGGAAATTCCCATGGAAAATATGTGTGATGGAGCCCACACACGGTCGGGATTTCCGACAACTGGGTCCTATCACACATTTTCCATGGGAAAATCCGACAGTGTGTACAGGGCATAAGAAATCTCTGATTTGTATTATGAGAACATTCATTTGCTACTGTGATGTGAAGAGTATTTTTAGCAATAAAAGGATATAAAAGAAGATGATTATATTATACTGTAGATACAATTTGGATACATTGATAGAAGCAATTTTAAAGGAAATTGGGGTGGATTTACTAAAGGCAAATAGATTGTGCACTTTGGGGAAAATATGTTCTTCTGTACTTTTAGAGCTTAGGGAATGTGGTGTAGTTCTGCTGATTTCCATTATCCAATTATCCAATCATGTGCAAAAATTATGTTTATTTACTTTACTTATAAATATATTGCTGTAGGTAATTTAGAAATATATTTTTCTTACCTCTGTGTTTAAGACATTACGAGATTTTAGTTCTACCAGGACAGTATGAGGATCCATGTTCTCCAGGATGTAGATCAGATCATCTCTATAATACTCATATATCCTCCTCAGTGATGGATCATCATATGACGACAGCTGACGGTGGAACCCCTCAATGTCCTCTAGAAAACACAGAAATGCATTTTCTGATTTATAAATTATGCAAATTAATATCCAGCATGAATTTTATCTCACTGGAGATCTCTGCAATTGAGAAAAGGAGTACTGGAGGTGAGAATCACTATAAGGATCAATACATTAATTGCTCTGCAGTTGGGGAATTATTTTTGCACATCCAATCCTATTATGTATTTTTACTAGTAATGGCGGTGATCTGTGATTTTTATCGGGACTGCGACATTGCGCTGTACAGATTGGACACTTTTAACACTTTTTTGGGACCACTGACAATTATACAGCGATCATAGCTAAAAATAGCCACTGATTACTGTATAAATGTCACTGGCAGGGAAGAGGTTAACACCAGGGGGCAATCAAGGGGTTAAGTGTTCCCTGGGAGGTGTTTTTAACTGTGGGGGGAGTGTAGTGACTGGAGGAGGAAAGAGATCGCTGTTTCTGATTACTAGAAACTAGGGATGAGCTTCGAGTTCGAGTCGAACTCATGTTCGACTCGAACATTGGCTGTTCGCAAGTTTGCCGAACAGCGAACAATTTAGGGTGTTCGCGGCAAATTCGAATGCCGCGGAACACCCTTTAAAAGTCTATGGGAGAAGTTATTGTCATAAAAAGTGTTTGGAGACCTGGGTCCTGCCCCAGGGGACATGGATCAATGCAAAAAAAAGTTTTAAAAACGGCAGTTTTTTTAGGAGCAGTGATTTTAATAATGCTTAAAGTCAAACAATAAAAGTGTAATATCCCTTTAAATTTCGTAGCTGGGGGGTGTCTCTAGTATGCCTGTAAAGGGGCGCATGTTTCCTGTGTTTAGAACAGTCTGACAGCAAAATGACATTTCGAAGGAAAAAACTCATTTAAAACTACTCGTGGCTATTGCATTGCCGACAATACACATAGAAGTTCATTGATAAAAACGGCATGGGAATTCCCCACAGGGGAACCCCGAACCAAAAGTTAAAAAAAAATGACGTGGGAGTCCCCCTAAATTCCATACCAGGCCCTTCAGGTCTGGTATGGATATTAAGGGGAACCCCGGCCAAAATGTTTTAAAAAAATGATGTGAGGTTCCCCCTAAATTCCATACCAGACCCTTCAGGCCACCCGGTGACCCCACCCCACTCTGACGCACGGGACATGACGGGACTTCCCTGTGGCATTCCCCGTGATGTCACAGGAAAGTCCTGTCAAGTCACCGTGCGTCAGAGGGGGCGGGGTCACCGGGTGGCCCCGCCCCCCATTATTTAAGATCTGTCAGACGAGGAGACGCCGTCACAGAGCGGGAGCCTCCCTCCATGCCAGCATGGGTGCGGAGCGGCCCAGAGAAGAAAATGAAGAAGAGAAGAAAAGAAGAAGAGAAGAAGATGAAGAGAAGAGCAGGAGCCTCCCCCCATGCCATGGGTGCGGAGCGGCCCGAGGAGAAGAAGATAGAAGACGCCACGGAGGAGATGCTGGACGAGAACGCCGGAGGAAGAACCAGAAGAGCCAGAAGAACCAGAAGATGAAGGAAGATAGAAGAAAGAAGAAGCATTTAAATAAAGGAATTGTCAAAAACTGTCTCTTGTCATTTTTTTAATTTTTGACAGTTTTTTAGTGAAATGGTAGGGGTAAGTACCCCCTTACCATTTCACACAGGGGGGGGGGCGGGATCTGGGGGTCCCCTTGTTAAAGGGGGCTTCCAGATTCCGATAAGCCCCCCCGCCCGCAGACCCCCACAACCACCGGCCAGGGTTGTAGGGATGAGGCCCTTGTCCTCATCAACATGGGGACAAGGTGTTTTGGGGTGCTACCCCAAAGCACCCTCCCAATGTTGAGGGTATGTGGCCTGGTACGGTTCAGGAGGGGGGGCCGCACTCTCGTCCCCCCCTCTTTTCCCGTGGCCTGCCAGGTTGCGTGCTCGGATAAGGGTCTGGTTTGGATTTTTGGGGGGACACCACACCGTTTTTTTTGTGTTTTTTGGCGTGGGGTTCCCCTTAAAATCCATACCAGACCTGAAGGGTCTGGTATGGAATTTAGGGGGCACCCCACGTCATTTTTTTTTAACTTTTGGTTCGGGGTTCCCCTATGGGGAATTCCCATGCTGTTTTTATCAATGAACTTCTATGTGTATTGTCGGCAATGCAATAGCCGTGAGTAGTTTTAAATGGCTTTTTTCCTTTCAAATGTCATTTTGCTATCGGACTGTTCTAAACACGGGAAACATGCGCCCCTTTACAGGCATACTATAGACACCCCCCAGCTACGAAATTTAAAGGGATATTACACTTTTATTGTTTGACTTTAAGCATTATTAAAATCACTGCTCCTGAAAAAACGGCCGTTTTTAAAACTTTTTTTTGCATTGATCCATGTCCCCTGGGGCAGGACCCGGGTCCCCAAACACTTTTTATGACAATAACTTGTATATAAGCCTTTAAAATTAGCACTTTTGATTATTCATGTTCGTGTCCCATAGACTTTAACGGTGTTCGCGTGTTCGAACAAACTTTTTTCCTGTTCGCATGTTCTGGTGCGAACCGAACAGGGGGGTGTTCGGCTCATCCCTACTAGAAACAGCAGATCTCTCTCTACTTCCCTGACAGAACGAGGATCTGTATGTTTACATTGACAGATCCCTGTTCTGTCTCTTTCAGGAGTGATTGTGGGTCATCAGCGGACATCGTGGCCGCCGGCCACGCACATAGGCTCCGACATCACGTGGTGGGCGTGCGTGCCCCGTATACCCCTTAAAGCGTCCACTGTACAACTATGGCGATTCATGCAGGGGAGTCAGCCTGCTGCTGTATAATGATGGCGTCTGGTCGGCAAGTAGTTAATGGGCACTGATAAGGCTGCATTGATGGGCACTGACCCCTATTTTGCTTTGAAGTTCTTTATTTAATTTTTTTTCCCCTGAAACTTCCCTCTTAAAATTAAGGTGTGTGTTATACGCTTGTGCGTGTTAATCACCAAAAAATACGGTATGTAAAAGTTTCAATGATAATTTAATCTCTAACATTACTTTCCATGCAGGCCTCATATCAAGAGTTAAAATATAACCCTATTTTTTTATAGAGGGAGAGGGTTATATCCTCTGTCAGGATTTTATCATGCATTACACTGAATTCACAAAGTGCTAACCCAAGGATAAGGCTCCCATTTATAGCTATGGACTTATGATAACTGCCACCTTTTAATATACCATAAGTAAGTCTTCTTATCCTTCTGTGTTGGCTTTGTAAGTTGAGCCTCTAGGGGGAGATTTAGACCCCTTTCACACTGGGGTGGTTCGGGCGTTGGTGGTAAAGCTTGTTAATTTTAGCGGCGCTTTACCCCTGTTATAGTGGCACTTTGGCGCCGCTAGCAGGGTACTCTTAGCCCCCAGAATGGGCTAAAAAGGGTTAAAAGTGCCCGCTTAGCAATGCTTTCAAATCACTTTTACGGCACTTTCAAAGCGACGTCCATTCATTTCAATGGGCAGGGCCCCAAAGATGCTGCTTGGAGGATTTTAAGGAAAAAAACTTTTAGGAGGGAAGTTTAAGGAAAAAAACTTACATTAAAATGCCCATCAATGCAGCCTTATCTGTCCATCTGCAGCCCTGTCAGTGTCATTGCAGCCTTTTCAGTGTCAGTGCAGCCTTGCCCCAGTGTCCATTGCAGCCTTGTCAGTGCAGCTTTGTCAGTGCAGCTTTGTCAGTTCAGCTTTGCCCCAGTGGTCAGTGCAGCCTTGTCATTTCAGCCTTGCCCCAGTGTCCATTGCAGCCTTGCCCCCAGTGTCCATTTCAGGCTTGGACAGATTTAAATATGCCGCCGAGATTGCAGGGACTCGGTAAAGCTGAACGAGCGCCGCTGAGATCACAGGGACTAGGCGGAGCCGAGATACACATAGCCGAGTGTACTCGGCTCTTCTCGGCGCCGCTCACAGTCACGCCCAGTCCCGCCCTATGATAGACATAACACAGGTCCAATAGCGGGACTGGGCGTGACTGTGAGCAGCGCCAAGAAGAGCCGAGTACACTCGGCTATGTGTAGCTCGGCTCCGCCCAGTCACTGTGATCTCGGCGGCACTCTTTCCGCTCCGCCGAGTCCCTGCAAACATCCGCGGCGCCATATTTAAATCTACACGCTATGTGTATGTCGGCGGCGATCGCGGCAATCGCTCCGATTGATCACAATTAGCGGGAATCAGCGTATAACACGCACCCACGATTTTCCCCTGATCTTAAGGGGAAAAAAGTGTGTGTTATACGCCGAAAAATACGGTAATTCATAGTGACCCTACACATGGGTGTAGAGGCACGCTCAGTATAGAAGATTGTCACACTTGAAGTTATCATGTAGAATATTTATTGTGAATCACAGTTCACAGGCGGTAAGCAAAGGCAATGTGTTTTTGGGAAAGTGCCTCCCCCTTCATTAGGACTGTGATGGTGGGTGTGGTCAGGAACCAAAGATTCAATTACAAAGAAGCCCTTTAGGTGCTGTGGGTGAAGCCCTTTAGGTGCTGTGAGTGATGGATAAGATGTCAGATGATAGAGGATCCTACATGCTGCTTCTCACCCACAGCACCAAAGGCTGGCCATAGATGGTTCAAATCTCTGCCAGTTCAGACAGAACTGGCTGAGATTCAAACCATGTATAGGCAGGCTGAATGTACCAAGTTGATTGATGAATCTCTAGTGGCTGGTATAGCCCCTAGCAATAATCACTGTCTTCTCCCGGTGGGGACAGCTTCCCCCACCCCCACAGGGAGAATGCAATGGTTTTGCAGGAGGGATTCCCCTGTCAACACTGTCTGTGTTAATGGGGCAGTGTTGCCAACTCCCAAAGTGAAATTTACTGGCAGGACACCAACATTTACAAACGACACCAATTTTTTACTAGGAAAAATCTTGACATTTACTGACAGAGCCTCATTTTTTTACTGACAATGCAAAAAAAGTACCTAAAATGACAGTTAGAGGTTAGAGGCTGCGGAAAGGGTACAGTAACAGATGGTTAGAGGCTGCGGAAAGGGTACAGTAACAGATGGTTAGAGGCTGTGGACAGGATACAGTAAGATATGATTAGGGACTACGGACAGGATACAGTAACAGATGGTTAGAGGCTGTGGATAGGATACAGTAACAGATGGTTAGAGGCTGTGGACAGGATACAGTAACAGATGGTTAGAGGCTGCGGACAGTATACAGGAACAGATGGTTAGAGGCTGCGGATAGGATACAGTAACAGATGGTTAGAGGCTGTGGACAGGATACAGTAACAGATGGTTAGAGGCTGTGGATAGGATTCAGTAACAGATGGTTAGAGGCTGTGGACAGGATACAGTAACAGATGGTTAGGGACTACGAACAGGATACGGTAACAAAAGGTTAGGGACTATGGACAGGATACAGTAACAGATGGTTAGAGGCTGTGGACAGGATACAGTAACAGATGGTTAGAGGCTGAGGACAGGATACAGTAACAGATGGTTAGAGGCTGCGCACAGGATACAGTAACAGATGGTTAGGGGCTGCGCACAGGATACAGTAACAGATGGTTAGGGGCTGCGCACAGGATACAGTAACAGATGGTTAGGGGCTGCGGATAGGATACAGTAACAGATGGTTAGAGGCTGCGGATAGGATACAGTAACAAATAGTTAGAGGCTGCGGATAGGATACAGTAACAGATGGTTAGAGGCTGTGGACAGGATACAGTAACAGATGGTTAGGGACTACGGACAGGATACGGTAACAGATGGTTAGAGGCTGCGGACAGGATACAGTAACAGATGGTTAGGGGCTGAGGACAGGATACAGTAACAGATGGTTAGAGGCTGCGGACAGGATACAGTAACAGATGGTTAGAGGCTGCGGATAGGATACAGTAACAGATGGTTAAAGGCTGCGGACAGGATACAGTAACAGATGGTTAGAGGCTGAGGACAGGATACAGTAACAGATGGTTAGAGGCTGCGCACAGGATACAGTAACAGATGGTTATGGGCTGCGCACAGGATACAGTAACAGATGGTTAGGGGCTGCGGATAGGATACAGTAACAGATGGTTAGAGGCTGCGGATAGGATACAGTAACAGATGGTTAGAGGCTGCGGATAGGATACAGTAACAAATGGTTAGAGGCTGTGGACAGGAAATAGTAACGGATGGTTAGGGACTACGGACAGGATACAGTAACAAATGTTTAGGGACTACAGACAGGATACAGTAACAGATGGTTAGAGGTTGCGTATAGGATACAGTAACAGATGGTTAGAGGCTGCGGACAGGATACAGTAACAGATGGTTAGAGGTTGCGTATAGGATACAGTAACAGATGGTTAGAGGCTGCGGACAGGATACAGTAACAGATGGTTAGGGGCTGCAGACTGGATACAGTAACAGATGGTTAGAGGCTGCGGACAGGATACAGTAACAGATGGTTAGGGGCTGCGGACATGGTAGTTTCCTACCTCAGGCACAGACAAACACACATGGATTTCTTCAGAATAACAAAAGGGTTACAACCTCTTCAACTCCTTTGACATGATCGCTGGGCTTGAAAAATTATTACTGTAGCATCTGCTGGCTGTGGTGATACCGGATTAATCCATGACATATGTGTGGAGGACTATGAAGGGGAGAAATATCCATGGGTACACCCGCAACATCATTAACCCATTAGGACCCGGATAGAAGGATGTGGTTTATACCAATTATCTGTTGATGCGATATACTACACAGCTGTAAGGTGAGAGTTTTGTGAGACCACATCTGATGAGAGAATTCATGGAATTTACCATGAATATTATCTTTCACCAATTTTAATCTATACCACCTAGTCACTCATCTGGATACATTATCCACTTTTTCTATTTACCTGGAGGACTTCATACACATTTATTATTTATTTATTTCACTTACTTGGACTATTTATTATCATTAGTCATCTATTGCCTTTTTGGAGGAGATTTTCACTGTTTTTCACACTATTACTATTTTTGTAGAGATTGTCATCCTATTTTTGAAGTGAATGTTATCACACTTTACATGTGTTTTTTTTGTATTACTTTATCCAGTGATATTTCCAGTTTTATTCATTTATCAGTTTGCACATATTTTGATATCTAGTTTGCACAGTGACACACTTTATCATTTATCCGTTCAGTTGATTTCTATCTTCACGTTTTATAGTGATATTCATTTATGCGCAAGATCACTTTAATCATATATTTGTTTTGTGTTTTTGTGAACACCACTAGATTTTGCAGCATATTTTTGTTTTTTATCACTTTTTGTTATTTAGATACCAGGCATCTTTATTAACTACTCCCAGTAGCGTGAAGGATTTATTATTATTCATTATCCATAAAAATGCTTCCATTTTCCCTCCTCCCCCACACCAGCCAATATCTTGCTCTCTCTCAGTCCCATCATTCATGTACAACCAGAATGGTCAGCAATTCATGTTTACCAAAAAGTACTGCTCACACACAATGTTCTCCTTTCTCACCATTTTAACAACAAACAGCCTTCTCCTCTAACCTACCCTCAGCCGTCACCCCCAAATACATCCCTCTCCCCAACCTCACACTCAGTTCTGCCTTCAGTCCATTTGTGTTCACACAGCAATTGATCTGACAGCTCCCCCTCCTCCCCCTCTCCTACTACAGCTCCACATTCCTGGCATATTGTTCTTCCTGTCACCAACTACCATCCAGCTCACCTCTTCCCGTTGCCAGCAATTAATAGCAATTCCCCCATTGTTCATTTCTGCCCTGCTCCATCCATCCCATCCATGCATGCCCTACATTCCTCCTGCTTCATCTCCTGTCAATAACAGCACTTAATCCGAAAGCCGCCCTCCTCCAACACTCAAGTCCCCTCCTTCAGCTTGCTCCTCACCCACAACCTTACCGCTCCCACAACACCCTTCACCCCCCACCCCCAACCCAACCACTACAAATTTCAGCAAATTTCGTTCCTGCAAATTAACTCTTTGTATGGCCTGCATTACAGTATAGGCTTTATCATAATTTAGTTCCAGTTCAGTGATGACCACGTTCCCGAACGTCCTTCAGAAGGAACAGGATCGTGCGGGTGCGCGGGAGCATGCTGCATCTTGGAACGGCAGGAGAGCACTGTGATATGCCCTCCTGATCCGCACAATGGCTGTGTCTAATCACAGCCATCATAATGTAAATATAGGGGGAGGGGTGACATCTGACAGGGGACCGCACCGCTGCGTGCCCACGCAGCGGTGCAATCCTGATCTGCCTGTGCCCCCCGAGACAGGAGAGTAGTACAAGACAGGAGGGCCATGTCATTGGCCCTTCTGATCACATGATGACTGTGTCAAATCACAGTCGTCATGTAATGTAAATAGAGAGAGGTTGTAACTGCTCTTATCTCTTCCTCTCCTCACACAGAGCCTGTCAGTGAGGAGAGGAAGAGAGATCTGTGCTGCAGATAAGTGAGTTTTTAGCTGTTTGTCTTCTGTTTACCCACTGATCACCCAGCTAGTGTCCCCAAAACACAGTGAAAACACCTGTCATACAGTGAACATCTGCCCGTCAACAACTTGCACATCTGAACGCCAACAGCTGGCACATCTGCCCGCCAAAAGCTGGCACATCAGCCGCCCGCCATCATCAGGCACATCTGCCCGCCATCATCAGGCACATTTGCCCGCCATCTTTAGGCGCATCTGCCCGCCAACATCTGGCACATCTGCCACATCTGCCGCCCGCCATCTGACACATCTGCCCACCAACATCAGGCACATATGCCCACCAACATCAGGCACATCTGCCCGCCAACATCAGGCACATTTAGCTGCCCACTATCTGGCACTGCTACCCACCATCTGACACATCTGCCGCCCGCCATCTGACACATCTGCCCGCCAACATGACCAAAAGATTTTACAATGCCGAGGAGGCTATCCAGATACTCCAGAGTATGTCGTACGAGAGTAGCAGGGAACTCTCTCTGTTAGACTCAGATAACGACTATGAGCCAGTGGAAAGCAGTGGCTCCGAGATGGAAACCGAGGAATATAGAATTTTAACAAGGAGAATCAGGAGATATGAGCAGGTGCAGACATCCATCAGCAGCGCAGCACTCCAGGGCATCCACCAGCAGGCATCCACCAGCAGCGCAGCACACCAGGATGATAGGCAGGCATCCACCAGCAGTTCTGCAACCTTCCTAGAGGATAGACCAGATGCTAGCAACGGAGCATCCCATCAACGAGGCAGGGCCCATACTAGCCTCCCAGATGTTCTACTGTATCCAACATGGCTGCCCGATACGTCAGTAGAACCTGTAATTCCCCTTTTTATAGCCCGGCCAGTCCCTCAGATACAGTCAGAAAATGTAACCTCAATTTATTATCTTATTATTTTTTAACGATGATCTCCTAAATTACATTGTGGAGCAATGTAATTTATACGCCAGCCAACATATAGCCAACAATCCAAATTCTTCATATGTCCGTCCTTTTGTTTGGAAACCCCTCACCGTGGAAGAATTTAAAATTTTCCTTGGCCTAACCCTCAACATGGGGCTGACAAAAAAATGAACTCCATGCCTACTGGTCTACCCAACCTATCCACCACATACCAGTCTATATGTCAATGATGCCCAGAACCCGTTATGAGATGATTATGAGATTTTTACATTTAAACAACAATGCCAATGCCCCCCTCAAAATCATCCCAGTTATGATAAGTTATTCAAAATTCGGCCCCTAAGCAATTTTTTTTGCACTAGCTTCAAGCTGATGTTTACCCCTGATATAAATATTTGTGTAGATGAATCCCTAGTACACTTCACCAGAAGACTTGGAATAAAGCAATACCTCCCCAGTAAAAGAGCCAGAAGTGGGGTAAAATTTTATAAGGCGTGTGACAAGGCCACAGGTTACACATATAACTTTATCATTTATGAGGGAAAAGACAGACAGCTAAACCCCCCTGAATGCCCTACCTACATGGGAACAAGTGGCAAAATTGTCTGCCAGCTGATCGAACTATTGCTTGGGAAAGGTTACCACCTATATGTAGACAATTTCTACACAAGTCTCCCACTTTTCTGCCATTTGTACCAAAAGAAGACTGTGGCCTGTGGGACAGCACAGACCAACCGCAAAGGCTTCCCTTAGAGATTGGTCGCCAAGAAATTGAAACAGGGTGAAATAGCTATTATGGGGACTGAAGAGGTAAGGCCCCTTTCACACATGCGGACCGTATGTCCGTATTTCATCCATCCGTTTTCGGATGAAATACGGACATACATGCATCCCTATGGGATAGCGGGTGTCAGCGGATGTACATCCGCTAACACCCGATGTCATCCGGCTCCGCTCTCGTCCGATTCTGCAGACGGAAGAAAATCCTATTTTTCTATCCGTCTGCAGAGCGGATCGGATGAACACGGACAGACGGTCCGTGTTCCTCCGATCCCCCATAGGGGAGAGCGGAGATCTAACAGGGCGGTCACTGCACAGTGTGCGGGTCCCGCCCTGTCATCCGTCAGCTCAGCTGGGAAAAACGGAGCGATCCCCGCTGAGCAGCGGATGTTCACGGGGAGGATCAACACGGATCCGTCCCATGTGAAAGGGGTCTAATAGTGCTGAAGTGGAGAGTGGGGGTGGATATGAATGACCAGATGATGCAGCCCTACTTGGCCACCAGGAAATCACTGTTTTTGTACAAGAAAGTTGCCATTTATTTGATGCAACTAGCCCTGTTCAATTCATATATTATTTTTTCTAAGTGTACCCAAAGTTCCCTAACCTATCTAAAATTCCAAGAAGACGTTATCACAGCCCTTCTCTATCCCCATGGCCAAGCCCCTCAACTAATTTGCTCTGATTCATTAGCCAGACTCCATAAAAGGCACTTTCCCGAAATCCTCCCTCTAACCCAAACAGGTCGCAAACCCCCAAAAAAATGTGTGTGTTCAAGTAGAGGAATTCACAGTGACACCTGATACTACTGTCCCCAATGTTCCTCCCAGCCAGGCCTCTGTATTGGAGAGTGCTATCAGAGCTATCATACTTCAAAACACTATCAGTAAAGTGAAGATGTTTTTCTTCCAGCTTCCACTATCTGCCATTTCTGTGAATGACCCGGACTGTTAATGACTATGCCTCTGCCAAACATCTTTCTGCCTTCAATGTGAATTGACCCGGACTATTAAATGACCATGCTTTTTGCCTGCCTCCTGAACTGATCATTTGCCCTGCCACTGTACAGCACAGGGGTCTCACATATGTGAGGGACTCCAGAAAAGTTTTTCCGAGTGGGGAAAACGTTTTTCTCCGGGTTTTTAGTCTTCTCGGATTAGGGTCTGGAGACTCGGAGGCTTCGTAGAGATTTGGGTGGGAAGAAGCCTCTACCCCTGTCCTCAGATCTTACCTGACCAAGGCCCAATGTTATAGTGCTGCCTGCTCTCACCTGAACTGATCATGCCTCTGCCTGCCACCTGAACTGGCCATGCCTTTGCCTGCCACATGACCTTGCCATGCCTTTGCCTTCCGCCTGAACTGGCCATGCCTATGCCTGCCACCTGAACTGCCTGCTAAACCTTGGACTGTACTGCCCCATGTTCATACTTTTCCATATCTGTTTGCTGCCTGGACAATTCCTGGACATTTCCTTTGGCTGTCTGGACAAATGCTTTGACTGCTCTGGAACGGTATTCCTGCCTGCTAAAACCACAGGTGAGCCTTTTTTTTACCCTTTGCTCAGCAGAATGTATTTTGGGGTGTAATTCTTGGTGTGTACATGCTATGTGTTAGAAGCCTGAAGGTGCTACTTGCATGTTAGACCTATGTATGTGGCCAAGTAGTGGAAAAGTCTCACACATGGGGTATTGCCATACTCAGGGCGAGTAGCAGAATGTATTTTGGGGTGTCATTTTGGCTATGTACATGCTATGTGTTAGAAAGATCTTCTAAATTGACAACTTTGTGAGAAAAAAGTTTTCATATTCTTTCCACATTTTCCAAAAACTTTTAGAAAGAAATGACATGTTCAAAAGACTCATTATGCCTATTAGAATATACATTGGGGTGTTTTCTTTCCAAAATGGGGTCATTTTGTGGATAATTCCATTGTCCTGGTGCTCCAAAAATGTGATAGGTACTCAGGAAATGAAATGTGTAATTTATGCCTTTAGAACGCCTGATGGTGCTACATGGATGTTGGTCCTCTGTATGTGGCCAGGCTGTGGAAAAGTCTCACACATGGGGTATTGCCATACTCCGGACGAATAGCAGAATGTATTTTGGGGTGTAATTGTAATTACACCTGCACCGTGTGTGAGAAATAACTTGTAAATATGACAAATTAGTGAAGAAAAAAAATATAGATATATTTCTTAATTTTCCAAAGGCCATCAGTGCATTAGGATTGATACATTCTATAACTTTCACACAAACCAATGATCATACACTTATCAGGATTTTTTTAAACCAAAGACATGTAGCAGAATACATTTTGGCCTAAATTTTCGACAAAATTTGATTTTTTTGTTTTCTTTTAAAACAGAAAGTAGAAAATGTAGGTTTTTTTTTCAAAATATTCGCTCTTTTTTTGCTTATATCACAAAAAATAAAAAATGAAGTGGTGAATAAATACCACCAAAAGAAAGCTCTATTTATGTGAACAAAATGATAAAAATTTCATTTGAGTAGTGTAGCATGACTGACTAATTGTCGTTCAAAGTGTGAGAGCACTGAAAGCTGAAAATTGGTCTGGGAAGGAAGGGGGTGTAAGTGCCCAGTATTGAGGTGGTTAACCACTTAAGGACCAGCCTCGTTTTGGATTTTAGGTGTTTACATGTTTAAAACAGTTTTTTTTTTGCTAGAAAATTACTTAGAACCCCCAAACATTATATATGGTTTTTCTTCTAACACTCTAGAGAATAAAATGGTGGTCATTGCAATACTTTTTTTTGCACTGTATTTGCGCAGCGGTCTTAAAAGCGCACTTTTTTTGGAAAAAATTCACTTTTTTGAATAAAAAAATAAGACAACAGTAAAGTTAGCCCAATTTTTTTTATATTGTGAAATATAATGTTACGCCAAGTAAATTGATACACAGCATGTCATGCTTGAAAATTGCGCCCGCTCGTGGAATGGCGTCAAACTTTTACCCTCAAAAATCTCCATAGGTGCATAGGTGACGTTTAAAAAATTCTACAGGTTGCACATTTTGCGGTACAGAGGAGGTCTAGGGCTACAGTTATTGCTCTCGCTCTACCAGTCGCTGCGATACCTCACATGTGTGGTTTGACCACCGTTCTCATATGCGTTCGCTTCTGCGCGCAAGCTCGTCGGGACGGGGGGGGGGGGGTTTAAAAAAAAAAAAAATTTTATTATTTTTTTTTACAATATTTTATTTATTTTTACACTGTTTTAAAAAAAAAAAAAAAAGTGTCACTTTTATTCCTATTACAAGGAATGTAAACATCCCTTGTAATAGAAAAAAGCATGACAGGACCTCTTAAATATGAGATTGAGGGGTCAAAAAGACCTCACATCTCATATTTACACTAAAATGCAATAAAAAAAAATTCATCTAAAAAAATGACATTTGAAAAAATGTGCCTTTAAGAGGCGTGGACTGAAGTGATATTTTGACGTTGCTTCCGCCCAGCAGTGTCATGGAGACCAGTGGGTGCCATCTTAGCATCACTCGTCTCCAGACACACCACAGCGAAGGACGCGGTCGCCTCCACCGCTACCGACGGCTCCGGTAAGCGGCGGAGGGCACCGGATCACGACGGGAGGGGGGGCACTCTCCCGCCACCGATAAAAGTGATCTCGCGGCGAATCTGCCGCAGGGACCACATTTAGCTGAAAGCCGGCTACTGCACGAAAACGGGGATACCGGGGTTATGGCAGCTAGCTGCTGCCATAACAACGATATCCGCCGCCAAAGTTTGGACGTACATCGTCGTGCAGCGATCGGTAAGTGGGAGGAAGTAAACTCCCATGCATATATCGTACCTATAGGTAATCCTATAATAAGGCTTACCTATAGCTAGGTACTGTAAATATCTCCTAAACATGCGCCGTTCAGCAGAAATTTACTGTATATGCCGCCGATGATGTAATTGGCGCATGCGATCTGAAGGAATGGCCACCCGTGGAATTTCCTCAGAGCCCTATGCCATGACCAGCAGCTCCCGCATGCCTGCAATGCATACTAGCACATTATGCCTTTACTTTGCAGGTCACCAAAAAAAAAAGAGGCAGTGTTTACTTCCTCTTAAATAATAACCTCAAGTGTGACAATCTTCTATATCAATGTCAATATTCCTGTCAGACATAATCATTGATCAGGCTTAAACATAGCGGGCACTGCAACAACAAGCAGATAGGTACTGGAAACTTCCCAGATGAATGTACATATCTGTCATCACACTATGGATCTTCAAAAACATCAAGGTTTTATTCAAAGTGATCACATCACAGAGGACCCCTTCATCAGTCATGTGAACACATGCTTGATGAAGAGGTCCACTGCAGCCCCAAAATGTTGCATTTCTTCACTGTGATTTGATCACTTTGAATGAAGCCTTTGGAAAGATTTTGAAGATCTGTGGTGTGCTGGTAATTATAAATGGTAATTTTATATATTGAGCATGCCTCTACAGCCGTCTGAATCTCTGTTGTGGAATGCCTTTCCATTGCTACCAGACAGGCAACAACTGAGACCCTAACAAGGCCCACCTACATCATATCTTCCATTGGCCAAATACCCTCTTGAAGGAAAACACATCCCAGATCCCCTCCAGTAATACCAAACCACATACTGTCCCAGCACTGCCACACACATTGCAACCCCAACAACTGAGGAGAGTTAGGACTTCTGTCAGGGTTTTGTCACTGTCTGGTCATTGCTCTCTGTGCCCTATTTGCTACACTTTTTTAAATTCCTTTTCTGATGACTTGGGGTCCCTTAGACAGGAAGCAATGGAAATCTCCCTAGTGCATATAAAGCCAATAATAAAAACACAACAGAGGCTCTGGTATTCATTGTTTAATCTATAGCTAAAGAGGAAAGGTTTTAGTTGGAATGTGACTGTCATTAACTGGATCACCTGCTGGTGGCACTGTGGTTTACAGATCTGAAGGGTGCTATACTGGTGCCCACCAGTGGGTGTATCTTTGTAACCAACAGATTAAGCCATTCGCCTCCACCTGATGCTGGTTGCTGGGAGGGTATTTAGCTTCTCTGCTAGTATTCTACAGTGCCTTAGTGCTTTGCCTCTGTGCCCCATGCGCTCTGCTTCTTATAACCTGTAATCCTGTTCCTGTTACTTCTCTGCCCAATTTATCCTGCCATCTGTACATAGCTTAGTTAGCTAGGCAGGGCATACCACAGGTTGCAAGAAAGAAAATTGCTCAATTTCTCCATCTACACAGTCAGTGTAGATGGGGGAATCCATCCCACAGTGCTATTGTGTTGTGCGGGAGGGGAACACAGGTAGCCTTCCCCACTGGCAGAATACAATGATCACTGCTGGTGGCTATAGCCGTGATTGGGCAAGAAAACCCAACAAGCTGGTTGTACTGAAGTTGATCAATAAATTGACTTCAATACAACCAGCCTGCCCATAGATGGATCAAATGTCTGCTGGTTCCTGCTGAACCAGACAAATTTCAAACCATCTATGAACAGATTAAATGTAGATAGCTTTGCTTAGTTGTAATCACTTTCACTGATTAGATTCACTGGGTTTTGTACTCGGTGTACTTATTGTTATGCTCATCACTTGTCTTGTTTCCCTAATAAACCACATTTACTTCCATTTAGTGTTGAGCCTGGTGTTCTCTGTACAGATCCATACATATCTGATCATGTCTGCTCTACAGGATAAAGCACTTGTAGTCCTAACAATGACTTTCAATGTTCTCCCTCATCTTTATTCACATGCTCTGACTAGTTAATTAGGTCCTAAAGTGGTAGTAAACCACAGTAAATGGGCTCCTACAGGATAATGTCATAATGTATACTAGTACATTATGTGAAAGCAGGCAGGTAAAATCGCCTGATTGCATCCAGGATGGCAAATGTGTGTGTCCCAGATTGAGGCTCTATGCCAATTTGTACCACTAGGGGGAAGTGCTGAGAGTCCTGCAGGGGTAGAGGTAATGAGCCCAGTTGAATTAAATTGGCTCATTAAGGCCTCTACAAAAACTCCCAGCATGCAAAGGGAGTTGCTCCATCCTGGAACCAGTTTTGTGCCTGTTTATACTGGGGAGTGTGATACTTGTCTGTGGTGAGTCAACGCCTGTGTGGCAAGCCTCTTTAACAGGGAGATAGGTGCTGGGGACAGAACGAGGCTGCACCCAGCTGATAGCCAGGAAAACCTGTGTGTAGTAAGTGGCCAAGTTGGCAAGGATTTATTTTCATGTTTCTTTTTGTTTTGCTGTTTTTGGACCAGTGTAAATAAACCATACCTTTTGTTTTTTTTCACCTTCTCTTGTTTGCTGTGCCTAATTTTTGTGTTGTGAACCCATCCAGGGGGTTACACACAGCAGCTGCCAAGCTAACCCCCTCACAGTTGGTGGAGGAAGCTGGGGCAGTTTTTTAAGGCCAGTGTGGAGGAGATACTTAGACAGCTGGCTCTAGCAAATGCAAATCCGCAGCAGACAAATGCAGGTTTGCAAAAGGTTTGCCTCCTTCCTCCCCCCCCCCCCCCCCCCTTTTTTTTTTTTTTTCTTGTCTCCCCTCCCCTTCACTCTTACCTGTTCATTCAGCTCATACCCCATTTATAATTTAACCCCCCTTTTTATTATGTTACATACGTCCCCACATTGTCTGTTTTTCGCCAGGACCCTGTAGGATGGATGCGTCTCCTTGGGTTTAGGAGTTAGCCTCTCCCACTATATCATTACATGGTTTTTCCATTTAATCTTATTTAAATATACTATAACATGATGAATTATTTACCGTAAATGTATTGTTCATTACAGTACTCTATTCTGTGCTCCTGAAGAAGCGCATGTGGCGCGTAACATGTCGAGCCTATACAAAATCTGATTATCACCACTGCATAGCTTCTGGTTCAACGCAATGTAACTATATTGATCAAGATCCTTTGACTTCGAACACTGCTCTAACCACTAATTTAACCATATAGCTATGTATGGAGTGCATAATTTGTAAAACTGTCTAACGCTGAATTGAACTCTATTTTGTCTCTTTGTTTTATATTGCTTTTTAATATTTTCTAAATAAACTAGAATTTTAATCATATATTTAGTAATTCCTGTGCCTTTAAAGTCTTGCGCCCACAATTTCTCTATGTCCTCCAATCAGGTTTGCAAAAGAGCCTTGCAGCTCAACAGCAGACAAATGCAACTTTGCAACAGAGCCTTGCAGCTCAACCACAAGCTCACCAGCAGAGTCTGGAAGCTCAGCAACAAGCCCAGCAGCAATCTGAGGCCCACTTCATAGACCTGTTGCAAAAGCAAGAGCAGAAACTCCAACAACTAATGGAGATATTAATGCAGCAACGTCCGCAGACCAGTGGGGCAAGTGGTTCTACTAATACTGCATCATTTGGTGTGAGCCGTTTACTGACAAAAATGACTGGAGAGGATGATCCGGAGGTGTTTGACCACATTTGAAAAGTCTGCTGAAAGGTAAAAGTGGCCTAAAAAGCAGTGGGCTGGACTGATGGCCCCTCTGTTAACTGGGGAATCACAGAAAGCCTATTATGACCTAGAGCCTGACCAAGAAAAAGACTATGTTGTGCTAAAAACAGAAATATTAGCACGGCTGGGTGACATCATGGCCGTCCGGACTCAATGTGTGCATACTAAAATATTATCTGATCTCACATATCCTTTTAACCCAACGAACATAGGTGTGCGCAGCCTATTGCATTAGGGTGTGCACCCCAAAGCTAAAACACATTTGTGTGTGTGCGCATATGTATATACTGTATACTGACAGTGTCAGTAAAGCAATGGACGTTGTCAGTAGGCCAATGGACAGTGTCAGTAGTTTTTATTTTTATTATTTTTTACAATTTTATTTCTTTAAGTGTTTTCTTTTACAAATTTTTTTAGGAGCCCCGTTAGGGGGCTTTGGTCAAATATCAGGGGTCTAAACAGGGTGAATATGCATCACATGGGGTGATTAGGGTGTGCCCAGGCACACCTGGCACACCCTGTGCGCACGCCTATGCCAACGAACCTTCTCCTAGATATATAAGAGCAAATAAGAGGCGCTCATATCCCTAGTGCCGAGTTTGAAGTTCAGGGGACCTTTGGCAGCAAATGGGCACAGTGAGGCATGCAAATGGGCACAGTGATGCTGCAAATGGGCACAGTGAGGCTGCAAATGGGCATTGTTGACCCTCTTTTCCACTTACAGTAGCTGCGCATTTCTCACCCTCGTCTTATACTCGGGTCAATAAGTTTTTCCCATTTTTTTGTAGTAAATTAGGGCCTCGACTTATACTCGGAACGACTTATACTCGAGTATATACGGCATTTGGTGAGTGAGATTCCTTTGGGAGTGGATTCACGTTTCACGTTGGTGAGGTGAAAGGCACGTGGAGTTCAGCATTATCAAGATCACTGCACCTTAGAAGATTTGTGCGATTTTATTTTTTGTCACAAATTAAATCACGTTATATTTTTTTGTCACAAGATTTTCAAGGACTGATTTTTCATGCATAAAAAAAAATTTTTTGTAATATAATTATTTGTTTTGCACTTACTAATACTTATTTTGTGAATCACACTAATTGGGGATTTTTTGGCCATTTATTAATTATTCTTCTGTCACAGCTTTTTTCACGTGCACATTGGATGTATTTTTGCATGGTTTAATTAGAGTTGGTACACACCATTAAGCTTATGCATGAACTTGTACACTTATATGTCGTTATTTTTTTGATGGAATTACAGCACATGTGATTTCTAGCACTAGGGATATG
The DNA here is from genome assembly GCA_037952835.1 of Lithobates septentrionalis. NCBI lineage: Eukaryota > Metazoa > Chordata > Amphibia > Anura > Ranidae > Lithobates > Lithobates septentrionalis. Next base: position 136,626 of record JBBDGP010004054.1, on the reverse strand, counting down.
AGCGCCTCTTATTTGCTCTTATATATCTAGGAGAAGGTTCGTTGGGTTAAAAGGATATGTGAGATCAGATAATATTTTAGTTTGATAGCCTTTTAAAGGGGCAGCTCTCTTTTCACTTTTCATTTAGTGAGTTATATATATTTTGTTGCACACTGAGTGAACCATTCACTGGACCTCATTCCTGATTGTTGTATACTCTATCTACTGGCGCAGTGGGGGTAGTTTTGAATTAAGGGCGGCTTAATATTCTGATTACCCATTTTTACATCAATGTGTACATAACTGGCTTGGAAACCCCCCCAGGTCTTAAATGTATGATCTCATTCACCTGAGCAGGAAGTGGCTGCAGCCAGAGATTTTGACCGCACCAAAGATTGTGGAGCGTGTTGTTATGGATCGGTTCCTGAGATCTCTTCCTCCTGCCATCCAATAGTGGGTAAGCCATGGAGACTCAAACTGCCAACATGCTTGTGGATCTGGTTGAGAGGTACTTAGCTACAGAGAACCTGACCGCTTCTTCCAGGAACTCACTGACTTCCACCCTAAGACCATACCATCCCCAGCGGCGGGTAAGATGACTCCAAGGGGTGAGGGTGGAGAGAGTGGGAGGGTGGGAGTTCTACCTAATGTCCTGGCAAGAGCAGCCCAAGAAGTCAAGGCCGCTAGAGGCAACGAAAAAGATTTGCTGCCGGCAAGAGGGACATATTGCAGAAAATTTCCAAGGGACAGACGTCAGTTGCTGTTTGCGACAGTTGCATGCACTGACATTCAGGGAACTGAGAAACATTTATGCAAAATGTATATTAATGGTAGAAATGTTGTTGTGTTGCTTGATTCAGGTAGCCTGGTGACATTGATAAAAGCTGAATTCATTACTATAGAGGTCTCTGGGAATAACAAGGTGGCTGTTATTTGTGTACATGGGGACACCCGAGAGTATCCTGTGACTACAGTGTTTTTTTGATACCCCAAAGGTAACCTCTCTCATCAGGTGGGGTTAGTTCCTCGCTTACCACATGATACCATTGTGGGGAGAGATTTTCTGGGATTGTCCTGAGCCCCCCGCTGATGCCCCTATAGACCAGGAAGGTGATGAACAGAAATCCTCTGAGAGTAGTGAAGACTCTCCAGATTTTCCCTTGTCAGTATTGACAGGGGAGACTCGAGAAACTGGGGAGGAGCCAACATCCTCAGACAAAAGCATGCCATCTGAGTTTTTGGATCTAGAGGTTCACAGGGAAAATTTTGCCACAGAACAGTTAAAAGAACCCATCCTAATCAAAGAGTAAATGGTGAGCTAGTGAACCCAGATAAGACTTGCGCTTACCCACACTTCATTGTGAAAAGGGATCTACTGTATCGAGTGGCTCAAAGGGCAGAAGAAACTATTGAGCAACTTGTGGTGCCCAAACCTTACGTGAAGTTGGTGTTGGAGTTAGCCCATGGGCACAATCTTGGAGGTCATCTGGGGCAGAGAAAACAAGAGAGAGTATTGCAGAGATTCTATTGGCCTGGGGTCAAGAAGGAAACAGAAAATTATTGTTCCTCCTGCCCTGTGTGTCAGAAGTCGGCACCTATGCCACAACCCTGTAACCCACTGGTACCTCTTCCCATCATTGAGGTCCCATTTGGTAGGTCTGATTAATTAAGTCTGCTAGGGGGCATCAGTACATTTTGGTTATATTGGACTATGCCACCCACTATCCAGAAGCAATTCCTCTTCGAAATACCTCGGCCAAGACAATAGCCAAAGAGCTATCTCGTTTTTAGCTGCGTGGGTATTTGTAAGGAGCTGCTTACGGACCAAGGTACCCCCCCTAATATCCCGGGTTATGAAAGAGCTATGCAAGTTGTTCAAAGTGACACAATTGCATATCATCCCCAAACAGATGGGTTGGTTGAAAGGTTCAATTCAAATGTTAACCACTTCAATACAGGGCATTTTTCACCCCCTTCCTGCCCAGGCCAACTTTCAGCGCTGTAAAGTTTTGAATGAGAATAGCGTGGTCATGCAACACTGTACCTATATAAAATCTTGATAATTCCTCCCCCCCACAGATAGAGCTTTCTTTTGGTAGTATTTAATCACCTCAGCGGTTTTTATTTTTTGCGCTATAAACAAAAGAGCGACAATTTTGAAAAAAACACAATATTTTTTGCTATAATAAATACCCCCAGTTAAACAAAAAAACAAATTTCTTCCTCAGTTTAGGCCGATATGTATTCTTCCACATATTTTGGTAAAAAAAAAATCGCAATAAGCGTATATTGATTGATTTGCGCAAAAGTTATAGCATCTACAAAATGTGGAATATGTTTTTGGCATTTTTATTACTTTTTTTTTTTTTTTTTTTTACTAGTAATGGCGGCGATCTGCGATTTTTTTTTTTTTTTTTTTTTTTTTTTTTTTTTTTCAGGACTGTGACATTGCGGACATATCGGATACTTTTGACACTATTTTGGGATCATTGACAATTATAAAGCGATCAGTGCTATAAATATGCACTGAATACTGTATAAATGTCACTGGCAGGGAAGGGGTTAACACTAGGGGGCGATCAAGGGGTTAAATGTGTTACCTAGGGAGTGATTCTAACTGTGGGGGAGGGGACTGACTGGGGGAGGTGACCAATCGGTGTTCCTATATACTAGGAAAACACTAGTTTACACACTCAGATCCACATTCCTGCTCTGTGACAAGCAATTGTGGCTGCCAGCCATGTGCATTGGCTCCTGAGTGACGTGACGGGCGTGCGTGCATGCCCCCTAGACCGCCGGGAAGCCGAGGACATCATAAGACAGCCGCCTGGAGGGACAGAGTGTTCCTGCGGCTGTCATATTAAAATACGCGGGATGGGAAGTTGGTTAAAGAAGGTGGTGGATAGAGATGGAAAGGATTGGGACTGTCTAATACCCTATTTGATGTTTGCCATTAGGGAGATACCCCAATCCTCTACAGGTTTTTAACCCTTCGAGTTACTCTATGGGAGGGCTGTTGGATATTGCCAAGGAAACTTGGGAAAACGTGAGTTTTCCCCACAGGGGTGTGATTGAGCATGTCACCCCTGATGCAAGATAGAATTGCACAGGTAACGACAATCGTAAAGGAACATTTGGCCAAAGCGCAGTTAGTACAGCAGAGGGTGTACAATCGTGGGGCCAAGACCTGTACCTTTTCTCCGGGGATAGTGTATTGGTACTAATAGTAATAAGAAGAGCCAGTGTCGTTTATTGGTACATCAGAGTGACAATAAAACAATAAAGCTGATGCTTTTCGGCCATAGCCTTAGTCGTAGCTATGACTAAGGCTATTGCCAAAACACGTCAGCTTTATTGTGTTGTGTTGGGAAACATCGAGCCTCGGCACCTGTGAGTGGACCTGGTGTATAGATTGAGTTGTCCCTGCAGAGAGCGCTGTTACCTTTCTTCTTTTCCGTATTGGTACTAATATCTACGGTTGATGAGCAAATTCCTGGCCAAAATGGCAAGGCCAATACGAGATAATGAAAAAAGTGAGGTGAGGTGAATTACAAGGTCAGACAACCAGGAAGGCAAAAGCCAGAACAGATCTATCACATTAATCTGTTAAAAGCCTGGAGGGATAGGGAATTCGCAGAGACTTTGGTGTCACCGGCTCAGTCGGATTGCTTGGTTCCTGAGGTTGGAATAGCAGTCACCTTATCAAAACCCCAACAACAGGAGGTTAGAGAGTTTGTGCTCCACAAGGTTTTCTCTGAGCTGCCGGGACAAACATCTGGGGTAGAGCATATTATCACCCTGCCTGGTGACAGGGTGAAACTAAAAACCAATCGCATACCAGAGGTCCGACAGGAGGCAATACGTGAGGAAGTACAGAGAATGCTTGAGTTGGAGGTGATAGAGGAGTCCCAGAGTGATTGGTCCAGTCCCATAGTGTTATTACCTAAACCGGATGGGAGCTGGCGATTTCGTAACAATTTGACAGTTGAATAAAGTTCCAAAATTTGACACCTCCCCCATTCCACATATAAATGAGTTGATCAACCGGCTGGGAACAGCCCAATACATGACCACGCTCAATCTCACCAAAGGTTATTGGCAAATTCCCCTAGCCGAGTCGGCAAAGGAGAAAATGGCATTTGTAACCCCAGAAGGGGCATTCCAATATAGAAGAATGGTGTCTGGGTTACAGAATGCGCCAGCAACATTCAAGCGGAAGATGGATAAGATTTTATGACTCCATCAGAAGTATGCTGCAGCTTACCTGGATGATGTGATTATCCATACCATAGATTGGGTCTCACATCTGCCAAAAGTGCAAACAGTCTTATGCCGCGTACACACGACCGGACTTTACGGCAGACTTTGTCCGGCAGACTTTTCGGCGGACTTTCCAAATGAACAGACTTGCCTACACATGATCAACCAAAGTCCGACGGATTCGTACGTGATGATGTACGACCGGACTAAAACAAGGAAGTTCATAGCCAGTAGCCAATAGCTGTCCTAGCGTCGGTTTTTGTCCGTCGGACTAGCATACAGACGAGCGGACTTTTCGACCGGACTTGAGTCCGTCGGAAAGATTTGAAACATGTTTCAAATCTAAGCCTGTCAAACTTTTGAGAAAAAAAGTCCGCTGGAGCCCACACACAATCGAATTGTCCGGCGGACTCTGGTCCGCCGGACCAAGTATGCCGGAAAGTCCGCTTGTGTGTACGCGGCATTAGACTCTATCTGGAAACTGGGTTTATGGCCAATCTAAAGAAGTATACCATTGGACAGGAGGAGGCCAAATATCTTGGGTACACTATTGGGAGGGGATTAATAAAACCCCAAGTCAACAAAGTTTAGGTCATACAAAGTTGGACATGTCCCAATAGCAAGAAGCAGGTCCGAGCCTTTCTAGGAATCATTGGCTATTATTGGCGATTCATCCCTAATTTTGCTTCTCAGGCTGTGCCCCCTAACCATCCTGGCAAAAGGGAAAGAGTCTGTCATGGTTAAATGGACCCCAGAGTTTTTAACCACTTCATCCCTGGAAGGATTTACACCCCCCTCCTGACCAGAGCACTTTTTGCGATTCGGCACTGCGTCTCTTTAACAATTGCACGGTCGTGCGATGTTGCACCCAAACAAAATTGATGTTCTTTTTTTTCCCCACAAATAGAGCTTTCTTTTGGTGGTATTTGATCTGATCACCTCTGCGTTTTTTTTTTTTTTTTTTTTGCGCTATAAACAAAAAAGCTTTTTGCTATAATAAATATCCCCATTTAGTAGTTTTATTTAAAAAGCAAATTTTTCCTCAGTTTAGGCCGATATGTATTCTTCTACATATTTTTGGTAAAATAAATTGCAATAAACGTATATTCTAAATATTTAATCGGAGATGTCTGTAAACTACCCAAATCCTCCCACAGACATCTAGGAAAAAATAAGAGGCGCTTTCAAGCAAAAATCAAGTGCGTTAAACACAGTGATGGTGTGACCCCCTACACGTGTGTATAAACACTAATGCAAAAGTGGGATCTTTAAACAAATCTAAACAAAATGTATATAAGTGTACATGTACCAGCCGGATAAGTGGTCAAGTGTCTATCAATACAGTGATGGTGGGAACCTCTTAATGTGTATAAAACTTACATACAGTGTATTCTTAGGAAATTCATATCTCAATACATTTCCAGTGATATAATCTGTACTGCCACTTCATATCATGCTGCACATGCAAAAAAAACTTTCAAATAAAGTTCAAAAATACAAATTCAAAAATAAAAATAAAAAATTCAAAAAATTACATCAGTCCACAACAAAACGTGACCACACACGTGAGAAAAATGTGTCCGAATAAAGTGGTAATAAATCTTGATAAAGCACAGGTGATGTTGTGTCTCCTCCACCTCTCCTCTTGTGTGCAGTGATTCCACTCCCTCAAGACCTACACTCACTGACTTGATTTGCCAGCACTTTCATGCAAGGCAATAATCGCTTGTCTACCATACACCAAGGTAGTAGGATCGATCGTTGTTCCACAGTGAATGTTTCAAACCCGGTCCACATGAAAAAAATATGTGCTCCAATAGTGTAAACCAGTATCACACATTTATTAAAATCACTGCAATCTTCAATCAGTACACTCACATGTAAAATGATAAAATACAGCCAAAGTAAAGTGCAAATCACATCAAACGCAATTCCAGTGGATCCAAATAAAAAACAAGTGGTCACGGCGGACCCGAGGTGTGCTGGTGCCGAGTTACCAATCTCACCCCTCCCTTGGATGTCCTCCGTCCCTCCGTGTAAACAATGCTCCTCTCCTTCAGTGTGGCTCACAGTGCTGCACGTCAAGTCTCACAGCCACAGCGTGTATTGATAGACACTTGACCACTTAACTGGCTGGTACATGTACACTTATATACATTTTGTTTAGATTTGTTTAAAGATCCCACTTTTGCATTAGTGTTTATACACACGTGTAGGGGGTCACACCATCACTGTGTTTAACGCACTTGATTTTTGCTTGAAAACGCCTCTTATTTTTTCCTAGATGTCTGTGGGAGGATTTGGGTAGTTTACAGACATCTCCGATTAAATATTTAGTATATGCATTATAATTTAAAGGGGCTGCTTCATATTGGGTGTGGGGATTTATCTCTCCACGTGGTTTATTGCATAATTTGATTTTTAGCACATTTACATTTAGTTTGTGAAACATAGTGGGTGCGGTGGAGGTATTAGTTTTTGGTGAAGGGCGGTATACCATTTGTAATACCTATTAAATAAACGTATATTGATTGGTTTGCGCAAAAGTTATAGCGTCTACAAAATAGGGGATAGATTTATAGCATTTTTATATTTTTTAATTTTTTTTACTAGTAATGGCGGTGATATGCGATTTTTTTTTTTTTTTTTTTTTTTTTTTTTTTTTTTTTTTTTTTTTTATCTTATCGTGACTGCGACATTATGGCGGACACATCGGACAATTTTGACACATTTTTGGGAACGATTGGCATTGATTACTGTAAAAATTTCACTGACAGTGAAGGGGTTAACGCTAGGGGGCGATCAAGGGGTTAACTGTGCTCCCTGGGAGGTGATTCTAACTGAAGGGGGAGTGGACTGACTAGAGGAAGTGACAGATCGTGGTTCCTAGCTAATAGGAACACACTCCTCTCAGAACAAAACACGGATTTGTGTGTTTACACACACACTTCCGTGTTCTGTCTCTGGTGCTCGCGGTCACTCATGACCGGTGGTCATTGTGACCGTCGGGCACGAGCATCAGCACCCCCACTGTGCAGCGGGCACACACCTGCTATCTCAACCCTGCAAAACGACGTATAGCTACAACGGCTCACACAGGGGAGCCAACCTGCCGCAGTATAACTGGGAAAAATGCCTTATGTAACCAGCCAGTGTTGTACTCACCGAACTTCTCTAAGACCCCTTTCACACTGGGGCGCTTTGCAGGCGCTACAGCGCTAAAAATAGCACCTGCAAAGCGCCCTGAATGTGCCGCTGCTTTGTCTCCAATGTGAAAGCCCCGAGGGCTTTCACACTAGAGTGGTGCACTAGCAGAACGGGTAAAAAAAATCCTGCTAGCAGCTGTAATGGAAATTTGTAAGTTCTGTATATAATTGTATTGTATTTTGTATGTATTGAACACTGCCCTCACTGTGCAACAGCACTAATAATGTTTTCAGTAAATGTTTACATTCTTTCGAGTCCTGATTAGAATAAGCCTGCCTATGTAACGCCGCTTGTTATGATAAACCTACAATTGTAATATTAATGTGATACCTACGTAATCATGTGCATAAAAACCTTCAATTGCGTCATAATAAAGCAGAACAGTTATTTGGAAAGATGCTGAGCGTATCTTTTGTGTCTGTTCCCTACTGCAGTAGTTATTATTAATTTGGAACCACTAATCAATATGAGGATAAGAGTTGCCTATCATCAATTCAACCGAGTCAGCATGGCGAGCCAGCCAGGAGGGGATTCCAGGTGACCCTGAGTATCCGAAACGAGGAGCTTGAGACGATCCGGGAATTTCTGATAATCAGCCGGCTGAGGTAAGCCTTTTACTTACATTTGAGTTATCAGACTTCCTTGATCGGTAAGGCATTTTCGGGACAAAGGGTACCTATTTTACTCCCCTTAATCGAACTGTATTGATTGGTGGTTATATGTTATGTTGTACCTGTCTATTGTCCATTGGAGTGTTATAGATAAGAAAGGGAAGAATAGTGCTGTTCACAGGTATATGTAGTAAATCTGCTAGATAAAGTAGTTTAGAGGCAAGAGGGTATAGGCACAAGTAGAGAAGAGAGAAGACTGGCCAGTCATTATGGGCATTGAATTAAGTAAGGGAATGAAGGGTAAGAGACCCTCAAAAATGCCCAGCCCAAGAGGAGTGCTACATATGAACCAAAGGTGCGGTTCCGCCTATACTGAGCCCCTAGATTAATGGTTAAAGTGTACAGGGATCCACATTGGGTAACTGGGTTACCAAGGTCCACAGGGACTAAGAATCATGCAGAGTAAACAGCTAGAGAAACAGCTATCTATGTGAGCAGGATGGATCAAGGGTGACATTAACACTAGACAGAAAGGGACATTTTCATGTTAAGTTGTGGGATGAATTTGGAGTCAGGCACTATAACTATTAGAGTCAGAAACAGAGAAATGAGAGGTAAAACAGAATACTTTATATGTTGTCAGAGAGAATATGGGATGAGTACTCTGGCTGCCCGTCTGATCATAGAAGCTAGATATAAAAGTTATCTGAACAAAAATAAAGAAAGTAGAATTTAGACAGGAAAATATTAATGAGAGTTAAAAGAAACTGAGAGAATGATATGCATGTGTTGTGCACAAATGGGAAAAATGTAAGCGATTTTAGAGAGATATTGGTGTATGTGTGTGCGAATGCTGGGACCTTTAGTTCTATTGCTTGTGTGTGTCATGTACGCAGATGTGACCCCCTCCTTTGTGCTCTCCTGAAAGAACGTCCCTGAGAGGTCAGTGATAAGCTGGAAGGACATCATGCCAATTCCAGTTTTTTTAGACAAAACATTTATAACAAAATGTGCCGGGTTAACGAATCTAATGGAAAAATGTGATCACAATTATTTTGAATCTGTTTTCCAAACATGGTAAAATGAAGGTTACATTTAACCGTGTATTACACAAATTGAATATTCTTTGATAGTGGAAACAGTGCATTTAAAAAAGGGAAATTAAGTAAAATTAAGTAATAATGAGTATTCATTTCTAATATGAGTTTAACAATTTTATTAATAATATAGATAGTCGAGATATAGAGAGCTTTTGGTTCCATTTAAAGGGCCAGAAGTTTGTTTTTACTTCGGCAGGTAAACCAACCAAGCATGCCAAGATAATTTGATCGGCTGTTTTCAGCCTTCCAGCTTCTTGCTGAGGTAGCCATATTAACTTTCACACATGGAAGCAGACCAGGTGACTAAGGATGCTGCATTTACAGCCCCGGACACTTGATGGGTCTGTGCAACTCACAGATTCCACCCTAGTTCTGGCCCAGTATAGCTGGGATTAATAATTCAACTTTAAGGACCCCAGAACGAGAAGGACAAGTGGTCCACAGGGGGCAACTTCTTATGAAACAGGACTTTGGAAAAGGTGATCATTTATTTCTGCCAGCCACTCTTTTCCCTTCAGCTTGACACATGGACCGTGTCATCAGTCACAAGCAGTTATGGCTGCCTTAGTAAATGAGCGTGGGATAGAGCCAGGGTTCACCACAGTTGTTTTTATAACATACCACTTCTTGTTTTACCTGTTACCAAAGGTGTTACCAAAAGCTGAACATCCCTCCCAGAGATTACATAAAAGATATATCCAGATGCACAAGTCAGAATCTTACGAGTATGCATTTTGTCTGTATGGACATGTTTTTTGGATGTCCAGTGGCAAATGCTACTGCAAAGGCCACAGTAAAAAGTGTTATCAGAAGTAGTTTGTAAGTACAGAGTGCCAGGGAGTACAGAGAGTAACAGAGGAAATAATTTTTTATAGGAGAGTCCTTACTAGAAGTTTTGAGGTTTTATTTTTACACCCCCTACTGTCTACAATGTATCAGACAAAGTAGAGTAAGAAACTAGAAAACTTTTGCCTGAATGTTTTCTTATATTTTATGAAGCCCCTAAGGGGGATGTTGGACTCTCTCCCTATGGGATTTGGTTTGGGAGTGTGTTACTCACTTGCTTATATTTTGTCTCAGCAGCTGAAGTCCTTCATTTGGATCTCACAGAGAAAGTTGCTGATCTTTTAAGGTTTTTTGACAAACTCATTTATGTGTTTTCTCCCCAATTCCAGATCCTAAAAGTTTGGAAGGATCTAAAACTAAAGCCAGGTGACTTGTGGATTGTTAAGAGACATTTATATATAAGGAAAAGTTTGAAAACTCAATACAGCATCTATTTCATGTACAGTTTTTGCAAAACGTGAAGAAAAAGTCACCTGGATCCACACCAGACACTGCAAAAATGACTAAATTAAAGAAATCTCTGTGTTTGATTTGTTTCCCTCTTGTGATCACAGTCTAGGGTACTTTTTTATTCAATTACTTTAATTGTAAGGGATATATATATTTGAAAAGTAGTTCAGCCATGTTGAAGTCATATTTGTCTTTTGTACGTCTTCCATTTTATGTAGAATTCTCTGTGTTTACATATGCTGATAAGTCAGCATGCCAACAATTAAGCTAGAAGGCCATTCTGGCCACAGGAGTGTACAGCCAGTACTCTGTAAATGTCTTATCAATCATTTGTTTTTCACAATGAAAAGTCATTTTGGTAATGAAAAAGTTGCTTAGCTATTATTTTCTCCACAATGGAGTTTTTGCTTCTTTGGCCAGGACTACCTCCACCTAAGCGTGTGAAGGTTCCAGGTTAAAGGTGATAGCAGGTATGGTTAGTGATCAAAATATTGATCAAAAGAGGGGAGACTGTAATGGAAATTTGTAAGTTCTGTATATAATTGTATTGTATTTTGTATGTATTGAACACTGCCCTCACTGTCCACACGGCACTAATAATGTTTTCAGTAAATGTTTACATTCTTTCGAGTCCTGATTAGAATAAGCCTGCCTATGTAACGCCCCTTGTTATGATAAACCTACAATTGTAATATTAATGTGATACCTACGTAATCATGTGCATAAAAACCTTCAATTGCGTCATAATAAAGCAGAACAGTAATTTGGAAAGATGCTGAGCGTATCTTTTGTGTCTGTTCCCTACTGCAGTAGTTATTATTAATTTGGAACCACTAATCAATATGAGGATAAGAGTTGCCTATCATCAATTCAACCGAGTCACAGCATCTTTGGAGCAGTGTGTATACTGCTCCTTCACTGCTCCTGCCCATTGAAATCAATGGGGCACCGTGGCTATACTGCCAGCAAAGCGCCTCTGCAGAGGCGCTTTGCGGTGGTTTTTAACCCTTTCTCGGCCACTAGCGCGGGGGTAAAACCCCCCGCTAGCAGCCAAATACCGCCGCTAAAACAACGGTAAACGAACACCCCAAAATAGAGGCGCTTTACTGCCGATGCCGCCCCAGTGTGAAAGGGGCCTAAGGACTTTGTTGTACAAACTGATGCTCCAGATGTTGGGTTAGGAGCAGTGTTGTCCCAGGTCCGGAAGGAGGAAGAGCACCCGGTCATTTACCTCTGCAGGAAAATTGAAGTCCTATGAGGTAAATTACGCCACGATTAAGAAGGAGTGTTTAGCGGTGAAGTGAGCGATAGATTCCTTTCGGTACTATCTGCCAGGTAGGCACTTTGACCTGGTTACTGATCACGCTCCTTTAAAGTGGATAGCTCAAAACAAGGAGAATAGAAGGGTAAATAGGTGGTTCCTGGCCCTACAGGAATTCAACTTTACAGTAAAGCATCGCCCTGGCGTTCTAATGGGAAAAGTGGATGCTTTGTCTCGGGTACATGCGTGCCTGACTGCATGTGTTCCAACCCCAAGGTTGAAACAAGAGGGGGGGTATGTGACAGCAGGCAGGTAAAATCGCCTGGTTGCATCCAGGATGGCAAATATGTTTGTCCCAGATTCAGGCTCTATGCCAATTTGTACCACTAGAGGGAAGTGCTGAGACTCCTGCAGGGGTAGAGGTAATGAGCCCAGTTGAATTAAGTTGGCTCATTAAGGTCTCTACAAAAACTCCCAGCATGCAAAGGGAGTTGCTCCATCCTGGAACCAGTTTTGTGCCTGTTTATACTGGGGAGTGTGATACTTGTCTGTGGTGAGACAACGCCTGTGTGGCAAGTCTCTTTAACAGGGAGATAGGTGCTGGGGACAGCACAAGGCTGCACCCAGCTGATAGCCAGGGAAACCTGTGTGTAGTAAGTGGCCAAGTTGGCAAGGATTTATTTTCATGTTTTTGTTTTGCTGTTTTTGGACTAGTGTAAATAAACCTTAATCAAATAAAGGAAAACTGCTGCGCCAACTCAAATGTAAAAAGCAGCCGACACTAACAATCAGACTAATTGTATATAGTAAAGAGAAACAAAAAAGTGTAGCGCTATAACTCCAATAAAGTATAAAAGTGACAACAGAGGGGTTTACAAATAAGCAGACCACCTCTACACCTGTGCATGGGAAAAAGAAAGAAAAAGGCTTCCACATGGTGTCAATCCGGTAATAAAAGAAAGAATTTATTGATAAAAAACTTTCCATAAAAATGTTTTTTGAGAGGTAAAAGTTCGGTTCAATTGAACAAGATGTTGCGCAGTAAAATAAGATGGTAGAGTCGGTCACATGACTCTAGAGTTGGTCACAAGACCTGTAAGCCCAGAAGTCACGCTGCACAGGTGTACTGAATGGATTTTTATGATTTCCTATTACATTTTTATATAAAGCGCAGTGGGTGGTAGGTTAGCCTATACCCCAGTCGAAGTCTTGGTAGACGAAACGCATCGGGTGTCTTACGCTATCACAGCCACCTTATTTTACTGCGCAACATCTTGTTCAATTGAACCGAACTTTTACCTCTCAAAAAAAATTTTTATTGAAAGATTTTTATCAATAAATTCTTTCTTTTATTACCGGATTTACACCATGTGGAAGCCTTTTTCTTTCCTTTTTCCATGCTGCATGTGGGGGGTTACTGCCAAGTGAACGGTACCCGGCGGAGGACCCTAGCCTACATCTGAATACAGATTTTGATCAAGACACAGGAACAGCGGGTCCCTCTCCAGTTTTCCTAGGAGCATTGAGGTTGGGAAGTCCTTCCTTGTACCCTCCCATGATTGGAATCACCGTTAACCCTACCGCTTAGATGGTAAAAGCCTGTATGACTCACCGTCAATGGCCAGTGAGTCCATCTTTTCTGGTAAGGGCATTTCATTTTTCATCTCTGCCAGATGAAAGTTTGGGTTTATATGAAGACATACCCTGGTTTTTACATGTACGTGGTGGTGCAAGATATAAATACAAGTTTTTGAACACCTTTCATTTCAAAAGAACTGTGAACCCTCAGAGACTGTTTAGTCCATATATTTATTGCAGCCATCTTTTGATCACGTTGTACTAATTTGATGTGTTAAATATTTATTGCTGATTGATTTTAATTTTTTCTTTAGAAAATTCGAAGGGGTCTTTAATAAGACACATTCACACCGTTCACAGACACTCACCTATATACAAATTGTGGTATCACCCACGTTTCTAATTTTGTGCACAGGTGTAGAGGTGGTCTGCTTATCTGTAAACCCCTCTGTTGTCACTTTTATACTTTATTGGAGTTATAGCGCTACACTTTTTTGTTTCTCTGTAAATAAACCGTACCTTTTTGTTTTTTCACCTTCTGTTTGCTGTGCCTAATTTTCGTGTAGTGAACCCATCCAGGGGGTCACACACACCTGCTGCTGAGCTAACCCCACCATAATTAATACACTTACCTTTAAAATAAAGCCCTCCAGCATGTGCTGTCACCGCTGCCAGGGCTTCTATTTTCATCCAGTCTTCCTTTCAGGTTCCCAGGCTTCAGCAGTTTGATTGGCCAAGTGTGGAGACTTCACTCCTTGTGCATGTACCTGGGAGTCACAGCTTAGAGCTCTAAATGAACATAATAACCCATTCAGAGCACAGTGTGCATGCGCGTGTGACATCACCGACATCATGCTACTGAAGTAAAAATCTCCTAAAAGGTGCACATTTAGTGTACCTACAGTTAAGTCTTATTATAAGCTTGCCTATTAGGGATGAGGTTCGAGTCGAACTCATGTTCGACTCGAACATCGGCTGTTCACCAGTTCGCCGAACAGCGAACAATTTGAGGTGTTCGCGGCAAATTCGAAAGCCGTGGAACACCCTTTAAAAGTCTATGGGAGAAATCAAAAGTGCTCATTTTAAAGGCTTATATGCAAGTTATTGTCATAAAAAGTGTTTGGGGACCCGGGTCCTGCCCCAGGGGACATGGATCAATGCAAAAAAAAGTTTTAAAAACGGCCGTTTTTTCGGGAGCAGTGATTTTAATAATGCTTAAAGTGAAACAATAAAACTGTAATATCCCTTTAAATTTCGTAGCTGGGGGGTGTCTATAGTACTATAGTGTTTTCTGTGTTTAGAACAGTCTGACAGCAAAATTACATTTCAATGGGAAAAAAAGTCATTTAAAACTACTTGCGGCTATTAATGAATTGCCGGTCTGACAATACACATAAAAGTTCATTGATAAAAAAGGCATGGGAATTCCCCACAGGGGAACCCCGAACCAAAATTTCAAAAAAAATGGCGTGGGTGGGGGGGTCTGTGGGCGGGGGGCTTATCAGAATCTGGAAGCCTCCTTTAACAAGGGGACCCCCAGATCCTGCCCCCCCGTGTGAAATGGTAATGGAGTACAAATGTACACATACCATTTCACAAAAAAGTGTAAAAAATGTTAAAAATAACAAGAGACAGTTTTTGACAATTCCTTTATTTAAAGTCTTCTTCTTTTCATCTTCTTCCGGTCTTCTTCTTCTTCCTTCCTTCCTTCTTCCTTTGGTTTCTTCCTCCATCTTCTTCTTCCTTTGCTTCTTCCTCCGATCCTCTGCTTCTTGCTCCAGTGTTCTTGTCCGGCATCTTCCTCCACGGTGTCTTCTTCCCGCTTCATTCTTGGGCCGCTTCCATAGGAGGCTCCCGCTGTGTGATGCTTCTCTTCTTCTGACACTTCTTATATAACGGAGGGTGGGGCCACCCGGTGACCCCGCCCCCTCTGACACATGGGGACTTGACGGTGACTTCCCTATGGCTTTCCCCATGACGTCAGAGGGGGCGGGGTCACCCAGTTACGTAATGGGTGACCCCGCCCCACTCTGACGTCACGGGGAAAGCCATAGGGAAGTCCCTGTGCATCAGAGGGGGATGGGGTCACCGGGTGGCCCCGCCCTCCGTTATACAACAGAGGGTGGCCCTTGTCCCCATCAACATGGGGACAAGGTGCTTTGGGGGGCTACCCCAAAGCACCCTCCCAATCTTGAGAGCATGTGGCCTGGTATGGTTCAGGAGGGGGGGCACTCTCTCATCCCTCCCCTCTTTTCCTGCGGCCTGCCAGGTTGCGTGCTCGGATAAGGGTCTGGTATGGATTTTTAAGGGGACACCCCCCAGTTCGGTTCGCACCAGAACTTGCGAACAGACCAAAACTTCGCAAGAACTTTAGAAGCCTATTGAAGTCTATGGGACTGGAATGTTCGAAATCAAAAGTGCTCATTTTAAAGGCTAATATGCAAGTTATTGTCATAAAAAGTGTTTGGGGACCCGGGTCCTGCCCCAGGGGACATGGATCAATGCAAAAAAAGTTTTAAAAATGGACGTTTTTTCGGGAGCAGTGATTTTAATAATGCTTAAAGTGAAACCATAAAAGTGTAACATTCCTTTAAATTTCATACCTGGGGGGTGTCTATAGTATGCCTGTAAAGAGCGCATGTTTCCCGTGTTTAGAACAGTCTGACAGCAAAATGACATTTCAAAGGAAAAAAAGTCATTTAAAACTACTTGCGGCTATTAATGAATTGCCGGTCCCGAGTCTCCCGACAATACACATAAAAGTTCATTGATAAAAACGCCATGGGAATTCCCCACAGGGGAACCCCGAACCAAAATTTAAAAAAAATTACGTGGGGGTCCCCCTAAATTCAATACCAGGCCCTTCAGGTCTGGTATAATTATTTAGGGGAACCCGCGCCAAAATTTTTTAAAAAATTGGCGTGGGGTCCCCCCAAAAATCCATACCAGATCCTTATTCGAGCATGCAACCTGGCAGGCTGCAGAAAAAGAGGGGGGGGACGAGAGAGCACCCCCCTCCTGAACCGTACTAGGCCACATGCCCTCAACATTGGGAGGGTGCTTTGGGGTAGCCCCCAAAGCACCTTGTCCCCATGTTGATGAGGACAAGGGCCTCATCCCCACAACCCTGGCCGGTGGTTGTGGGGGTCTGCGGGCGGGGGGCTTATCGGAATCTGGAAGCCCCCTTTAACAAGGGGATCCCCAGATCCCGGCCCTCCCCCCTGTGTGAAATGGTAAGGGTACCCCTACCATTTCACAAAAAAACTGACAAAAATGTTAAAAATGACAAGAGACAGTTTTTGACAATTCCTTTATTTCTTCTATCTTCTTTCTTCTAACTTCTTTCTTCCTTCATGCTTCGGTTTCTTCCTCCATCTTCTTCCTCTTCTGGTTCTTCTGGTTGTTATGATTCTTTTGGTGTTCTCGTCCAGCATCTTCCTCCTTGTCTTCATCTTCTTCTCGGGCCGCTACGCATCCACGATTGGATTGAAGGCTCCCGCTGTGTGACGCTTCCCCTCTTCTGACGGTTCTTATATAACGGAGGGCGTTCCCTGTGACGTCAGAGGGGGGCGGGGTTACCCGTAACGTAACGGGTGACCTCCTCTGACGTCATGGGGAGTGCCACAGGGAAGTCCCCGTGCATCAGGGGGGGCAGGGTCACCGGGTGGCCCCGCCTTCCGTTATATAAGAACCTTCAGAAGAGGAGACGTGTCACACAGCGGGAGCCTTCCATCCAATCGTGGATGCGTAGCAGCCTGAGAAGAAGATGAAGAAAAGAAGATGAAGACAAGGAGGCGCCGCGGAGGAAGATGCTGGATGAGAACACCAGGAGAATCATAACAACCAGAAGAACCAGAAGAGGAAGAAGATGGAGGAAGAAACCAAAACATGAAGGAAGAAAAAAGTTAGAAGAAAGAAGATAGAAGAAATAAAGGAATTGCCAAAAACTGTCTCTTGTCATTTTTAACATTTTTGACAGTTTTTTTGTGAAATGGTAGGGATACCATTTCACACAGGGGGGGGCCGGGATCTGGGGGTCCCCTTGTTAAAGGGGGCTTCCAGATTCCGATAAGCCCCCCGCCCGCAGATCCACACAACCACCGGCCAGGGTTGTGGGGATGAGGGCCTTGTCCTCATCAACATGGGGACTAGGTGCTTTGGGGGGCTACCCCAAAGCACCCTCCCAATGTTGAGGGCATGTGGCCTGGTACGGTTCAGGAGGGGGGGGCACTCTGTCGTCCCCCCCTCTTTTCCTGCGGCCTGCCAGGTTGCGTGCTCGGATAAGGGCCTGGTATGGATTTTTTTGGGGGACCCCACGCCAATTTTTTTTTTTTATTTTGGTGCGGGGTTGCCCTTAAAATCCATACCAGACCTGAAGAGCCTGGTATTGAATTTAGGGGGACCCCGCATGTCATTTTTTTTTTTAATTTTGGTTCGGGGTTCCCCTGTGGGGAATTCCCATGCCATTTTTATCAATGAACTTTTATGTGTATTGTCAGACCGGCAATTCATTAATAGCCGTGAGTAGTTTTAAATGACTTTTTTATCTTTTGAAATGTCATTTTGCTGTCAGACTGTTCTAAACACGAGAAACATGCGCCCCTTTACAGGCATAGTATAGACACTCCCCAGGTACGAAATTTAAAGGAATATTACACTTTTATTGTTTCACTTTAAGCATTATTAAAATCACTGCTCCCGAAAAAACGGCTGTTTTTAAAACTTTTTTTGCATTGATCCATGTCTCCTGGGGCAGGACCCGGGGCCCCAAACACTTTTTATGACAATAACTTGCATATAAGCCTTTAAAATTAGCACTTTTGATTTCTCCCATAGACTTTTAAAGGGTGTTCGCGGGTTTCGAATTTGCCGCGAACACCCCAAATTGTTCGCTGTTCGGCGAACTGGCGAACAGCTGATGTTCGAGTCGAACATGAGTTCGACTCGAACTTGAAGCTCATCCCTACTTATAAGCCTTTAAAATTAGCACTTTTGATTATTCATGTTTGAGTCCCATAGACTTTAACGTTGTTCACGTGTTTGAACAAATTTTGGCCTGTTCGCATGTTCTGGTGCGAACCGAACAGGGGGGTGTTTGGCTCATCCCTATTGCCTATAGGTATAAATAAAAAAAAATGACTTTTTTACCACTTTAAAGAGGCACTTCAGTCCCTTTAGCTTTGTCTCCTTCATGTCCCCCTCCTCCAGCACCATTATCCTTGTTACTCTGCAATGTGTGCTAAAGGACTCTGCCCGGCCTTCTGATCCAAGCAGAGGCAACATTGTCACCCTAGGACAGGAAATGGTTTTACAGAACATCTCCCACCTCCCCCTCTCCTATTCTCCATAATATAAAAGAGTGCAGCAAAGGCTTATGCCGCGTACACACGGTCGTACTTTTCGTCTACAAAAGTCCAACGGACGCTGACGGACTAAAGCTGGCTGGTAATCCGATCGTGTGTGGGCTTCTCCGGACTTTCAACGTACTTTTTTAGCCTCAAATCCGACGTACTTTAGATTTGAAACATGCTTTAAAACTTTACTTCGTAACTACGACGGACCCCGAAATCCGCTCGTCTGTGTGCTAGTCCGACGGACAAAAAGCCACGCTAGGGCACCTATTGGCTACTGGCTATGAACTTCCTTATTTTAGTCCGGTGTACGTCATCACGTACGAATCCGTCAGACTTTTGTGTGGTCGTGTGTAGGCAAGTCCGTTCGTTAGAAAGTCTGCCGCAAGTCCGCCGAAAGTCTGCCGGAAGTCTGCCGGAAGTCTGTCGGACAGGCTGTCTGACTTTTGTAGACGAAAAGTACGACCGTGTGTACGCGGCATTAGAGTACACAGGAAGATTTCTGGCAGGATCAACAAGTTTTTTGCACTAATTGAACAGATATAACAGAACACTTTCAATGGTATATTTAAGAGAGGAAATGAGTGCAAATAAGATAAATTCATTGTTAGGCTACTTTCACACTCAGGCGCTTTACATTCGCTATAGCACTAAATATAGCGCCTGTAAAGCACCTCTCCTGTCACTCCAGTGTGAATGCCAGAGGGCTCGAGCAGTGCACTGGCAGGATGCTAAAAAAGTCCTGCAAGCAGCATCTTTGAGGAGCTTTAGAAGCGGTGTATACACCACTCCTAAAGTGCCCCTGCCCATTGAAATCAATGGGCAGTGCCACCGAAGTGTCAGCAAAGTGGCGCTTTGTTGGCACTTTTAACCCTTTTTCAGCCGCTAGTGGGGGTTAAAAATAGCAGTGTTTTACCCCCAATGCCCCAGAGTGAAAGTGCCCTTAGTGCTTACATACACGTTATAAATCTTTTCCTCATCCCTAGCTAACTTCCACATCATCTAGGTGAAGATGATTTCACTGTCTGTCTGGTGAGATCCCAAGGTATGCCTGAATCTCCTGAGAAGACAATCCTGCACTGTGCGGAGTCATCTCCTCCTGAGATTTGGAGTACTCAGCATTCCCCGGGATCTCATCAGGAGGACAGGGATCTGTGTACCCCAACATTAACCACTTCAGCCCCGGAAGGTTTACCCCAATTTATGACCAGGCCATTTTTTGCGATACGGCACTGCATCCCTTTAACTGACAAATGCGCGGTCGTGCGACACTGTACTCAAATAAAATTTGCGTCCTTTTTTTAACACAAATAGAGATTTCTTTGGGTGGTACTTGATCACCTCTGCAGTTTTTATTATTTGCGCTAGAAACAAAAAAAACCTACAATTTTGAAAAAAAAACCAATATATTTTTACTTTCTGCTAAAAAACCTTTCAAATAAAAAAATAGGGCTGTGGAAATTAACTATTAATTCCTTGATTAATCGATTAATTTTTTTGATTCTTCCGGGTCTTCAGGGAGTGCCGTCGGAGATCCGGTGACATCACGGACATCGACGTTGCGTTGTGTTCCACCTACATCATTTCCGGCCGATGCGTCATCACGGAGGTTTGTCCTTCTGTTATTGGCGTCATTTGCTATCTAGCCATAGGAAGTGTTAGGCGATGAGGCGCAGGCGCTGTGTGTGTTACGCTTCACCGACCTCACTTCCTGTTGACACACCACCCAGGGGGTTCGGTCTTCCTGGACTGCTGAGAACTGGGGAGCTAAAACAGCGGTGTACCAGTGGAGGAGTACTCAGTCATAAAAACTGCATTATTCATTAGGTTCAATAAATTACAAATACTGCAGTAAAATGATTGAAATTTAAAATAAGTTCTCCTTCAGATGGACAATATGAGCAAATACATCCTATTCTCATTTATTCAGGATCTGTATGTGCATTATAATTAATCGAAATTAGTCGATTAATCGATTTTAAAAGAATTGATCAATCGAACATGAAAATTTTAATCAGTAACAGCCCTAAAAAAATAAAATGTCTTCATCAGTTTGGACCAATGTGTATTCTGCTACATGTTTTTGGTAAAAAAAATCCCAATAAGTGTATATTGATTGGTTTGTGCAAAAGTTCTAGCATCTACAAACTATGGGATAGATTTATGAACTATTCTATTTTATTTTTACTAGTAATGGCAGCGATCAGCGTTTATGGTGTTTTTTGTTTTGACAGGACTGCAACATTGCAGTGGACAAATCTGACAATAAGTGACGCTTTTTTGGTGACCAGTGACAAAATGCACTGTCACTGTATAAATTACACTGGCAGGAAGGAGTTAAAACCCGGGGTGATCAAGGGGTTAAGTGTGCCCCTAGGGGATGCTTTCTAACTGTGGGGGGAATTCACTTGAGGAAAAGAGAGATCCGTGTCTCAGCTAAGCTGAAACACAAGATCTCTCCTTTATACCCTGACAGAACAGTGGACTGCCTTGTTTACATAGGCAGACCGCTGTTCTCCCTTTCTTCTGAATTATCTGTGCTGTGTCCAATCACAGCGGAAGCGACGCTCCATTGGCGTGCCCCCTGGATCTCGTGCCCAAAATCACATACCTCTACATGTTTTTGTGCAGCTTGGCCACCCTGCCGCAGCATATATGCGGTGGGCGGTCCGGAGAGGGTTAACTTTAGTGTCTTTTTACTAACAATTTGTGCTTGATAAACCATTCCATCTGTATATATACCAGGTATATAACAAGTATAGGCGCAAAACAAGTCAGACATCATACACATTCTGATACAAATCTGCTAAAAAAAAGGGGGAAGTAATGATAAAAATAGTCTGGTCAGTCCATAAAACAACGGCTAAAAGAGTCTATTTAGGAATGGCGAAAATGGAAAAAAGCATCCAAAAAATGCAAACAGGGCTGCCATCATGATAGGGTAGAAACCAATTCCTCAGCTGCAACAAAACACAAGTAGACAGGCGCCTCTGAGTCAGAGGTGTAACTACAATCTTCAGGGCCCCGATGCAAGAAACCATGGAGGGCCCCCCTGACAGGGCTCTTTTCTCCAAGCCCGATAGCGGAACACCAGGGCCCAGTCACAAGTGGGTGGCTGCATGTAAAGGAATAGATTCCCCCCCCCCTGCTTCTCCTCCTCTCCCTCCCACATGCATTCAGTGGCTGCAGGAGGAAAATGGAGAGATGGGTTCCTCTATGTCAGTGTTTCTCAATCTTTTTTCCAGTCAGGGCACCCTTGAAGTGGCTGCACTGCAACCACCCTGCAACTGTGTGCATTGCAAGCAGTTGCAGCATAGTGATGATGCATTTAAGGGGTTAAAACAGGCGGTCAGGAGGCAACATATTACCTCTTTACCGGCTTTCAAATGCCTCTGAAAAGCGATCTGAGCATGATCACTTTTCAGAGGAACAGCATTTTTTTTTGCTGGTACTATGAAAAAGCAAAAAAAAAAAAAAAAAATGGTTCTAATGGGACACATATAGGGGGTCAGGATTAAAAGTGCATACATAAAATGTGCATATATACATGTAAACACACATACATATACATTATATATATATATATATATATATATATATGCACATATGCACACACACATAAACCAGTGGCAGATGGTGCTCAAAATTTTTTGGGGGGCGCAAGCAAACTGAAAAATTCTTTAAAAAAAAACGCATCAATTGCAGCCTCACTGTGCTCATCAAACACAGCCACTGTGCACATCAATTGCCACCACTGTGCCCTCAAAAGCAGTCACTGTGCCTATCAAACACAGCCACTGTGCACATCAATTGCCACCACTGTGCCCATCATATGCAGCCACTGTGCCCATCAAACGCAGCCACTGTGTCCATCAATTGCCACCCCTGTGCTCTCAAACGCAGTCACTGTGCCCATCAAACGCAGTCACTGTGCCCATCAAACGCAGCCACTGTGCCCATCAAACGCAGCCACTGTGCCCATCAAACGCAGCCACTGTGCCCTGAAATGCAGCCACTGTGCCCATCAAACGCAGCCACTGTGCCCATCAAACGCAGCCACTGTGCCCTGAAACGCAGCCTCTGTGCCCATCAATTGCCCCCACTGTGCCTACGAAACGCAGCCACTGTGCCCATCAAACGCAGCCACTGTGCCCATCAAACGCAGCCACTGTGCCCATCAAACGCAGCCACTGTGCCCTGAAACGCAGCCACTGTGCCCATCAATTGCCCCCACTGTGCCTACGAAACGCAGCCACTGTGCCCATCAAACGCAGCCACTGTGCCCATCAAACGCAGCCACTGTGCCCTGAAACGCAGCCACTGTGCCCATAAATTGCCCCCACTGTGCCTACGAAACGCAGCCACTGTGCCCATCAAACGCAGCCACTGTGCCCTGAAATGCAGCCACTGTGCCCATCAAACGCAGCCACTGTGCCCATCAAACGCAGCCACTGTGCCCTGAAATGCAGCCACTGTGCCCATCAATTGCCCCCACTGTGCCTACGAAACGCAGCCACTGTGCCCATCAAACGCAGCCACTGTGCCCATCAAACGCAGCCACTGTGCCCTGAAACGCAGCCACTGTGCCCATCAATTGCCCCCACTGTGCCTACGAAACGCAGCCACTGTGCCCATCAAACGCAGCCACTGTGCCCATCAAACGCAGCCACTGTGCCCATCAAACGCAGCCACTGTGCCCTGAAACGCAGCCACTGTGCCCATCAATTGCCCCCACTGTGCCTACGAAACGCAGCCACTGTGCCCATCAAACGCAGCCACTGTGCCCATCAAACGCAGCCACTGTGCCCTGAAACGCAGCCACTGTGCCCATCAAACGCAGCCACTGTGCCCATCAAATGCAGCCACTGTGCCCTGAAACGCAGCCACTGTGCCCTGAAACGCAGCCACTGTTCCCTGAAACGCAGCCACTGTGCCCATCAAACCCAGCCACTGTGCCCATCAAACGCAGCCACTGTGCCCTGAAATGCAGCCACTGTGCCCATCAAACGCAGCCACTGTGCCCATCAAACGCAGCCACTGTGCCCTGAAACGCAGCCACTGTGCCCATCAATTGCCCCCACTGTGCCTACGAAACGAAGCCACTGTGCCCATCAAACGCAGCCACTGTGCCCCTCAAACGCAGCCACTGTGCCCTGAAACGCAGCCACTGTGCCCATCAATTGCCCCCACTGTGCCTACAAAACGCAGCCACTGTGCCCATCAAATGCAGCCACTGTGCCCATCAAACGCAGCCACTGTGCCCATCAAACGCAGCCACTGTGCCCAGAAACACAGCCACTGTGCCCATCAATTGCCCCCACTGTGCCTACGAAACGCAGCCACTGTGCCCATCAAACACAGCCACTGTGCCCATCAAACGCAGCCACTGTGCCCTGAAACGCAGCCACTGTGCCCATCAAACGCAGCCACTGTGCCCATCAAACGCAGCCACTGTGCCCATCAAACGCAGCCACTGTGCCCTGAAACGCAGCCACTGTGCCCATCAAACGCAGCCACTGTGCCCATCAAACGCAGCCA
The DNA here is from genome assembly GCA_037952835.1 of Lithobates septentrionalis. NCBI lineage: Eukaryota > Metazoa > Chordata > Amphibia > Anura > Ranidae > Lithobates > Lithobates septentrionalis. The sequence goes on along the minus strand of JBBDGP010004054.1, from coordinate 112,445 downwards.
CTGTGCCCATCAAACGCAGCCACTGTGCCCTGAAATGCAGCCCCTGTGCCCATCAAACGCAGCCACTGTGCCCATCAAACGCAGCCACTGTGCCCTGAAACGCAGCCACTGTGCCCATCAATTGCCCCCACTGTGCCTACGAAACGCAGCCACTGTGCCCATCAAACGCAGCCACTGTGTCCATCAAACGCAGCCACTGTGCCCATCAAACGCAGGCACTGTGCCCATCAAACGCAGCCACTGTGCCCTGAAACGCAGCCACTGTGCCCATCAATTGCCCCCACTGTGCCTACGAAACGCAGCCACTGTGCCCATCAAACGCAGCCACTGTGCCCATCAAACGCAGCCACTGTGCCCTGAAACGCAGCCACTGTGCCCTGAAACGCAGCCACTGTGCCCTGAAACGCAGCCACTGTGCCCTTCAAACGCAGCCACTGTGCCCATCAAACGCAGCCACTGTGCCCATCAATTTCCACCCCTGTGCCCTCAAACGCAGTCACTGTGCCCATCAAACGCAGCCACTGTGCCCATCAATTTCCACCCCTGTGCCCTCAAACGCAGTAACTGTGCCCATCAAACGCAGCCACTGTGCCCATCAATTGCCCCCACTGTGCCTAAGAAACGCAGCCACTGTGCCCTGAAATGCAGCCACTGTGCCCATCAAATGCAGCCACTGTGCCCATCAAACGCAGCCACTGTGCCCATCAAACGCAGCCACTGTGCCCTGAAACGCAGTCACTGTGCATCAAACACAGCCACTGTGCCCATCAAACACAGCCACTGTGCCCTGAAATGCAGCCACTGTGCCCATCAAACGCAGCCACTGTGCCCTGAAACGCAGTCACTGTGCCCATCAAACGCAGCCACTGTGCCCATCAAACACAGCCACTGTGCCCTGAAATGCAGCCACTGTGCCATCAAATGCTGCCACTGTGCCATCAAATGCTGCCACTGTGACCCCCCTTCCCGCTTGCAGTTTGCCCGGCACTTACCCTGTCTCGGTGGGGCAGTGGGTGACGGCGACGAGTGGATGAGCAGGGTCCTTCATGCATCTCCTCCCATCCTCTCCTCCCGATAGGCATCCAATAGCCGCGCCTGTCATTTCATCCAATCGGGTGACGGGTAACAGACCTGAGCACCTGATTGGTAGAGAGGCGGTTCAGTGTTAGGAAAGCGAATATTTATTCGCTTTTCTAACACACCTGGGTGGACTGTGAGCGCCAAGCATGGCACTCGCAGTTCACCTATTTTGAAGAATATTAGTGCTTTAAAACACCCCCGCCGGCGTCATTCAGGCGCCCGGTGTCCAAAAAGGGGCCAGGCAGCTGAATAGGGGGGGCAGTGGCGGCCATAGATAGATTCACACTATGCATGAATCTATCTATTTGTGATAGAGGGGTGTTTGGAGAGGGGGGGGGCGGCGCCCATGCGCCCCTATGGATGCACCGCCATTGAACACATACACATACATACACACACACATATACATACATGCTCACACACATGCACATACATACATGCACACACATATAAACACACATACAGTAGATAAAAAACGGCAGAACTTTACCTTAACTCTTCCTGCCGGGTACTGCACTGTAGGGGGAGACAAAGAGCACAGCACTGTGCTTTCACTTTGTAATCAATGTGACCAGCTCCCTGCACAGTGCCGAATACAGTTCGGCTTAGGATCGGGGAGCTTGTCTCCACTCCTCTTATCAAAGTACTGTATACAGGGGGCCCTCAAGGGCCCCCTGCAGAAAGGGGCCAGCTCGCCATGGCAACCTCAGCGACCCCTATAATTCCGCCACTGCTCTGAGTGCAGTATTTTATAAATAACGCTTTTAATAATAGATGTAGATCAACTCACATTTTGTAGGAATAAACAGGCCTGGTATTAATAATACAGTGACACATCCCCGAGTCCTAAGCAGTGTGGATTCCTTGCTGACAACTGTGAGATCTTCCGGCAGATGGAGGACGCCTCCGGAGAGCGTCCTCAGGACGAGGCGAGGAACACACAGGACAGCTTGCTGCGGAAGGATGACATCATCAAAGCTGGACACATTTCGAGATTCCTATCTGTTGACCAAGGAGCGCGACTTGCTTACATTGCCAGGTGCACACGCTCTTGAAACGTGTCCAGCTTTGATGATGTAATCTGTCCGCAGTAAGCTGTCCTGTGCGTTCCACGCCTCGCTCTGAGGACGCTCTCCGGAGGCGTCCTCCATCTGCCGGAAGATCTCACAGTTGTCAGCAAGGAATCCACACTGCTTAGGACTCGGGATGTGTCACTGTATTATTATTACCAGGCCTGTTTATTCCTACAAAATGTGAGTTGATCTACATCTATTATTAAAAGTGTTATTTCTAAAATACTGCACTCAGAGGTGCCTCTCTACTTGTGTGTTTTTTTTATTTATACCAGGAATTGTATGGATAAAAGCCAATTAGATATTAAGTATTGGTGTATAACACGCACCCTAATTTTAAGAGGGAAGTTTCAGGAAAAAAACATATTTTTTAAATAAATAACTTTGAATTAAAATAAGGGTCAGTGCCCATCTGCAGCCTCCTCATCTCCCATCAATGCAGCCTGAACAATGCCCATCCATCTGCAGCCCATCTCATCAATGCAGCCTGAACAATGCCCATCCATCTGCAGCCCATCTCATCAATGCAGCCTGAACAATGCCCATCCATCTGCAGCCCATCTCATCAATGCAGCCTGAACAATGCCCATCCATCTGCAGCACATCTCATCAATGCAGCTTGATCAATGCCCATCCATCTGCAGCACATCTCATCAATGCAGCCTGATCAATGCCCATCCATCTGCAGCCCATCTCATCAATGCAGCTTGATCAATGCCCATCCATCTGCAGCACATCTCATCAATGCAGCTTGATCAATGCCCATCCATCTGCAGCACATCTCATCAATGCAGCCTGATCAATGCCCATCCATCTGCAGCACATCTCATCAATGCAGCCTGATCAATGCCCATCCATCTGCAGCACATCTCATCAATGCAGCTTGAACAATGATCATCCATCTGCTGTACATCTCATCAATGCAGCCTGATCAATGCCCATCCATCTGCAGCCCATCTTATCAATGCAGCCTGATCAATGCCCATCCATCTGCAGCACATATCATCAATGCAGCCTGATCAATGCCCATCCATCTGCAGCCCATCTTATCAATGCAGCCTGATCAATGCCCATCCATCTGCAGCACATATCATCAATGCCCCTTTTTAACCTCAATACTCATCTGCAGCCTCACCATCGATGCAGACTGGACAATACAGGAAATCACTGAGCCGTCATCTCCTGTTTACTCGGCTCGCAGTCGGATCTCTCACACACAGTCCCGCCTCCGCCATTGGCATTGGACCAGCTCCTGTGATAAACAGAACACTGGTCCAATGCCGGTGGCTGAGGCGGGACTGTGTTTGATGTGATGTGAGAGCCGAGTAAACAGGAGATGACGGCTTGTGAATTCCGGCGTCGTTCGTCCCCCTCCTTCCCCTCCAAGGTACGATGTCGGCGTATAACACACACCCGTGATTTGCCCCCTATTTTCAAGGGAAAAAAGTGCGTATTATACGCTGATAAATAAGGTATGTATTTTGCAGAGCGGATGTGAAACAAAGATGATATCTGATCAGCTGTAAACATAACATGGAGATGTGATGAGAAGTCTTATCAACCATAAGAGGGGTGTGGCTGAGAGAGAAGAGAGAATAAATAAAGTATTTTTGTATCAAGGACTGTAATAAATACATTTTAATAGACATGTAGGAATTGGAAATACAGTAATTACATTTGCCTAAATTGTATGGTAAATGTCTCATTTTATGCCGGCCATATATGGATCACAATGCGAGTTGTTCAGCAGGGACTGGCTGAATATTGATCCATGTATGGGCGAGCTGATCTATCAATCGACTTGTGTACAATCAGCCTGTTGGGTTTTTCCTGCATGATCAGAGCCACCGGCTATAGCTGCCAACACTGATCATTAGACTTGAAACACCTGCTGGCTTGTATATCATTTTTTGTCATTTTGCCAAGGCATCCCCTGAAGAAACCTGAACACACCTTGATTGGAAAAAGCCGATACATAGCAATTAGAAAATATAGATGACCTTTCATCAAATATCAACACATTAAATGGATTAGTCGAAGTATTCAGTATTTGATGCTCCATATAATTTGTCATATTTCATTAAAACTGATCAGAGAAAGAAGACAAAATGATTACCGGGGATCCTTTCTTCCTCTTTCTCTTTCTCTTCCTCTTCCTCTCTCGTTGTCTTAAACAATCTTGTGAAGGATTCTGACAATCTCTCCTCCATCTCTTTGTTCGGTCTTAGTTCTTCTACATCTGAATCCCAGTCATGTCACGGAACACCTAGACACAGAGATACATTATCACTAATGGATACTATGTTGTCAGATCCCTCGGATGTAAAATGTCTGAGGATTCATTTCCTGCTGCAGACTGAAATCTTTGTGGAACTTTATTTTTATAACAATATTTCCAAAACTAAAATCCAGAGACAGATAAACTGCTTGTTCTCAATCCATGCAGAGATAAAGGATGCAAATGAATACAACTGTCATCATTAATATATTATTAAATGTATTTTATATGGAAGAAGTATTTTAACCTCTTGCTGACCAGTCACTGTTGTTATATGGCGGCAGGTCGGCTGTCCTGCGCAAATCGCTGTAGCTGTATAGTAGCACACGTAGGCATGATAGCGGGAAGGCGCCCATTGCAAGCTGCCAGAGCGTGCCCGCGGGTCAGCAGACTCGATGCTTGCCAGCAACCCGCAATCGCCTAGCACAGAGGAAGAATGGGGATCTGTCTTTGTAAACAAGGCGGATCCTCATTCTGACAGATGACATGACAGATCTTCTGTTCCCAGTCATCAGGAACAGCGATCTCTGTCCTGTCCCTGCCAGCCCATCCTCCACACAGTTAGAACACACCCAGGGAACACAGTTAACCCCTTGATTGCCTCCTAGCGTTAACCCCTTTGCTGTCAGTGTCATTTTTACATCTATTGCTGCATTTTTATAGGGCTGATCAATGTAATAATGTACCAACAAGTGTCTGGGGAATGCCCAGGAAAAAGCCAAAGTCTACTTACCACCAGCTTGCAGACAACCAAATTGACCTATCTAACAGTAAGCGTTAAAAAAGGGGTTTAGTCCGCACGCATTTGCAAACGCATGCGTGAGCCACAGAGCCACGTCACGGCACCCTTGTATCTGTGGTCCTAACACTAAACTATGAGTGTCCCCACAGTGGAGGCACATGCATTTAATGGATAAATGATAGCCTCCCAATGCTGCTTACTGCGATAGCCATCTATAAATGAGAGTGGTGGCAAGTTTTTGTTATCAATGTAATACTTTTTAAAAGAAAAACTGTGCTTAGAAAAAGAAAAATGAATAAAGCTGCGGTTATAAGTGAGGCACACCAAAACAAAACAATATACAAAAAACCACGCTAAAATATTAAATGTGTGATATTAGTATAGTCCTTGTAATCCTATATAGGTGTCCACAACAGATGAAGGAAGTAGACTGCTATATAAATTTCATGAAAGTTCGTCCAATAAGGTAATGACAGTGGAACTGGAAAACATCAAATTATTGCGCTTACCAGACGTAAGCCAAATATAAACAGATGGCTTAAACCCAGCCTGGGCCTTTAAACATATGTCCTGGACGGATCAAGATATTCGCACTCGTCTCATGTGCCCAGTCCATAGAGATATTTATCCAAAAATAAATAACACAAGCATAGCGTAATACTGATAATTTTTGAAAAACACTCAAAATATGAAAAAAAGGTGTAACACTCAACACAATAATAATCATAAATATCATAAATCATCCAAAGTTGACACTATAACTATGGATGATAAGTGAGTGTCATGCAATCATGCAAAGAAGTGAAGCAGGGTGAGTAAAATAAAAGTGAAATTTAGCAACACCCAATGTCTATTTAGACAGATTCAGGTGAAAGTAAGACTGTACCCAATCACCCAAAATTATTGACAACAGAAAAAATTGTGAACCAAAAATGCGTGAAAAAAGAGGAAGCAAAAAGAACCCTTTACAAGCAGCACATCACATGCACAAGCTGCTTACCAGATAACAGATTCGTATAGGCAAAATGACACACCCAGCGTGTAAATATGATGGAATAACACCAGCGAACGTAGGGGATGTTCTGCTTACCAGACATCCTCATATAGTAGGCAGATGGGATGGAGCACAGATAGGCTCCTATCTGGAACGGTGTAGACACGTCCTGGCCAATCACGCCCAAGCTCAGCAGTACATAAGAAGTAGCGAACACCAATAGTATAATACTGTACGATCCGGTTTATTAAATTGTAGAGTAACACTTACATAAAAAGAAGTAAAAACAGAAAGAAATGGAGCCGGCCGGCATTCAAACACACTCCCGTCCTCACAGGGCAAACGTGGTGACGTCAGCACGTCCCTCCCAGACGCGTTTCGTCACACGCTGACGTTTTCAATGGGGAACGGGCAGCATGCTGAGCCACCACGTTAAATACGCACACCAAGCCTCGCTCTGAGTCCCGTAAAGGGAAACACACGGCGCCATCTTGGATGTGGGCATCTATATGTTATATTGCCAGGAATGGGATCCAATCGACAATCAGAGGTGCCGTGGGATCAACATCCTTTAATTTAAACCATAGCTATATCAGGAAAACTTAAATAATATGTACATACATGCATTATTGTAAAAAATACTCCAACATAGTCTAAAAAACCCTCTATATGAGGAATTAAACCGATAATATGGCAAAAAAAACAGTATGTACGGAACCATTGTTAAACTCTAAAAATCCCAAGGTATTGCACTTGCACCTACACTAAAACATCTAGCATAGGTCTGAATAATGAATACAAATTTCGCCCTTGCAATTAATAAATGAATATAAGATAAAAAACATGTATGAATAAAAATGAATTAATGAATTAATTAATGAATTAATGAATAAAAATTCATTTTTATTTATACATGTTTTTTATCTTATATTCATTTATTAATTGCAAGGGCGAAATTTTTATTAATTATTCAGACCTATGCTAGATGTTTTAGTGTAGGTGCAAGTGCAATACCTTGGGATTTTTAGAGTTTAACAATGGTTCCGTACATACTGTTTTTTTTTGCCATATTATCAGTTTAATCCCTCATATAGAGGGTTTTTTAGACTATGGTGGAGTATTTTTTACAATAATGCATGTATGTACATATTATTTAAGTTTTTCTGATATAGCTATGGTTTAAATTAAAGGATGTTGATCCCACGGCACCTCTGATTGTCGATTGGATCCCATTCCTGGCAATATAACATATAGATGCCCACATCCAAGATGGCGCCGTGTGTTTCCCTTTACGGGACTCAGAGCGAGGCTTGGTGTGCGTATTTAACGTGGTGGCTCAGCATGCTGCCCGTTCCCCATTGAAAACGTCAGCGTGTGACGAAACGCGTCTGGGAGGGACGTGCTGACGTCACCACGTTTGCCCTGTGAGGACGGGAGTGTGTTCGAATGCCGGCCGGCTCCATTTCTTGCTGTTTTTACTTCTTTTTATGTAAGTGTTACTCTACAATTTAATAAACCGGATCGTACAGTATTATACTATTGGTGTTCTCTACTTCTTATGTACTGCTGAGCTTGGGCGTGATTGGCCAGGACGTGTCTACACCGTTCCAGATAGGAGCCTATCTGTGCTCCATCCCATCTGCCTACTATATGAGGATGTCTGGTAAGCAGAACATCCCCTAGGTTCGCTGGTGTTATTCCATCATATTTACACGCTGGGTGTGTCATTTTGCCTATACGAATCTGTTATCTGGTAAGCAGCTTGTGCATGTGATGTGCTGCTTGTAAAGGGTTCTTTTTGCTTCCTCTTTTTTCTCGCATTTTTGGTTCAAAATTTTTTCTGTTGTCAATAATTTTGGGTGATTGGGTACAGTCTTACTTTCACCTGAATCTGTCTAAATAGACATTGGGTGTTGCTAAATTTCACTTTTATTTTACTCACCCTGCTTCACTTCTTTGCATGATTGCATGACACTCACTTATCATCCATAGTTATAGTGTCAACTTTGGATGATTTATGATATTTATGATTATTATTGTGTTGAGTGTTACACCTTTTTTTCATATTTTGAGTGTTTTTCAAAAATTATCAGTATTACGCTATGCTTGTGTTATTTATTTTTGGATAAATATCTCTATGGACTGGGCACATGAGACGAGTGCGAATATCTTGATCCGTCCAGGACATATGTTTAAAGGCCCAGGCTGGGTTTAAGCCATCTGTTTATATTTGGCTTACGTCTGGTAAGCGCAATAATTTGATGTTTTCCAGTTCCACTGTCATTACCTTATTGGACGAACTTTCATGAAATTTATATAGCAGTCTACTTCCTTCATCTGTTGTGGACACCTATATAGGATTACAAGGACTATACTAATATCACACATTTAATATTTTAGCGTGGTGTTTTGTATATTGTTATCAATGTAATAATGTCACTGGTCCCCAAAAAGTGTCATTTGGGGTCAGATTTGTCGGCTGCAATGTCGCAGTCCCATTAAAAATCACAGATCGCCGCCATTACTAGTAAAAGCAATTAAAAAAATAAAAGTCCCTAAATCTATCCCATAGTTTGTAAATGCAAATCAATCAATATACGCCTATTATTTACCAAAAATATGTAGAAGAATATATATCGGCCTAAACTGATGAATAAATTTTGTTTTTTATAAATTTTTTTAGATATGTATTATAGCAAAAAGTAATAAAAATTGTCTTTTTTCAAAATTGTTGCTCTAATATTGTTTATAGCACAAAAAATAAAAAAAACGCAGAGGTGGTCAAATACCACCAAAAGAAAACTCTATTTGTGGGAAAAGAAGAACGTCAATTTTGTTTGTATACAACATTGAACGACCGCGCGATTGTCGGTTAAAACAACGCAGTGCCGTATCGCAAAAAAATGGCCTGGTCATTAAGGGGGCAAATCCTTCTGGAGCTGAAGTGGTTAATCTGACCTGGTATTATTCTCCTGCAGAAGAAGCCAATCTGTTATTGTGCTGACAAGGAGCACACTGATAGGAGGAGAGAGAAGAGTGATGGAGAGATGAGCTTATCACTGCTGCTTCTCCTTTCACTGTCCAGTCACAGGCATTTTTATATGAAAACATACAGGTATATATCTATACTCACTTAATTGCACCCCACAAACTGAAAAATAACAATAATGAAAATAATCACTTTTCCTGGGAATAAATAATGAGTAGAATTAACCATTCCCTGCCCATAGGACATACCTGTACATCCTTGGATGGGAAGGGTGATATCTCAGTCATTGTTGCATCTGCAATATCATTTTTTCTAGCCAACAATTTTGCACATTGTAAAAGTAATCCAAGAGGCTATAGAGTCGCTGGATTACTTTTACAGGCAGGGGAAGGGGGTCTCCCCTCCCGCTACCACCTTTACTGACATATTCCAGGGAACCCATTAAGGACACCTTACTGCCACTGTAGGCGATACTCTCTTGTAATTTAATAAGGTAGGTTGGGGAGTGGTCTGAATATGGTCTTCCTCTTAGGTTCCCTGCCCTCGCCATCTTGTTCTTTTTTACATTAACCATTTCAATGCTCTGCTAGAATATACATCCCTGGTGTGCTTCTTGTATTTCTACACTCCTTCTTTATATATGGACTTTCTATACCCTTTAATTGCTAATATTCCTCTTGTAAATTCTAATACTGCATTACGTGATTTGTAATGCCTCGTACACACGGTCAGACTTTCTGGGTAGCTAGGTCCAACGTTCTTGCCGCCGGACTTCCGGCGGACTACCGCTGGACTTTCTGAACGGACGGACTTGCCTACACACGACGGGACTTTCCGGAATCCGATCTTCCCGACGGACTTCCGACGGACTTCCACCGGACTTTCAGAATGAACGGGCTTGCCCACACACGGACAAGTCCGTTCATTTTGAACCTGACTCGGGTACGACGGGACTGAAAAAAGGAAGTCAATCTCACCGCTTTTATCGGCGAGATTGACACCTTGCGAGCCCCATCGCGGGATATCCCAGGCCCTTAGGTCTGGTATGGATTTTAAGGGAAACCCCCTATGCCGAAAAAACGGCGTGGGGTCCCCCCAAAATCCATACCAGACTCCAATCCGAGCACGCAGCCCGGCCGGTCAGGAAAGGGGATGGGGACGAGCGAGCAGCCCCCCCTCCTGAACCGTACCAGTGGCGTGGTCAACATCACCCGGTGACCACGCCCCCCTAAAACGTCACAGTCCCAGCATGCCCAGGGACTGTGACGGCATAAGGGTGCAGGGTCTCCGCCTATATAAGTCACATCAGAGTGCTCAGCGAGCATTCCATCCGGAGAGACCGTCGTGTCAACATCTGAAGAAGAGAAGAGGGAAGAAGCCAAGAAGCCAGAAGCCAGAAGTCCGGGCCTCCGCTAGCAAAAGAGTGGCATGAAGATAGCGGAGGAGTCGGCAGAAGAACTGGAACACCGGGAGAAGAGGTCGAACACCGGGAGAAGAGGCCAGAGAGAGCGGAGAAGAACCAACCGGACGCAGGGAGAAGAGGAACTGGAGGGACCCCCGGAATCGGAAGAAGACCCCCGAAGCCGGAAGAAGACCCCCCCCCGGAGCTGTCTAATAAATTACTTTAAAAACCTGTGCAGTGTGTTTTATAATTGAAACTTTTTCCCTAGGTGAATGGGTAGGGGTACCATGTACCCCGTACTCATTCACATAGGGTGGGGGCCCTCTTATTTAAGGGGGCTCCCAGATTCTGATAAGCCCCCCCACCCGCAGACCCCGACAACCAACGGCCAGGGTTGTCGGAAGAGGCCCTTTTCCTCATCAACATGGGGACAAGGTGCTTTGTGGTGGGGGGCCCCGCAGGGCGCCCCCTCCCCCAAAGCACCCACCCCCCATGTTGAGGGCATGCGGCCTGGTACGGTTCAGGAGGGGGGAGGCTCGCTCGTCCCCACTCATTTTCCTGACCGGCCGGGCTGCGTGCTTGGATCGGGTCTGGTATGGATTTTAGGGGGGAACCCACACCATTTTTTGGGCGTAGGGGGTCCCCTTAGAATCCATACCAGACCTAAGGGCCTGGTATGCCCCGTGCTCGCCGCAATAGGAAAATTGCAAAACGCATTATTAAACTCAGCACTGGTGTCAGCAAACACATTATTAACCCCCAGCACTGGTGTCAGCAAAACGCATTATTAAACGCAGCACTGGTGTCAGCATTATTAAACGCAATAACCCAGCATTACCCCCCACACTCCATAAATACCCCCCACACTGTACAAAAACCCCCCACACTGTACAAATACTCCCACAAATACCCCCCACACTGTACAAATACCCCCCACATTGTACAAATACCCCCCACACTCCATAAATACCCCCACAAATACCCCCCACACTCCATAGATACCCCCACACACAAATTTCTACCCCAGTCACCCCACTAAGGACTTGCCTCAGTGTGATGGCTCACTCACCTCTCCTGAAGTCAGCTCCTGGCTTCAACACAGGGCACCCAGAGATGGACACAATCTCCCGCCCTAAGGTGGCAGCAGGACCCTGGATCCGGCGCTCTGAAGATCACCAGTGCCTGGGTGGGCGGGGCGATGGGCGGATCCTTCCTCCACTTCTTCCTCCGCTCTGTTCTCCCTCTGGGCTGCAGCAGCGTGCAGCAGAGAGGACACGGAGACGGAGACAAAGGTCTTCAGCGCCTCCACCTCTGTGGTGAAAACCCGTCCAGGCTCGGCGGGCAATTTATAACCAGTCCGCGGGCCGCAAATGGCCTGCGGGCCGGTACTTTGAGACCACTGGTTTTAAGTAATCAGGCCTAAATATTTTTTAAACATGTGTACAAAAACAAAAAAAAATTGCTCTGGCAGCAAAATGATTCAAATGGCACTACAGCCCGATTCTACTGAAAGATCCGACCTTTTTCTGACACGCTTTGTTTACAAGTAAAAATCAGTATTTTATGCTGGAAAATTACTTGGGACCCCAAAACATTATATTTTTTTGGCAGAGGCCCTAGGGAATAAAATGGCAGTCAATATAATCTTTTTATGTCACACGGTTTTTGTGCAGAAGTTTTTCATAAGCAATTTTTGGGAAGAAATACACTTTAACCAGTTCCAGACGAGCTGCCGCAATAATACTGCGGCAGGTTGGCCCGGCTGTGCGAAGCTATACGTCAGGTGCGCAACAATTGGAATCACTTCAAATCTGATCAATCCCCAGGCCCAGGCCAATGGTTTCTGGTGAATGAAATCCTTCCCCTGTCTGTGTAAGTGTAAACACAGCAGGGGAAGTGATGTCATCTCTCCTCATGGAACTCTTCTCTGTTCCAGAGAGGGGAGAGAAGACATCTCACAGTAAGTGCACCAACACTACACTGACACCAGTTTACGTAGGTACACTTGTCACCCTCCGATCACCCCCCCAGTTGACCCCTTCACCCTGTCACTGTGTCACCCAGTGCAGTGTTCATATTTTTTTATAGCACTGATTGCTGTATAAATGACAATGGTCCCAAAAATGTCCGACATGTCCGATGTGCCCGCCATAATGTCGCAGTCACAATAAAAATCGCTGATCACCACCATTACTAGTAAAAAAAAATATTAATAAAAATGCCATAAAACTATCCCCTATTTTGTAAACGCTATAACTTTTGCGCAAACAAATCAACAAACGCTTATTGCGATTTTTTTTTTTTTTACCAAAAATATGTAGAAGAATACATATCGGCCTAAACTGAGGAAAAAAATGTTTTTTTATATATTTTTTGGGGGATATTTATTATAGCAAAATGTAAAAAATAATGCGTTTTTTTCAAAATTGTCGCTCTTATTTTGTTTACAGCGCAAAAAATAAAAATCGCATAGATGATCAAATACCACCAAAAGAAAGCTCTATTTGTGGGGGAAAAAGGATGTCAATTTTGTTTGGGAGCCACGTCGCACAACCGCGCAATTGTCAGTTAAAGCGATGCATTGCCGAATTGCAAAAAGTGCTCTGGTCATGAAGGGGGTAAATCCTTCCGTGGCTGAAGTGGTTAATCACCGCTGGGTTTTTTATTTTCTACTAAACACATGAAAAAACACAGAAAAGTAACAAAAATGTTTTTTCTTTTTTCTGTTATAAAATTTTGCAACTAAGTCCTTTTTTCTCCTTCACTGATGGACACTGATAGGCGGGGCTGATGCATACTGATGGGCACTGATAGGCTGCACTGATGGGCACTGATAGGTGGCATTGATGGACAGCACTAATGAGCATTGGTGAGGAGCACTAATAGGCGGCATTGATGGCACTGATTGGCACTGATGGAGCTGCACTGATAATCATGACACTAATAATCAGTATCCTGATGATCTGTGTACATGTCCCCATTCAGGAATGCCAGTTATCATCTCTCCTCTCCTCATGCCATGACAGGGAGTGAGGAGAGGAATGCTGATAACTGGCTATTCTGTTTACACTGTGATCAGCTGTGATTGGACACAGATGATCATGTGGTAAAGGGTCACTGTGATTGTCACTTTACCATGATCTGTAATTGGCTGGATGTGTGCCCCAGGGGGGGTGTGAGGGCCATGGTTCTGGGAGGGCATCCATGGAGGGAACTAGAGAGCTGTCTTTCGGCGATGACGTGAATAAACCTCCTGGGGCCCACTTTTTATTTCTTCAAGGAGTTTACTACCGCTTTAAATATAAAAAATAAGATTTAAATTATGCCATATCCAGACAATGTGCTGGAAGGGTTCCAAAGATGGACATGTGTCCCTATATATTATACAGGACAGAACAAAGTTTATCTTTAGGGTTTGGGACCGCCCATGAGGAGTGATACAACTATTCCTGTGTTGTATTAGCATGTCATTTACATTCACTACCTTTATGTTTGCAAGCACAATTGACTTCATAGACTAGTATATACTGTATTATATCCATATTCTGTTATACCCAGACACACACTTATACACGCACATTTAGAGTGTGTTTAGTGGGCATGTGTTCACTGCAAACAGGTTTTACCTTTTCATGCAAGTCTATGGGATTCAAAACCAGCTTGGAGCAGGTCACATGCAGGTCAAAGGAGGTCAAATGTAGAGACAATTATGCTGTCATTTTTTTAAATGAATTTTATAATTTTTATGAATTTATTACTTATTTTTCATCAAGCCCCCCCAACTGCTGTCCTGGCCTAGGCCACAACAACATGTCCTTGGTCCTGCAGCTTCCTGGAATACTCATGTCACATCCCCCAGGAGGCTTCAGGACCAGGGACAGACCATGGCTGGAGGGAAGTTAGGAGATTGAACCCGCACTACATCAGCAGCTGGATGTCTGAGCCCAGAAGAGGCAGCCAGCCGAAGAGGACCAAAATGGTGGTGTGGGACCGGAGTTTTATCACCCGAATAGTGGCCTGCAGCAGGACAATGACATACCTCCCAACTTTTTGAGATGGGAATGATGGAAACCTATTAGCAAAAGTATATAAGTGTAGGACACACCCCCAGCCACACCCCCTTAAAGGAGAATTATACAAAAAAATATTAGTTAAATCCACAAGTGCTTTTTTTTTACCACTACTATTCCTTTATATTGGCTTTTGGAATTTACAAATACAGCAATTTAGAAATTGAATGAAAGGTTTAGCACTGGGAAACACTTTTTGAAAGATAAAAATGTACATTTTATATACATCTATATAGATCAGACCAAAATGAAGGACAAATGAGGAGGAAATAGGGACTTTGTTCCAATCAGGGACAGTTGGGAGCTCTGCAATGCTGGATCTTCTGTACAAGTGACAGTAATGCCCCGTACACACGGTCGGACTTTGTTCGGACATTCTGACAACAAAATCCTAGGATTTTTTCCGACGGATGTTGGCTCAAACTTGTCTTGCATACACACGGTCACACAAAGTTGTCGGAAAATCCGATCATTCTGAACGCGGTGATGTAAAACACGTACGTCGGGACTATAAACGGGGCAGTGGCCAATAGCTTTCATCTCTTTATTTATTCTGAGCATGCGTGGCACTTTGTCCGTCGGATTTGTGTACACACGATCGGAATTTCCGACAACAAAACGGATTTTGTTGTCGGTAAATTTTATAGCCTGCTCTCAAACTTTGTGTGTCGGAAAATCTGATGGAAAATGTGTGATGGAGCCTACACACGGTCGGAATTTCCGAAAACAAGGTCCTATCACACATTTTCCGTCGGAAAGTCCGACCGTGTGTACGGGGCATCAGAGCACAAAGGGGGTGGAACTTCCCACAATCAGTGGTGTCCGCAAGAAGTTTCAACAGTTTAAAAAAACTCTTATGCCGCGTACACACGATCGGACTTTCCAACAACAAAACCGTGGAATTTTGTTCAAAGGTTGTTGGCTCCAACTTGTCTTGCATACACACGGTCACACAAATGTTGGCCAATAATTACGAACGTAGTGATATACTACGTGGTTTTTCAGCTCTTTGGCGCTACCCTTTGGGCTCCTTCTGCTAATTTTGTGTTAGTAGAAGTTTGGTGAGTGTTGATTCGTGCTTTTCTTTTTGCGTTTTTCATTTAGCACTATTATTATTATTCTTGATATCACTTGACAAAAAGCAGCTTCATTATTATCCCATTAAAGAAGAAGAGAATTGTGCGCTGCATTTCCAGATTTCATAATTTGCCGCGTCACGAATGTTAATTCTCCATTACGAACGCTACTTTACAAGACCGGCCTCTTCTGCTTCTGAGCATGTGTGGACTTTTGGGCGACAGACTTGTGTACACACGATTGAAAAGTCCGAAAACAAAAATTTGTTGGTGAAAAATTTGAGAACCTGCTAGCCAACATTTGTTGGTGGAAAGTCCGACAACAAATGTTCGATAGAGCGTACACATGGTCAGACTTTCTGCCAACAAGCTCACATCCAACATTTGTTGTTGGAAAATCCAATTGTGTGTACCTGGCATTAGATACATCTTAGCGAACACAATATACAGGGATATGGGAAATGGTAGTGACTTAAACACCCACATAGGTTGAACTGGATGGACTGTTCTCTTTATTCGACCTTACCAACTATGTAACTATGTATAACAAAGCTGTGCAATTCTCAGGACTGGATGGACAGAAATACAAATCCTTTGTCAGTTAACCGCTTGCTGACCAGCTGCCACAGTTGTACTGCGGCAACATGGCTCAGCTGTGCGAATCACCGTTATGTTACGTCGGTAACATAGATGGCCACTAGGGGGCACGCTCGCCCCCTGAGCCGATGCAAGTGCCTGGCCATCTCGATCACCGCTGGGCTCCCATGATCACTCGGGGCACACGGAGAACCGGGAGCTGTGTGTGTAAACACACAGTTTCCGGTTCTCTGAGCAGAGAACTGACAGATCGTCTGTTCATCAAGAGTATGAACAACGATCTGTTAGTTTCCCTGCACAGTCCCCTTCCCCTTCAGTTAGAACACAAACTAGGACACACATTAACCCCTTCACTGCCCCCTAGTGTTAACCCCTTTACTGCCAGTGACATTTTTACAGTAATCAGTGCATTTTTAATCGCACTGATTGCTGTATTAATGCCAATGGTCCCAAAAATGTATCAAAATTGTCCGATGTGTCCGCTATAATGTCGCAGTCATGATAAAAATCGCTGATCGCCATTACTAGTAAAAAAAAAATATTAATAAAAATGTCATAAAACTATCCCCTATTTTGTAGATGCTATAACTTTTGCGCAAAGCAATCAATATACGCTTATTGCGATTTTTTTACCAAAAATATGTAGAAGAATAAGGATCGGCCTAAACTGAGGAAAACAATTTTTTTTTATATTTTTTTGGGGGATATTTATTATAGCAAAAAGTAAAGAATATTGCATTTTTTAAAAATTGTCTTTTGTTTATAGCGCAAAAAATAAAAACCGTAGAGGTGATCAAATACCACCAAAAGAAAGCTCTATGTGGGAAAAAAAGGACGTCAATTTTGTTTGGGAGCCACGTCGCACGACCGCGCAATTGTCAGTTAAAGCGACGCAGTGCCGAATCGCAAAACGTGCTCTGGTCTTTGGCCACCAAAATGGTCCAGGGCTGAAGGGGTTAAAGTGATTGTAAAAGTTCGTGTTTTTTTTTTAAATAACAAATATGTTATAATTACCTGCTCTGTGCAAAGGTTTTGCACAAAGCAGCCCCTATCCTCTTCTTCTGGGGTGCCCTGGGGGGTGCTTCTAGCACCTCCTCTTGATCGGCTGCCCCCATGGAGAGCCACTTCCTATGGAGCACCCGTGCGGGCGTGCTCCTGAGTCCCCCTACTGCTTCCATTGACACAGACAGCAGGACTCGGCCCTGCCCCCACTCCCATGTCCCTGGATTTGAGTGACAGCAGTGGGAGCCTGTGGCTCCTGCTTCTATCAATCTATCCAATGAGGACGGAGACAGTGGCTGGAGCTGCTGGGCTCATGCACATCGCTGGATCGGATGGGCTCAGGTAAGAAAAGGGGGGGGTCTCTGGGGGAAGCTGCAGCACAGAAGGTTTTTCACCGTAATGGATTTGTATTAGCTTTATTTTCCTAAAAATATTCACATAAATGTACAAAAGACAAACATTTGCTCTTCACTTACCAGAACTACCGGCTCCTCTCCAGGTCTTTACTTCTCTCTGTGTTAATTCTTCCTAATCAGAAATCCTCCCATCACTCCACACACCGACACCCCAACACCCCGGTCTGGGGGGCAGAAGAGACAACCCACCTTAGGCACTTCAATAGGAGAGGAGTGCAAAAAGGGACCCGCAGCTTCTACGGCTGAGGATTTTCACACCAAGAACTGGCCGCAGGAAGGATGTCTATAGAGAAATCTGAATGCTGAGAAGTGAAATGTATGTTTGGGGAGTGGGGTGCACTTTGTCCTCTTTATCCAGGGTGCTGCATGGATCTTGTCCCACCTCTGCTAATAACATAATTGGGCTATTAAATTTTATGATCCTATTTCTTTGCACGTGTACTGTAAAATATCACCTTTGAAGCAAATGAGTAAAAGGTTACAAAGAAAATAAACCCCTCAGATTATTGTAAATATTTTATTCTATCTTTTCATGTGACAACACTGAAGAAATGACACTTTGCTACAATGTAAAGTAGTGAAGCGCCTGTAAAGAGCCTCTCCTGTTACTCCAGTGTGAAAGCCAAAATACTTTCACACTGGAGCGGTGCGCTTGCGGAGTGTCAGGGTCTGGAGCTGCATGAGTGCTGCCGACACTGGGGGGCTACAGATCATTGAGGGAACCCCAGGGGACATGGATCAATGCAAAAAAAGTTTTAAAAACGGACGTTTTTTCGGGAGCAGTGATTTTAATAGTGCTTAAAGTGAAACAATAAAAGTGTAATAGTATAGTATGCCTGTAAAGGGGCGCATGCTTCCCGCGTTTGGAACAGTCTGACAGCAAAATGACATTCCAAAGGAAAAAAGTCATTTAAAACTACTCGCGGCTATTAATGAATTGCCGGTCCGACAATACACATAAAAGTTCATTGATAAAAACGGCATGGGATTTCCCCACAGGGAACCCCGAAACAAAATTTAAAAAAAACTGGCGTGGGGGTAACCTAAATATCAATCCAAGTCCTGCAGGTCTGGTATGGATATTAAGGGGAACCCCGGCCAACATTTAAAAAAAAATGATGTAGGGGCCCCCCTCAAAATTCATACCAGACCCTTTAGGTCTGGTATAGACCCTTATTCGAGCACGCAACCTGGCAGGCCGCAGGAAAAGAGGGGGGGGCAAGAGAGTGCCCCCTCTCCTGGACTGTACCAGGCCACATGCCCTCAACATTGGGAGGGTGCTTTGGGGTAGCCCACCAAAGCACCTTGTCCCCATGTTGATGAGGACAAGGGCCTCATCCCCACAACCCTTGGCCGGTGGTTGTGGGGGTCTGCGGGTGGGGGGTTTATCGGAATCTGGAAGCCCCCTTTAACTAGGGGACCCCCATATCCCGGCCCTCCCCCTGTGTGAAATGGTAAGGGGGTACAAAAGTACCCCTACCATTTCACAAAAAAACTGTCAAAAATTTCAAAAATGACAAGAGACGGTTTTTGACAATTCCTTTATTTAAAGGGGTTGTAAAGGTAAAAATTTTTTCACCTTAATGCATTCTATGCATTAAGGTGAAAAAACTACTAACAATACAGCCGTCCCCAGCCCCCCCCTTTTACTTACCTGACTCCTCGAAATTCGGCTGCTCATTCCCGACCTCGATTCCGCTGCTCAGCCTGGCCGCTGATTGGCTACAGTGGATGGATTGGAAGCAGCGCAGCCATTGGCTCGCGCTGCTGTCAATCACATCCAATGACGCGGTGCGCTGGGGGGCGGGGCCGAGTGATACAGCGAGCGGCTATAGCCGCCGCTGTATCACGGGAGCGTGCCCGCAATAACTAACCACCATGCGAGGGAGCTCGCATTGAGGTGGTTAGTTCTTGCGGGGAGGAGCTGAAACAGCCGCCGAGGGACCCCAGAAAAGCAGGTTCGGGGCCACTCTGTGCAGAACGAGCTGCACAGTGAAGGTAAGTATAACATGTTTGTTATTTTTAAAAAATAAAAAAAATACCTTTGCAACCCCTTTAAAGTCTTCTTTTTCCATCTTCTGTCCCCTGTGGCAGGACCCGGGTCCCCAAACCCTTTTTAGGACAATACCATGCAAATTAGCTTTTAAAATTAGCACTTTTGATTTTGAACGTTCGAGTCCTATAGACTTCAATGGGGTTCTAGACTTTTAAAGGGTGTTCCGCGGCTTTTGAATTTGCCGCGAACACCCCAAATTATTCGCTGTTCGGCTAACTGGCGAACAGCCGATGTTCGAGTCGAACTCGAAGCTTATCCCTAGTGCCCACAATACATCACAATGCTAATGTTTTTCTTATCGGATTATCACCAATTAAAAGTACCGAACCAGAACCTCTACCATTGCCTGACCATGAAAACATTGATTTTGATATTTCATTCACTCCCCCCAAAAAAAAGGATCGTCCGTCTCAAGAAGAAGAGGAGGAAATTTATTGCAAAGAATTGGAGGAAGAACACTTAAACGTTGATTTAAAGCAACCAGATCTTTCATATTTATGTGTGCAGAAAGAAAAAAAAACTGCCAATGTGGCAAATCAGAATAAATGAAGAATCCCTTGATCGATTACTGATGCAATCTCATCACTTAAAAGTTCCTCATTGCACTGCTAGTATAATTGCTCTTAAAAAAATCATGAAATGCTCTGCTTTAATAGTACATGCGGAGTGCAGTCAACACCATCAATTTAAATTGTGAAAAAGCCAACCGTTTTTAGGGCGAATGCAAGCTGGAAACTCGCTTATTTCATCCACAATAGTATGCAGAGGGTCCAATTTTTTGAAGGTTCAACGTTTTTTTTTCTATATTACAAATGCATGGTATTTCTGCAACTACACATTACAATAACCAAAAAATAATAATTTTCCCAACTATTGAACATCATTGGTTAAATCAACGAACAAAGAACATTGAAAAAATTGCTGATAATAGTGTAGCTGTCATGGACATACTACTTCCAGACCTGCAACAGGGCTCAGGCGCATCCCCACCAACAGGTTCCCAGTAACGAACAGGCGTGTGCCAATGCACATGTGCCGATCACAGGGATCGCACGCACAGTGACGCGGCTTTGGCTCCCAGTGGCCTTTAAGAGGGGCTTCCACAATTCAGCTCTTGCTGTTTGATCTGCAGCTTCACCTGTGACCTGTTCCTGTAATCTGCATCCGATCACCTAACCTGGCTCGCTGACCACGCTGCGGTCTCCAATCCTGAACCTCGGCTTCCCTGACTCTGATTCTGTTTACCTGCCTGCCTGATCTCCTGTTACCAGAAACCAGCCTGAACTTGACTATTCCTTGCCTGACGATTCTGTTAAACTGATCCACTGTGTATGACCCGGCTTGTCTGACCTTGCTTCTGCCTGCTGTGTGCACCCTGCTGACCTGCATCCAGCTTACCTGCATCCTGCTGACCTGCATCCAGCTCACCTGCACCCTGCTGACCTGCATCCAGCTCACCTACACCCTGCTGACCTGCATCCAGCTCACCTGCACCCTGCTGACCTGCATCCAGCTCACCTGCACCCTGCTGACCTGCATCCAGCTCACCTGCACCCTGCTGACCTGCATCCAGCTTACCTGCACCCTGCTGACCTGCATCCAGCTTACCTGCATCCTGCTGACCTGCATCCAGCTCACCTACACCCTGCTGACCTGCATCCAGCTCACCTGCACCCTGCTGACCTGCATCCAGCTCACCTACACCCTGCTGACCTGCATCCAGCTCACCTACACCCTGCTGACCTGCATCCAGCTTACCTGCACCCTGCTGACCTGCATCCAGCTTACCTGCATCCTGCTGACCTGCATCCAGCTCACCTACACCCTGCTGACCTGCATCCAGTTTACCTGCACCCTGCTGACCTGCATCCAGCTCACCTGCATCCAGCTTACCTGCATCCTGCTGACCTGCATCCAGCTTACCTGCATCCAGCTTACCTGCATCCTGCTGACCTGCATCCAGCTTACCTGCACCCTGCTGACCTGCATCCAGCTTACCTGCACCCTGCTGACCTGCATCCAGCTCACCTGCACCCTGCTGACCTGCATCCAGCTCACCTGCACCCTGCTGACCTGCATCCAGCTTACCTGCATCCTGCTGACCTGCATCCAGCTCACCTACACCCTGCTGACCTGCATCCAGTTTACCTGCACCCTGCTGACCTGCATCCAGCTTACCTGCATCCTGCTGACCTGCATCCAGCTTACCTGCATCCTGCTGACCTGCATCCAGCTTACCTGCATCCTGCTGACCTGCATCCAGCTTACCTGCACCCTGCTGACCTGCATCCAGCTTACCTGCACCCTGCTGACCTGCATCCAGCTTACCTGCACCCTGCTGACCTGCAGCCAGCTTACCTGCACCCTGCTGACCTGCAGCCAGCTTACCTGCACCCTGCTGACCTGCATCCAGCTTACCTGCACCTGGCACTCCAGCCAGTTCCTGTGTCTCCCAGTGAACATCATCTCCAGTTCCAGAGAATCCACCAGGCACTCATACCCCGCTGTGCTCCTACGGTCACTGTCCTCAACTCCAGTGATCTGGGAACCAGGGCTGTACAAGAGGTCTCCCTTCACACGTCAGGCTCACATACGAGGTACATGTCAGTAGCATTGATTGGTGATGGACAATGTGATTCCCCTGGCTTCAATGCAAAGTACTCCACCTATACGTTAATGGACGCAGAAACAGATTACATCTTAGATTTCCAAGTGGAGCAAACTGGTCGTACCTCAGTGTCACCTGAATAATTGGCGTTTATTGAGGATTTGGAGCGTGTTTTAAGGGATCAAGTGCAGGTAAAAATCATTGCAATGGACAGACATGTCTCCATACGAAAAATAATAAAGAGAGAAATACCCACAAATTAGGCATGAAATTGATGTATGGCATATGGCGAAATCAATCGGAGCCAAACTTATGGCTGCAAGTAAAAAAAAGTATTGAAAAAAATTAAATTTTTTCTAAATGCAAGATAATATATAATTTTATGGATAAAAAAAAGAAAATAATAATAAAGAATATTTAGCTTATAATATGTTTCTTATTTTTTTTATTAGCATATTTGTTATTAATATTAGCACAGTGTATAGACCCATTTTTTTTAGAGCCCTTGCACACTGGGGCAGTTTGCAGGCGCTATTGCGCTAATAATAGCGCCTGCAAACCGACCTGAAAGTGCTGCTGCTGTGTATCCAGTGTGAAAGCCCCGAGGGCTTTCACACTGGAGCGGTGTGCTGACAGGACGGTAAAAAAAGTCCTGCCAGCAGCATCTTCGGTGCGGTTAACGGAGCGGAGTGTATACCGCTCCTTTACCGCTCCTCCCCATTGAAATCAATCGGACGGCGCGGCTATACCGCCGGCAAAGCGCCTCTGCAGAGGCGCTTTGCGGTGGTATTTAACCCTTTCTCGGCCGCTAGCGGGGGGTGAAACCGCCCCGCTAGTGGCTGAATACCGACGGTAAAACGCCGCTAATAATAGCGGTATTTTACCGCCGACGCCGCCCCCGCCCCAGTGTGCAAGGGCTCTTATTGATATGAACTTTCAAAAGGAAAAAAAAGACATTATTATTTATTTGAAATTAAATATATTTATTGTAAAAAGAAACATAAACACAATTTTAAATTATTAGAAAAAAACGGTCATTTGAAATAAAAATACTATTCAAAATACATTATCAATTAACATTTTTTAACTGTTTGTAAGCCAAAGAAAGAATGTACTAAGAAATCACATTTATTAACAAAATAATTATTCTAATCCAGTGTATTCATTATCGGGATCAGGATACAGATTTTCGGACGGCCCAGACAACACACGAGGGTATCGGAATTCTCCTATTCTTCCCCAGAAAATCAGCACCATGTTTGTGAAGGATCTGGAGGCTCCTCTTCTCAGGCATCTTTTATAATAAAAATATGACATATTTTACTATTGTACATATAGAACATAAATATATTTAGTAGTAGTATAAGTAGTAGCATTACTAGTAGTAGTAGTATGAGTAGCAGTAGTAGGAATAGTATTATTAGTGGTAGTATGAGTGGTAGTAGTAGTATACTGTAGGTAGTATTAGTAGTAGTAGTAGTAGTAATATGAGCAGGGGTAATAGTAAGAGTAGGAGTAGCTGTATGAGTAGTAGTAGTAGTATGAGTAGTAGTAGTAGCAGTAGTAGTAGCATGAGTAGTAGTAATAGTAGTTGTAGTAGAATGAGTAGTGGTAGTAGTATGAGTAGTATTAATAGTAGTAGTAGCAGAATGAGTAGTAGTAGTAGTATGAATAGAAGTAGTAGTATGAGTAGAAGTAGTAGGAATAGTATTATTAGTATGAGTAGTAGTAATATTAGTAGTAGTATGAGTGGTGGTAGTAGTAGTATAGGTAGTATTAGTAGGAGTAGTAGCAATATGAGCAGGGGTAGTAGTTATTATGAGTAGTAGTAGTATAAGTAGTAGTAGCAGTAGTAGTATGAGGAGAAGTAGAATGAGCAATAGTAGTAGTAGTATGAAAAGTAGTAGTAGGATTAGTAGTAGTATGAGTAATAGTAGTATAAGGAGAAGTAGAATGAGCAATAGTAGTAGTATGAGAAGTAGTACGAGTAGCAGTAGTAGTATGAGGAGAAGTAGAATGAGCAATGAGAAGTAGTAGTAGGATGAGTAGTAGTATGGAGTAGCAGTAGTAGTATGAGTAGTAGTATTCGTATGAGTAGTAGTATGAGTGGCAGTAGTAGTATGAGTAGTAGTAGTAGTAAAATGAGCAATAGTAGTATGAGTAGCAGTAGTAGTATGAGTAGTAGTAGTAGAATAATTAGTAGCATGAGTAGTAGTAGAATGAGTAGTAGCATTAGTAGTTGTAGTATAATTAGTAGTGGTAGTAGAATGAGTAGTAATATAAGTAGTATTATTAGTAGTAGCAGAATGAGTAGTAGTAGTATGAGTAGTAGTAGTAGTATGAGTAGAAGTAGTAGTATGAGTAGAAGTAATATGAATATTATTATTAGTATGAGTAGTAGTAATATTAGTAGTGGTAGTAGTAGTATAGGTAGTATAAGTAGGAGTAATATGAGCAGGGGTTGTAGTAGTAGGAGTAGCTGTATGAGTAGTAGTAGTAGTAGTAGAGGTATGAGAAGTAGTAGTAGCATTAGTAGCAGTAGTAATATAAGTAGTAGTAGTATAAGTAGTAGTAGTAGCAGTAACAGTAGTAGTATGAGGAGAAGTAGAATGAGCAATAGTAGTAGTAGTAGTATGAAAAGTAGTAGTAAGATGAGTAGTAGTATGAGTAGCAGTAGTAGTATGAGTAGTAGTATTAGTATGAGTAGTAGTATTAGTAGTATGAGTAGCAGTAGTAGTATGAGTAGTAGAAGAATGAGTAATAGTAGTACAATGAGCAATAGTAGTAGTATGAGAAGTATTAGTAGCATGAGTAGTAGTATGAGTAGTAGTAGTATGAGTAGTAGCATTAGTAGTTGTAGTAGAATTAGTAGTAGTAGTAGAATGAGTAGTAGTATGAGTAGAAGTACTAGTATGAGTAAAAGTAGTAGTAGTAGTAATATTAGTAGTAGTATGAGTGGTAGTAGTAGTATAGGTAGTATTAGTAGGAGTAGTAGTAATATGAGCAGGGGTAGTAGTAGTGGTAGTAGTATTAACACCCTAACAAATAAATAAATAATCCTCACCTTATCTCTAACCCCTTCACTAATAATAATAATAATAATAATAATACTGACACTCGTAGTAACAAATAATAACAAATGATAAGAAAAGATACAACAGATAATAATTTTCTCTATTGGATAATAAAAAACATCAAATCTCAATCTCTGTATAAAACATGAAAGTCGCGGTTCTCAGGTATAAATGCAGCCTAAGGCTCGATTCACACAGGGGCAACACGACTTCAACGTGACTTTGCAACGCGACTTCAACACGACTTGTGGATCCGACTTTGCCCTGCGACATGTGTCCGACTTTCAATGAACGGGGATCCGACTTGGATCCCCGCCACTGTGTTTGGTATGAATCTTTAGGGGGAACTCTGCGCCAAATTTTAAATAAAAAACCGGCATGGGTTCCACCTCCAGGAGCATACCAGGCCCTTGGGTCTGGTATGGACCTTGAGGGGGACCCCCTACGCCGAAAAAACGGCGTGGGGGGTCCCCCCCAATCCATACCAGACCCTTATCCAAGCACGCAGCCCGGCCGGACAGGAATGGGGGTGGGGACGAGCGAGCGCCCCCCCCCTCCTGAACCGTACCAGGCCGCATGCCCTCAACATGGGGGGTTAGTGCCTTGGGAGAGGGGGCGCGTTGCGGGCCCCCCCCAAAGCACCTTGTCCCCATGTTGATGAGGACAAGGGCCTCTTCCCGACAACCCTGGCCGTTGGTTGTCGGGGTCTGCGGGCGGAGGGCTTATCGGAATCCGGGAGCCCCCTTTAATAAGGGGGCCCCCAGATCCCGGCCCCCCACCCTATGTGAATGAGTATGGGGTACAGCGTACCCCTACCCATTCACCTAGGAAAAAAGTGTCAATTTAAAAAAAAACTACACAGATTTTTAAAGTATTTTATTAGACAGCTCCGGGGGTCTTCTTCCGACTTCGGGGGTCTCTCCGGTTCTTCTCCGCGCTCTCCGGGTCTTCTGCCGGGCTCCTCCGCTCTCTTCTGCTCTTTTGCCGCTCTTTTGCTAAAGCGGAGGAGCCCGGTCTTCAATCTTCTGCCCTCTTCTCTTCTTCTGATGTTGACACGACGCTCTCTCCGGCTAGAATGCTCTCTGTGCGCTCTGCTCTGACTTATATAGGCGGTGACCCCGCCCCCTTATGCCGTCACAGTCCCTGGGCATGCTGGGACTATGACGACATAAGGGGGCGTGGTCATCGGGTGATGACCACGCCCCCTAAAACGTCACAGTCCCAGCATGCCCAGGGACTGTGACGGCATAAGGGGGCGTGGTCACCACCTATATAAGTCAGAGCGGAGCCCTCAGAGTGCATTCTAGCCCCAGAGAGCGTCGTGTCAACATCAGGAGAAGAGGGCAGAAGGCAGAAGATTGAAGACCGGGCTCCTTCGCTATAGCAAAAGAGCGGCAAAAGAGCAGAAAATAGCGGAGGAGCCCGGCAGAAGACCCGGAGAGCGCGGAGAAGAACCGGAGAGACCCCCGAAGTCGGAAGAAGACCCCCGGAGCTGTCTAATAAAATACTTTAAAAATCTGTGTAGTGTTTTTTTTTTAATTGACAATTTTTCCCTAGGTGAATGGGTAGGGGTACGCTGTACCCCATACTCATTCACATAGGGTGGGGGGCCGGGATCTGGGGGCTCCCTTATTAAAGGGGGCTCCCGGATTCCGATAAGCCCTCCGCCCGCAGACCCCGACAACCAACGGCCAGGGTTGTCGGGAAGAGGCCCTTGTCCTCATCAACATGGGGACAAGGTACTTTGGGGTGGGGGGGCCGCAGCGCGCCCCCCTCCCCCAAGGCACCAACCCCCCCATGTTGAGGGCATGCGGCCTGGTACGGTTCAGGATGGGGGTGGGGCGCCCGCTCGTCCCCACCCCTATTCCTGTCCAGCCAGGCTGCGTGCTCGGATAAGGGTCTGGTATGGATTGGGGGACCCCCCCACGCCGTTTTTTCGGCATAGGGGGTTCCCCTCAAGATCCATACCAGACCCAAGGGCCTGGTATGCTCTTGGAGGGGGAACCCATGCCGGATTTTTATTTAAAATTTGGCGCGGAGTTCCCCCTCAAGATCATCTGAGCACAAGTCGCATGCCGAAGTCGGATCATGCGAGACGGCGATCCGACTTTGATCCGACTTCAATGATAGTCAATGGGCTGAAGTCGGATCAAAGTCGGATCAAAGTAGTACAGGGAGTACGCTCTGAAGTCGGAGCGACTTCAGTAGCGTCTATTAAGACGCTAGCGTTCACTCCCATTGAGACTATTTCTGGGGCGACTTGAGGGCGTACAAGTCGGATCCCAAGTCGCCCCAGTGTGAACCGAGCCTAAGGGCTCATTCACATCGCGCTGCATTCTGATGAGTGATCCACATTCAGATCGCTCTTCAGAGGTCATGTGACAGGCGGGGAGGAGATGATTGGACCCCGCACTAGCACCCCACATCCTCATACATTGCACATGGTTGCAGTCCTATTCACTTGAATGGGTGGTGTTTGGTGGAAGTGAGCGGGGGTAGAATTCATGGCATGTTTACCCCCCCGGCCGCGGTCCCTGCAGATAAAAGAGGAAGCAGTTGAGGGGTGGTAAAAGCACGGCTCACCTGCAGGGTTTCCCTCCATTGGGATGTACACTGGGAGCCGAGACTTGAATGGGAGCCCCTGCACGGCCATAGACAGAAGGCCTGCCCATCCCCCACACAGGCCATGGATGGAGATGTCCCCTCCCCCCCTATTATGATGTCATACATCCCATAATAAGAGGGTGTGGCCTTGTTTGGACTCCTGTAGACGGCTGTGTCCGGCCTGTAGTATAAATGTGACCTCTTCACCCTCCAGGGAGCCCACAGGTGCCGCACACAGCCGCCAATCACCGCCCACCAATACACACAACTACCTGACTAGAAAGATGTGGGGGGAGGAGAAATGTGGGCGCACAGCTGTGGTGACTGAGGTAGTTTAGGCCCAGCCATTGACTTGTATAGGAGTGTGTATAGAGCGTGTGTGGGGGGAGGAGAAATGAGGGCGCACAGCTGTGGTGAGGTAGTTTAGGCCCAGCCATTGACTTGTATAGGAGTGTGTATAGAGTGTGTGTGGGGCTCCCTGACAGGGAATACACCGCAATCTACACTGGACAGTAATAAGAGGAGGGAAGAGGGGGGACACATTCCACACAACACTAGAAGGGGGAACTCTACTTCCTGCTCTGTGTGTGGGGGGGAAGGATTTCTCAGTGACACCTCAGAGTGAGGAGCCGTCCTCCATCTTGTGTCAGGTCAGAGCTCATTGGAGGGAAATCTTCTCCTTCATCTTCCATAGAAATGTCCCCTCCAGGGACGGCGCCCCCCACAGCTAGAGACACCGAGTAACATTTATAAAATGAATGGACTTTTCTTCTCCATTATTGATGAATATACAAAGTACAGAGAAGACACCTCATCCTTCTGATGTAGAAATCCTCTCACAGCCCTGAGGAGCCATTCCCATCCCCCATTCCCATCCCCCATTCCCATCCCCCATTCCCACCCCCCATCCCCCGTTCCCATTGCCCATTCCCATCCCCCATTCCCATCCCCCATTCCCACCCCCCATCCCCCGTTCCCATTGCCCATTCCCATCCCCCATTCCCATCCTCCATTCCCACCCCCATCCCCCGTTCCTATCCCCCATCCCCATCCCCCATTCCCCATCCCCCGCACCCCACACTCCATTCCCATCCCCCATTCCCATCCCCCATTCCCATTCCCATCCCCCATTCCCATCCCCCATTCCCATCCCCGCACCCCACATTCTATTCATTTCATGTGGGAAAGTCGCTCATGGATGTTTCTGCCGCTGTCACTTTTGCAGCATTTGTTGTGTATTTTTTGCACACGACAAAATGTGCGTCTGCTCACCGCATTTGGGGCGCCATTAATAATAAATAGAACCACAAAACGCCATGCGTGTTTTTAGCGTGTTTCAGAAATGTGCGCAAAAAATACACAAAACCCTGAGATGTGATTGCAGGCTGAGGCCCCGCCTACACTTATGGTTGGGAAGGAGGGGGATGGTAAAATGTGGGGGTTAAGCTGTGGGTTTACCACCCTCCATAATGAGACAAACCACTTACCACTGACAGGGGTGCTTACAATGATCAGATTTTATTTATTGATGGAAAACCTTCATCCCAAAATATAAAAAGTCGCTGTAACTGATTATAAAGTGTGAGATGGAGTTTGGCTTCAGTTTGTTAGTGTATCTAAATCTGCCAGTCCGTCTAACCCTCCCCTCCCCCCAGACTGACAATGCTGATTTCCATAGGTGCCCCCTGTGCTCCTTCCTCCAGAGTGGGGGGGAGGGGCTCTAATACAGGAGGGGTGTTACTGGTCAGATCACCAGGTGAGAACAGAAGGGGAGAAAAGACTAAAGAAAAGGAATGCAGCCGCCACATCTAATGATCGGTGATCTGCGATATCCGACATTTCTGGGTTTGGGTGTAAATATCGCTTTATATCCGAGAAGTACATTCCAGGGGGCGTGTCCAAAGACCCGCCCACTATACATTCCAGGGGGCATGTCCAAAGACCCGCCCATTATACATTCCAGGGGGCGTGTCCAAAGACCCGCCCATTATTGTCTGTAGAAATAGCCACACCCCCAGAGCGCAAACATTTGTTTTGTTTCAATTCGTTATTTACATCAATTTATTTTGTTACATTCATTCAAATCATTTCATTTCTATTCCAAATTTGTTTTATTTATTCAAATTCAAATCTATTAAAATTTTCAGAATTCAGTCGAATTGAACCCAATTTCACAGAATTCAGAAAATTCCGATTGCGGTCAAATTCAAATCAAATTCCATTCAAATTGTATTTCAATAGATTTCCATTCAAAATTTAAATTTCGGAAAACAATTCTGATGTTCTATTCAATTCTGTTGTCTATTCTATTATATTCTATTCTATTCAAAATTTTAATTTCGGAGGATTATATTCCTTTTATTTTGTTCTATTCTATTATTTTATATTCTAATCTATTCTATTCAAATTTATTCTATTTAAATTTTGGGAATGGTTATATTCTATTCTTTTATTTTCTATTCTATTCAAATTTGAATTTATTCTATCAGAATTTCAGAAGGCCGTTTTATTCTACTTCATTCTATCCTATTCTATTCTATTTCATTCTATTCTTTTTTTTCTATTCTACTCTTTTCTAGTCTATTATTTTCTGTGCTATTTCAATTTTTTTTATTTGAAATTTGAATTTCAGAAGCTGGTTATATTCTTTTTTTATTATTTTTTTTTATATCTATTCTATTTTCTTCTTTTTTACTCTATTCTTTTCTATTTTATTTTCTATTCTATTTTTTCTAATGTCTTCCTTTCTATTATATTATATTCTTTTCAATTCTATTCCTTTATTTTCTATTCTATTTTTTTCTCTTCGGAAATTTGAATTTGATTTGAAAACAGTTCAAAATCTGAATCTGAAAACTATTTGAATTTTAAAAAATTTGAATTTGAGTCAAAAGCTTTTTGAATTTGAATTTCAGCCGAAATTTGGTTTTGTTATTTCGGATTCATTTAAATTCATTCCTATTGTAATTTGGAAATTCGGATGCATCTGAAATTCCAAATAACAAAAAGTTTGTCCATATTTGAATTCTGAACATAATGAAGCGCATATGTCTAAAGCCCTTGCTCTCTGTGGGGAAGCAGTGGTCTCTCTGCAGAGATCTGACACACCCCCTGCTGAGTCACATCTCTAGCTCTGCAATAAGCAAAGCTCACCCTCCTCATTGATTTATTTATTTCTATAGAGCCAATCATTTTACATGTATACATTTCCATCAGCTGATTGGAGGTCTCTGAGTCAGCAGGGGGTGTGTCAGACCTCTGCAGAGAGACCACTGCTTCCACACAGAGAGCAAGGCTCCTTCTCTGCATCATGCTGGCCGGGGACAGGCCTTTCTACTCAGGATGTGGCTGTACAGGGACTACAAGAGGCTGATACCAGGTCAGCTTCAGATCCTTCCACTGTCTGCATGATGTCTTCATAAACACAGAGCTGCATTCATTTCTCTCTTTTCTATCAGATAGAAGTGTGACCCCCCCAGATCCTTCTCCATCATGGGGTCCCCCCAATTCTATGACCCCTTCATATTTCCAGTCTGAGGACAGTCCAGTATTGTGTGGTAGGCTGGCAGTGAGATGAGGGCTCAGCAGGACACATGCATTGTGCAGATCTACTAAGCAGGAAGCAGAGGCTGCGTATGGAATGAGCCAATAGAGCGGCTCTCATGTGAAGGTTCTTATTACAGCACCAATCAGACACACCGGACTCTATAAAGGAAGCCGACACATCACACCATACAAACTAACATCACAATGACATCAAATCCTCCATCGCTTCCTCCTCCACATCCCCACAACACATTGGAGGAATTCTACATCCAGCACTGCCACCCTAAAGCCGCCCTCCATGGATGGAGATTCAGCCGGCTCAGCGGGGTCCAGTTGAATGTTGGTGCATGTATGGGCAGGCTGCTTGTACAGAAGATGATCTAACAATTGACTTCTATACATCCTCCCTGTAGGATTCTCCGCACTCCATCAGTGCTGCCGGCTATATCAATGTTACCCCTCGTTCAGTGCTTGTCATCTTCTAATGTATAGGGGCCCCAACTGTGTCCCCTGACACCTCCACAGGGGCCACACATTCTATTCAGTATATGACAGAAGACTGTCAGAGACTTCAATCCTATTGGAGGAGATGATCAGAGACTGCAGACATGTGACATGAGAGAAATCAGCGACATTATGGCTTCTTTACAGATGAATACCGCCGCTACCGACTGCTGGGGGTCTGCAAAGGGCCCCTCATCAAGGGCCAAAGGGCCCCATGTGTGTGCAGGTTGGGCCCCGAGGATCCAGTCACACCCTTCAGTGGAGGTGAGGAAATAATATGATTATTTTATGGATTGTATCCCCCATTGTATTAGAAACGTCTTCTTTTCTATGGATTAGGAAGTCACATGTCAGACGTCTGATTGGTGATCTCTGTGCGATTTATGAATCCTCTCCATAAAATGAGGACCTCCTTGAGGATTATCGGAGAGGTTTTAGGTCGGGTTCACATATGTACAGCCGTGGTTTTCAGCCTGGTGTCCGGTGCGTTTCTCTTCACCGGTTCGGGTGTAATTCGGGTCTGAATTTTTTTGCCTGAATTTGCACCTGAACCGGACCCAAAAAACGCACCGGACCCTTTTGTAATCCGCACCGCGGCCGCCCCGGACATTGAGAGCCGGTCACACTCACACGTCATGTGACTTGACATGCAATGAAAGCCGCATCCAATTCACACATCTGTGATCCCGGCCCTAACCATCTTCTTCCAGCTGGACTGAGACAATGATGAGGATTGGTGGGATCATCTAGAGAAGACTTTCTCCCCCAGGGTTCCTCTGGAGGTCGGTGAGCCCCCCGTTCTCACCGGGGCCACTTCTCATGTGATTTGTCATCTCCAAACTGCATGACAAGCGACACCCCATTGCAGGCGATGGATCCATTTCTATCGCTGACACTCCTCATGTTGCAGCAATTCTGAAAAAAGGTTCCTGGATGACTTTTTACTGATTTCACTGCGAATTGAATGGATTTCTGTTCAATTAATTTACAAGTAGCCATGAAATCGGCGGTGCAAATCGCACTGATGTTTGGCCTTGAAAGTAGCTCAGTTTCAAAGCCGCACTGATGTGAAGCCGGGCTGAGGGATCCTTGAAAAATCTGTAATCTCAGATATGTGACCACTGATGGCAAAGACTTGTTTTTATATAAATCTCTCCACACACGTTACAATCTGTACAATCTCCTTTACATCTACCAAGTCTGAAGAACTCTGATCACCCTGAGATAAAAGGTTCTATTCTTATAAAGGGAAAAGATGAATTATTAGAGTGAAGGATGGGAGTCACTCGCACGGTGAGAGAACATTTTATCTGGTGGAGGAGCACATAGTTTATAAGGGTGAAGAGCCCCCAACAATTGCACCTTTTTTTTCTTTATGGTTTTGGATATAAACTGCGGACTATTTGGAAGCTTTTTCAGTGAAGCACATAGTTTATAAGGGTGACGGGCCCTAAACACTGACACTTGTTTGAACTGTAGCATGACTGTTTATGAGGGAGTGCTACTTTCACTTTATTGCTGTTTTTCATGTCTTGGAATTTTTATTTTTGTCATGAAGTGTATAAAGGGGGTTGATGTCATATGAAGATGTTTCTGACATGAGAGTTTTTCTATAATATATTTAATCCTCTCTGATTATGTTCACATAAAGTAGAAGTATGAGAACCATTTTTTTTTCAGTTTCGGGATGACGCGGAGCCTGGACTGATCTGTGTGATGTCACCAGAGAGCCGACTTCAGACCCATCGATTTCAGACCGATCGACTTCAGACCGACCGACTTCAGACCCACCGACTTCAGACCGACCGACTTCAGACCGACCGACTTCAGACCGACCGACTTCAGACTGACCGACTTCAGACCCATCCACTTCAGACCCATCCACTTCAGACCCATCCACTTCAGACCCATCCACTTCAGACCCATCCACTTCAGACCCATCCACTTCAGACCCACCGACTTCAGACCCATCGACTTCAGACCCATCGACTTCAGACCCATCGACTTCAGACCCATCGACTTCAGACCCATCGACTTCAGACCGACCGACTTCAGACCCATCGACTTCAGACCCATCGACTTCAGACCCATCGACTTCAGACCCATCGACTTCAGACCCATCGACTTCAGACCGATCGACTTCAGACCCACCGACTTCAGACCCACCGACTTCAGACCCACCGACTTCAGACCCATCGACTTCAGACCCATCGACTTCAGACCCATCGACTTCAGACCGACCGACTTCAGACCGACCGACTTCAGACCGACCGACTTCAGACCCATCGACTTCAGACCCATCGACTTCAGACCCATCGACTTCAGACCCACCGACTTCAGACCCACCGACTTCAGACCCACCGACTTCAGACCCATCCACTTCAGACCCATCCACTTCAGACCCATCCACTTCAGACCCATCCACTTCAGACCCATCCACTTCAGACCCATCCACTTCAGACCCACCGACTTCAGACCCATCCACTTCAGACCCATCCACTTCAGACCCATCCACTTCAGACCCATCCACTTCAGACCCACCGACTTCAGACCCATCGACTTCAGACCCATCGACTTCAGACCCATCGACTTCAGACCCATCGACTTCAGACCCACCGACTTCAGACCCATCGACTTCAGACCCACCGACTTCAGACCCATCGACTTCAGACCCACCGACTTCAGACCCACCGACTTCAGACCCATCCACTTCAGACCCATCCACTTCAGACCCATCCACTTCAGACCCATCCACTTCAGACCCATCGCCTTCAGACCCATCGCCTTCAGACCCATCGACTTCAGACCCATCGACTTCAGACCCATCGACTTCAGACCCACCGACTTCAGACCCATCGACTTCAGACCCACCGACTTCAGACCCACCGACTTTAGACCCATCCACTTCAGACCCATCGACTTCAGACCCATCGACTTCAGACCCATCCACTTCAGACCCACCGACTTCAGACCCATCGACTTCAGACTGACCGACTTCAGACCCATCGACTTCAGACCGCGCTCTGCTGAAAACCGGTCACAGGAGGGCAAAACAAATTCCTCTCCTGTGACCCCGAGGAGAAGACAAACGATCTCAGGCCGGACTTCTCCTTTTAATATCAGAGGTAGTCATAGAATTGGACAATCTGGTTTAAGCAGCACAAATACTCACCTTATTTCAATCAGCTCTTATCATTGTGGATCGTTCAAACAGCCATGTTCATTTTGGCAGCAAATTTTGATTTTGTTTTAGTTTTAGTCTTATGCCCCATACACACGATCGGACTTTCCGACAACAAAACCATGTAATTTTGTCCGAAAGGTGTTGCCTCCAACGAGTCTTGCATACACACAGTCACAATTGGCCAACAATTACGAACGTAGTGACGTACTACGTGTTTTTTCAGCTCTTTAGCTCCACCCTTTTGGCTCCTTCTGCTAATTTCGTGTTAGTAGAAGTTTGGTGAGTGTTGATTCGCACTTATCTTTTCGCGTTTTTCATTTAGCGCTTTTCAGTTCGTTTCTGGACGGCCATTTGTCAACCAGCCATGTTGTTGAATCGGAGGAGATAACGTGTTATTTATTATTGGCCCTGGAGTTATTGCTTTGACGTTATTTTTTGGTTGAATAATAATGATTTAATTTGGTATATTTTCTATATTTTTGGATGCATAGAATGCACTTTTTGGTTAAGTTCTTTTGGCAGATAGCATGTCTAATTTTATTTTTTTTATGCCCAATAAAACAATTATGTAGAATAATACTTGGCTATGTGTTTTACTTCAAGTGACAGTTTGGGAGTCGGCAGTTACATTTTATAAAATACAATGTAAAATTGACAAGGGACACCAACATAGTTGTATCTTTGATCTTAAAAACTATGGGGATGGAGGTGCATGGGCGGAGCCTAGCGGAGCAGACATGCATTGTTAGAGCTCCGCACCGCTGAGGAGAGAAGAGAAGGACAAAGCGGAGCCTGCAGGCTCAAAAGGTATCCATTTGAACCTTTTTGCCCCAGGGAACAAACTGTGAAAGTTTGGGCAGGAAATATGGTACTGGGAGGAAACCGTGGCAGAAATAAAAATCACCTCACAAAGAGCTCACAGGCACTCACTGCAGCTGAAGCAGCTCCAGTCACCTCACAAGATACAGCATCAGGGCGCTCTCACAGACAGAAAATGTCACAGCAAGACTCTCCATTTGAGTCAGATACAGAACAAATCCTCTCACAAACTTCTCCACAAGCCTCCTCAGCATCCCCAGTAATATTATTACAATTTGAAAAGATGCTTCATAAGGCTTTAAAACAAACCTCAGACCAAATAACAAAAAGCCTAACCAAAGAAATAAGAGAGCTGGGAAACCGCACCGCAGCCTTAGAAATAAAAATGGATGAAATTGAAATTACAACCCAAGAAAATATAACAGAATTGGAACAATTAAAAAAAGAGAATTTAATACTTCAAACTAAGCTCGAAGATTACGAAAATAGAGCCAGACGTTCAAACTTGCGCATAAGGGGAATACCTGAAACTGTGACAGACCTGCAATCTACTATTACTGCTCTATTACAAGAAATAAAGCCAGATATCCCTATTGAACATTTAGAACTGGACAGAGTACACAGAGCCCTCACAGCCAAAAAGAAAGATGGACCCCCACGTGATATAATCACAAAATTTCATTATTACAGAACGAAAGAACAAATACTAATTGCTGCAAGAGAAAAAAAGGAACTTAATTTTCAAGGACACAATTATCAAATTTTTGCTGACCTATCCCAACTTACTATTACTAAAAGACGATCCATGAAACCCCAACTAATGGAACTGCAACGCCACAACATTATGTATCAATGGGGCTTCCCCTTTTCAGTCAGATTTAACTACCAAGGTACAATTTACAGAAGCAGATCAGCAAATGAACTACAACAAACCCTTTTAAAATTAAATCTGACAGAACCCACAAGCAGCAACTCTCCCACACGCAGAAGAATGGCATCATCTTCACCTTCAGGCAGCACCCAGAAAATTTCAGAACAAAATGGGAATCATCATTCTCACAAAAGAGGCCGTTATGCCACATCATCCGTGGACCAAGAAGATTCAATGGACTGACATCCTAATTCCTGATATCTCTTCATTTATTATACTAAGAGATGGTTCTCTATAAAAAAACCTATATTTATAACTGAATGTAACTGCATTCTGATAGTCACACACTGTGTGGGATCATGTTACATTCCAGTTATATTTCTTATTACTTCTGATTCATATAGCCTTAGAATATATAAGTGAAATAAGGAAATTCTTGTTCAGTTATATATTATCACGTAATAACAATAGATTTATTACTTTTTAGGACAAATATGTTCAATAATCCAGAAGTAATGGAAGCTTTTTCTTTCTTTTCTTAAAACAAATATATTATTACCTAACTAGTTCCTAGAATTATGTTTTTGTTTATTCTAATCTGAAGCAATACAACCTCAATTTTATGAGTTAACATATCTAAACAGTTGCATATGAATAAAATATGTAATTGTTTACTCTAAAAGGGTTAAAATCCCAAAATAATTCAAACTATCTTCATCAATACCAAAGTTATTAACAGTACCTTTCTAACTGAATTATTTAGCCTAGGGCAAGACTAACCATATACAACCACCCTGGAATAAATAATTTCAACAAAAACTATATTCTGCACTCCAATTAATGAAACATCATTTTGATGTCTTTTGACATAGCACTTCTCTCCTGTAAGCGGAAGATCCGTGTACCCCCATTAGCCCTCCTCATTCTCCCAACCATATTATGTGGGAGTGTGACGAAGGCACTTATTCCCCTGAGAGAGATATTTATTCTCTTTCACGGGTAAATTGTGATTACTTGCAAAAAATAATTTATACAATGTATCATCTAATCTCATATGTTTTTTGTTTACTCTTTACTCCAGAATTCACTGGTTTCTTTTCTATCTATTCATCTCTTCAGTCCACACAGGTTGATCTGCGCAGTCAGCTCTGCATAACAAAAAGTAAGTCAAAACTATTTGATCTGTTGCCATGGCACCACTGAATATACTTTCCCTGAATGTTCAGGGAATAAATGTCCCTCAAAAAAGGACCAAAGCCTTCCGTACTTTCCATAACAAGAAGGCTCACATAGTATGCCTCCAAGAAACACACTTCACCAAAGATTCTACTCCAAAATATATTTCTCCTTTTTATCAACAAATTTACACGGCTTCTGCCTGTACCAAGCAAAGGGGAACTCTAATTGCATTTCACCGATCCACACCATTCACCTTATCATCAGAAATTAAAGACCCAGAAGGTAGATACCTGATACTCATGGGTTATATAATGGATACAGCAATCACGGTGATTTCCTACTACGCTCCTAACAAACAACCTACACCATTCCTCTCACATATATTACAAGTGATTAATACACACAAAATAGGAACAGTGATAATGTGTGGGGATTCGAACCAGGTCCTCCTCCCATTTCTAGATAAATCACCTTTTACACCATCCAAAATAACCTCTAGATTACCTTTTTCTCAACTTCTTTCCAAATACAATCTGGTAGATTCATGGAGAGAAAGTAACCCAATGAAAAAGAAATTCACTTATTTCTCGCACCCTCATCAAACCTTCACCAGAATAGATCATATTTTTCTAACAATAGGAATGATACCAGAAATGATTGCATCAGATATAATTCCGATTCCGTGGTCTGACCTTAATGCAGTATACACTACTATAGCCTCAGCCATACCAAAAGCGCATGACCCAACGTGGTACTTACCGGACATAATGCTCAAACACCCACTACATCAGATGGCCATTGAACAAGCTTTAAAGGAATACATATCAATTAATAATACAACAGACATCTCCCCAATAACACTGTGGGAAGCTCATAAGCCTGTCTTGCGTGGTACAATACAAAGACAAATGGCACTATTTAAACGGGAACGCAAAAATCTAGCAAAA
Organism: Lithobates septentrionalis; assembly: GCA_037952835.1. Classification (NCBI taxonomy): domain Eukaryota; kingdom Metazoa; phylum Chordata; class Amphibia; order Anura; family Ranidae; genus Lithobates; species Lithobates septentrionalis. Next base: position 73,334 of record JBBDGP010004054.1, on the reverse strand, counting down.
AAACTAGAACTCAATTTTAATGCAGCCTACATATCATTCCAAGATAATCCATCTCAGAGTACAAAATCTCATCTGGAAAAATCTAGATTGGAATACGATCTATTTCTCACTGAGTCAGTTGATAAATCCCTCAAACGCTCCAAACACAATTTCTACATGAATACAAACAAACCAGGTACATATTTGGCTCGGGCATTAAATTCAAATAACAAATCTTTCAAACCAATACGTTTGAAATTATCAAAAAATGTTTACACTTGTAATCCAGTTAAAATAGTCCATAAATTTCACTCACATCTCGCAACTTTATACAAGACAAACAATGAATTTAATCCTACAGAAGCTGAATCCTTTTTCTCAAAAATAAACTTACCTGAGTTATCTCAGAATCAAAAAAGCAGTTTGGATGAGCCTATAACTATAGATGAAGTTGCTAACGCCATAAAAGACCTAAAACTTAACAAAAGACCAGGCCCAGACGGCTACTCGGCTTTATACTATAAAACATTCTCAGAAATACTCTCTCCCATTCTCACTGAAACTTTTAACAAACTTCTAGGACATTCTTTTTGATTTCAAAGTATTTTATTATTTTGTAAGAAATTACAAAGTACAATTCAAGACATTGTACGTCGTGCAACGACGTTTTACTTAAGTAAAAGACATAGAAACAGCTTAATTGATCCAAATGTGATTAAATGTAAATAAATGTAATAGACAGACAGCAGCCTGACATTGGGCCTCGTGTATTCAGATGAGCCCAAGTAGAGAAATAAACTGTACTTTGGCTATGAGTTTATAACAATATATAAGTATATCTAGGACGCCCTCTCCCATCGCAGCACCCCAAATGGGATCTCTTTGTGCCGCGAGGGGAGAATGCCCCCCAGGATTATCAGGTATGTACAGTCCACGTCATTTCTATTGAGGTGTGGAACCTCTACTGAGGTCGGATTGTAAGTATAGGGGCACATATATGATGCACAGGTTGCTCGGTCAAGAAGGTTTAAGGTCGTCATTGATTTTCTGGGTATGGACTGCAGCATTGGTCCAGTTTGTCCAAGGTAACCATTGTTTCTTGGCTTTGGATGGACGACCATTACTGGAAGCCATCATTGTTTCATAGCTGAAGTGGAGTGAGACCAGGTCTTTTGTTTGTGATATGGAAGGGGGAATGTCTGATTTCCAATTCCTTGTTATGTTGAGTCTGGAAGCTAATAAGATGTGGGTCGTTGTGTGTCTGAGTGGGCCTGGTATAGCCTCTATGTTTAGGTTTAGAAGTGCCATTTCGGGCGAAGGTGGGATTGTAGTTTTGTTGATGTTGGTAAGCAGGTTAAACGTGTCTACCCAGTATTTTCGGATGGAGGGGCATGACCAAAAGATGTGGAACATGTCTCCTTTAGATGATTTGCATCGCCAGCAAATGTTGGGGGTGTTAGTGTTGAATTTGACTAGTTTATCTGGGGTTAAGTACCAACGGAGCGAGATTTTCTGTGTAAGCTCCCAAAGTGCTGAACATTGGGTTGCATTGTATATGGACTTGAGAGCTAGTTGCCATTGTGTGTCAGTGAATGTTTTTGTGAGATCTTTTTCCCATTGATAGTGTGGGGTCATCTTGGTGAAGGATCTTTTACCCTGTAAGAGGTTATAAAAGTATGATATGCCTTTGGTCCTTGGTGTGGGGTTTATGAGGAAGTCCCATGATTTCTGGGGGATGTTGTAGAGAGGAAGAGGTATTTTATTGAAACAGTGTTGGATGCGGAGGTATGTGAAGCTTTCAGAGGCGGGGAGAGCAAACTCCCTCTGTAGTTGGGAAAAGGGTTTAATTTGATTACCTCGTAAAAGTTGTTGTAGTGCATGAATTCCACTATGGGACCATTTGGAAAGTCCTAGGTCAGGTGTTAAGTGGTGAAGCGTCTCTAGGGGTATGTTGTGGAGCGTGTTAGGGGGATTGTATTCTGAGGGGGATATCAATTGTTTCCAAGCGAAGACTGAAGCTCTCATGGTCGGGGAGATGGAGGGGGATATATAGGATCCCAGAGGAATGCTCATCAGCCATATTTTTAGGTTTGGGCGTAGCAACGATGAATTTTCTATCTGTGCCCAGAGAGATTGAGTGGTAGATTGAAACCACTGGGGGAGTTGTGCAAGTATTGCTGCGAGGTAGTAATCTCTAAAATCTATGGAGCCTGTGCCTCCCGCTAGTCTGTGTTTAATTAATTTTGTGTGTGCACATCTGGGTTTTTTCCCATTCCATAGACACTTGTTGAAGATTGATTGGAGGGTTTTGAAAAAGGAGGCTGGGACTGGGATTGGGAGTGTGCGAAAGAAGTATAAGATTTGGGGAAGACATGTCATTTTGAAGGCTGCCAATCTCCCCGACCAGGAGAGCTCGTGTTTAACTATATGTTGTGTATCAGATTTGATTTTTAGTAGGAGTGGGAGAAAGTTAGAGGAATAGATATGTCTAGTGGTTTTTGGGAGTTGTATTCCCAGGTATGTGATTTCCTTGTCTGCCCAGTCAAAGGGATACTGTGTCTGGAGTAAATTCTTGGTGGTGGAATCAATATTAATAGCTAGAATTGAAGATTTGGTTGTGTTTAGTTTGTAATACGATATCTTACTGAACCAATTTAGAGTTTCTTGTGCTGCTGCCAGGGAAGATGGAGGGTTGGTGAGTATTAGAATGACGTCGTCCGCGAAAAGGCTAATTTTGTGGCAGACGTTACCAATTTGGATTCCGGATATTGTAGTATTGGTTCTAATATGTTGTGCTAATGGTTCCATTAGTAGGTTAAAGATAAGTGGGGACAGGGGACACCCTTGACGCGTGCCATTGGTAATGGGGAATGGTTTGGAGAGCATACCCTGTGTAAAGACCTGGGCTGAAGGGGTAGTGTACATAGCCAAGATGGCTTTAAGGATGTGGTCCCTGAATCCGAATCTCTGTAGGACCATTTTAAGGTAGGTCCAATGAACCCTGTCGAACGCCTTCTCTGCGTCCAATGAGAGGAGCAGAGAAGGCGTTCCGGTGGATTCCGCATGATGTAACAAGTTGAGCATTCTTCTAGTGGCATCTGGTGCCTGTCGTCCCTTAGTGAATCCCGTCTGGTCTCTGTGTATGAGGATAGGTATAATGTCTAATAGGCGTGAGGCGATGGTCTTAGCATAGATTTTCAGATCAAGGTTGAGTAGGGAGATTGGTCTAAAGTTTTTGGGGGAGTTTGGTTCTTTCCCTGGCTTTGGTATCGTAACTATTAGTGCATTTAAATAATCATTCGGAAATTTAGAGGAGGAGGCAGCGTTGTTGTATAGTTCAGTAAGTTGTGGGACGATTTGGGGGGAGTATTGTTTGTAGTATTCAGCTGTTAGGCCGTCTGGGCCTGGAGCTTTGCCATTAGGTAGGGAGTTTATTGAGGAGAGAATTTCCTGTTTTGTAAAGGGCTTATTGAGTTTCTCTAACTGACTCTCATCCAGGGTAGGTAGCTGAATGGATTGGAGGAAGAGGTTAATCTCTTCTGGAGAGGGCTGTGGAGTATTAGTGTCGTGTTTCAAGTTGTAAAGGTCGCTATAGTAATCGCTGAATGCGTTGGCTATGTCTTGAGGGTTGGTCTGGGGAATGTTAGTATGGGGGTGAATGATCTGGGCGATTTTAGTTTTAAGTCTTATACCCCTAAGTTTCGTTGCCAGAGATTTTCCTGCTTTATTGGAGGTGGCATAAGAGGTGGCTTTAATTCTACGTTGGAGGTATTCAAATGATTGAAGGAGTAAGGTTTTCAGTTCTTGTCTTAGGTTGAATAGTTGGTGGGTTATTGGGTTTTGGGGTTTAGTCTTATGTTGTTGTTCTAGGGAGGCAATTTGAGTGGTTAACTCATCTATACGCTGCGTCCTCCTCTTTTTGTGAAGGGAGCTTAGTTTGATTAACAAACTTCTAATATAGGCCTTATGGGCGTTCCACACCACCCCATGGTCAGACGCTGTGCCTTTGTTTATAGAGAAAAATTCTGAGAGATGGTGGGAGATTTCTGTTGTGTACTTTTCATTTTGTAGTATGTAGTTGTTTGCGCGCCACAGAAATGTGTTGCGTTGTGGAGAGGAATCTGAGATAGATATCGATATTGGGGCGTGGTCTGACCATGTTGTGGTGTGGATTTCAGACTTGCAAATATTCTGGAGTAGCCATTTATCTGTAGCAAAAAGATCAATTCGTGAATATGAATTGTGCATGGGAGAATAAAAGGTAAAGTCCTTTTCAGATCCGTGGTGGCAGCGCCACACATCGAATAGGTCCTGTGTAGACAAAAATTTCTTCAATGGCGACGCTCGCCTCTTCGCAGGGGCTGTTGTGTCCATGGTAACGTCCGGAACATTGTTGAAGTCCCCGCATAGAATTACATGGCCTTTTTTTATCTGTTTGATTAACCTCTGTACTTTATGCATGAACTTCATCTGTTGGGTGTTTGGTGCATAGATGTTGGTTAAAGTGTAGAAAATTTTGTTGATGGTACACACTAAAATTAAGTAGCGACCGTCGGGGTCGATTAGTAGATTGGATAGGTGGAAGTCCACCGAGTCCTTGATTGCTATCATGACTCCTTTGGATTTGGTAGAGTGGCAAGCATGAAAAATGTGTGGGAACTGGCGGTTGTTGCATAATGATAAGTCTGAGTTTATCAGATGTGTCTCTTGGATACAGAGAATGTCGCTCTGGAGAGCTCTGGCGGTTTTCCATAAAGAGTGGCGTTTAGCCGGGTGGTTCAGTCCTTTGGCATTAAGTGAGAGGACGTTTAGCGGCATTTTGGTGTGGGATGGAAGTAGATCTGAGTGAAAGTCACTTACAGTTAGTTGTCCTGGTCAAGGATATGGAGGATCCTGCGATCTGTGGTTGATGACAGAAGGAGTTCGGTCCCCTGGCAGGGAGATGGTTGGTTAGAGGAGCTGCGGATAGAGCAAAATGTTAATCACACTTTATACTAGTAGCCCAATGGCCAGGCTGTCGATAAAGCAACAGTGCTTAGTTGAAAGGAGCAACGTAGAGGAGGTGTAAACACCGCTTTAGCCTCTATTTGGGGGTTAAACAGTTTGTAACGAAGGGAGCTGAACAAACAGTGGAAGGTTGCGTGGTCTCCAGGGGAGGAGTGAAGTAGTAGTTAGGCCTACTATGGCAGTAACAGTTGGGTCACTTCAGCTGGGGTGGTGATCCCTGCGGTTGCGGGCATTAGAGGGGCCACTGCGGGTTGGTGGGGTCTTGGGAGATTCTGTGATTATTCCCCAGTTGTGGAGGAGGTGCAGGCCTTTGTTGAGGTCATGTATGGTGTGAGATTGACCATTCCTAGTGACCAGAATAGTCGCAGGGTGGCGCCATTTGTAAGGAATTTTGTTGTTTTGCAGCCCCTTTGTGATCGGGTTCAGGTTTCTTCTTAGCTGGAGCGTGTATTTAGAGAGATCCGGAAAAAACTGGATTCCCGTGTACGGAGCTGGTAGTGGAGATTTGTTTTTGACCCCTAGCAGGAGTTTCTCCTTAATGTGAAAGAAGTGGACTCTCATTAAAACATCTCTGGGAACAGAAGCAGCGAGGTGGGATGGCTTAGCTATCCTGTGTATTCTGTCTATGATTATATCCCTGGGAGATGCTTCTGGAACAATGACGTGCATTAGTTCCTTCGCGTATCTTGGTAGATCAGCAGGCATTATGGATTCGGGGACTCCACGCAGTTTGACATTGTTCCTGCATGATCTGTCCTCTAAATCGGCCAGCTTGGCGCGGATCCATGCTTGTTCCTCCCTCACATCTTCACACACATCTATGACTTCATTAACTGTGGCTGTGCAGTCACTCATATTTTTTTCCATGCATGTCACTCTCTCATCTATAGTGTGTATGTCTGAAGAGATTTTAGCAAATAATGAGGAGAGATCTGTCATGAGGGAGGTCTGCAGGGACAGTAGCATGTCCTTTAAGGTGGTGTCCATCACAGGCTGCCCCGATGTGGGGAATGATGCCATAGATGAATGCAGGGCCTGGTTGCTGAGAAGGGGATTGAAAGCCTGGGCCTCAATTTGTGAAGAGGGCGGGCGCTGCGGCGGCGCATCGAGCCTCATCTTAGCTTTCGCTGGGCTATTTAGGAGGTGGTCGCCTTCCAGGGGGTGAGGGGGTAAAGCTGGGGGGTCAGATGGAGCGGATTCTACCGGGTATTCGTCCGGTAGATCCGTGTAGGATTCGTTCGGCGCGGCCTGGCCGGCGCCATCTTGGCTTTCACTGACCTGCTCCGCCGGCTTGTAGGAGAACTCTGTGAGTTTCTTGGGTTTGTATTCCGGGTTTCTCTTTCTGGATACGCTGGCCATGGTCCCAAGTGTCTCAGGAGCAAGGATGGCGCTGGATTTTGTTAGCTGTGCGGCCTGAGTAGCGATAGAATCTCCCCTGTGAGACGAGCTGAGGATTCAGGCGTCCATCTTCAGCTCCGGTCGGCCACGCCCCCTTCTAGGACATTCTTTTCGGCAAGAAACACTAATGGCAATTGTTTGTATGATCCCAAAACCCCTTTCTGATAATACTTCCTGTGTGAATTATCGGCCTATCTCTCTGTTAAACCTCGATATTAAATTATTAGCAAAAATAATAGCAAAACGCCTCAATAGCATTATAGGAAAATTAATACATAGAGATCAAGTAGGCTTCATGCCAAATAGACAGGCAGGCGATAATATACGCAGGGCAGTGTTATTGGCACATATTGCTAAAAAACGGAAAATCCCTTTATGTTTTCTATCTCTCGATATTAAGAGGGCATTTGACACAGTATCCTGGCAATATATGCAATATTCATTACAAAAATGGGGTTTTGGACCCCACTTTTTAACATGGATCAAAGCATTATATAACAAACCCAAAGCCTATATAAAATATGCTGGATACAAATCTGAAGCCTTTAATATCGAAAGAGGTACCCGACAGGGTTGCCCATTATCTCCCTTATTGTTTGCCCTTATACTCGAACCCATGGCCCAATACATCAGAACAAACCAAGCTATAACTGGCATTGAAGTAGGAGGTATTACACACAAATTATGTATATTTGCAGACGATATATTACTTTTTCTATCATCACCACAGGTCTCTGGTCCTAACTTAATACCAGCTCTTGATGGATTTGCAGCCCTATCCGGCCTTATGATTAATCCTAAGAAATGCCTAGTGCTTAATATTTCACTCACAAACATGTAATTGATCCCGGCTAGGGCTGCACTCCCATTCACATGGGCAGAAAAATCAATCCCATATCTTGGAATTCATTTAACAGCATCTCATTCTGATTTATTCTCAACCAATTATCCTCCTGTATTAAGACAGATCACAAGTCTAATAAAACAATGGTCGCAACTTCCTTTATCCTGGATAGGGAAGATTAATGCAATCAAAATGACTATTCTACCCAAATTGCTTTATCTATTCAGAGTCCTCCCTATTCCAATTCCTTCCTATTTTTTGAGAATAGTACAAAAAAGAGCAACTTCGTTTATATGGGGCTCTTCTAAACCACGTATACCTATACACACACTACATCTTCCCAAAAATAAAGGAGGCCTGGGATACCCTAATTTTACTAACTACTACAGAGCAGCACATTTGGCCAGTCTGTCCAAATACCATGCAAAACAGGAAATCCCACTATGGGTATTTATAGAGGCTTCAGAAAATGACCCTCTATTAATATCAAATTTATTATGGCTTGATCCTAAAGACCGCTTTAAAATTCATAATCCCATAACTAAACACTTCTTATCTCTCTGGGATAAACTAAAAACCAAATATCAGTTACAATCTCCACACAATCCTCTCCTTTCTTTTATCAGAAATCCGGCCTTTTATCCGGCATGGATCTACCCAAATTCTTTTAAAGCTTGGACAACATCAGGCATTCAGACACTAAATGACTTCATAGCATCTAAATCATTCCTTTCATTCCCATCGCTTAGAGAAAAATATGATCTACCAAACTCTGAGATATTTAGATATCTCCAAATCAAAAATTTCTATACACCATTCCTAAAGGGGGATACACCATTATCCATTTTTGAATCAATCTGTTCAAAAGATCCATTTGCTAAAGGTACAATTTCATCACTTTATAATCAATTATATGGAGTAGCAAATCTTAATAGACCCTCTTACGTTCAGAGGTGGGAGGAGGACCTGGGACGAACTTTAGAAGACACGGACTGGTCTAACATATGGCTCACATCTAAGTCATCTTCACCCAACATCTTAGCACTGGAGACAAATTATAAAGTCCTAACTCGCTGGTACCTTGTACCCGCTAGAGTGGCAAAATATTCACCTAATACCTCAGCTCTTTGTTTTCGAGGATGCCCAGAAATAGGCACATATTTACACATATGGTGGACGTGCCCAGTAATCCAAACCTTCTGGAAGGAAGTCTTCGTGATTGCATCTAAAATATTTAAAAAAATAATACAACCAGATCCATATTTAACTTAACTTAATCTAAAACCGGAATGGTTAACACTCTCTCAATTCAAACTTATGATCCAACTAATAACGGCTGCAAAACAAACAGTGGCCAAGGCATGGAAATCTCCTACATTGGTACTAGCAGAAACAATTCACAGAATGAATAATACAATGTCCCATGCTAAGATGGTAGCCATCGATCAAAATCAAATTCCAAAATTTGAAAAACTTTGGCACCCTTGGATAAAACAACAGTTCCTGTCAAATTTCAATGACTCTGTCCTGTTGCCATGGTAACAGATTAAATGACTTACAGAGACACCCATTCTAAGGCTTCAAAGAGAACTAAAAAGAATAATAAACTGACGAGCGGGACAACCTTGTGGACCATACCTCTACCTTTCTACCCTTTTTCTTCTTTCTCTTTCCTTTTCTCCACCTTACGATTAAAGCTCATTATCAGAATTTATTTGACCTATATACACTCTACCTGTAAACAATATGTATAGTAGGTATAAATCATTTAAATACCTACAAAAGTAACTAAGGAAATGATATATATCTTTAATTTAGGTTTACGTGAACCCAATGTTTAATATTTGAAATTTCATATTTACCTATATAAACCCTACTGTAAAACAATGAGCTTACTTTATAGATCCTTGTAAACTTACTTTATGTATCTTTATAACATTGTATACTCAATAAACCTCTTTTGACAAGGAAAAAACTACGGGGATAATGGTGTTGTGGTAACTTGCACAAAAAATAAAAATAAAACATAATAATATTATTCTTGATATCACTAGAAAAAAAAAGCCTTTGAAAATCTGTTTGCAATAACTCCATCAGTATCACCAGCAAAGCAGCTTCATTATTATCCCATTAACCGCTTGCCGACCGGCTCACACCGATATACGTTGGTAGAAGGGCTCGTACAGGCAGAACCACGTACCTGTACGTTGCCTTTTAAGAGGCGGCCAGCGGGCGCCCGCGGCAAGCTCCATGAGTCGGGTCGTGGGTCCCGCGGACTCAATTGCTGCGGGTATACCTGCGATTGCCTCACGAGGAGGAAGAACGGGGAGATGCCGATGTAAACAGCATCCTCCCCTGTTCTGCCTACTGACAGTGTCACTGATCTCTGCTCCCTGTCATCAGAGCTGAGATCAGTGAACTGTAACACATAGCCCCCCCCCCCCCCCCACAGTTAGAAACACTCCCCTAGGACACACTTAACCCCTACACTGCCACCTAGTGGTTAACCCCTTCACTGCCAGTGACATTTTTACAGTAATCAGTGCATTTTTATAGCATTGATCGCTGTATTAATGCCAATGGTCCCAAAAATGTGTCAAAAATGTCCGATATGTCCGCCATAATGTCGCAGTAACGATAAAAATCGCTGATCGCTGCCATTTAAAAAAAATATATATAAATAAAAATGCCATAAAACGATCCCCTATTTTGTAAACGCTATAACGATCAATAATCGCTTATTGCGATTTTTTTTTACCAAAAATATGTTGAAGAATACGTATCGGCCGAAACTGAGGAAAAAAAAAGGTTTTTTTTAATATATATTTGTTGGGGATATTTATTATAGCAAAAAGTAAAAAAAATTGCGTTTTTTTTCAAAATTTACGCTATTTTTTTGTTTATAGCGCAAAAAATAAAAACCGCAGAGATGATCAAATACCACCAAAAGAAAGCTCTGTTTGTGGGAAAAAAAAGGACGTCAATTTTGTTTGAGAGCCACATCGCAATGTGCAATTGTCAGTTAAAGCGACGCAGTGCCGAATCGCAAAAAGTACTCTGGTCAGGAAGGGGTAAATTCTTCCGGGGCTGAAGTGGTTAAAGAAGAAGAGAATTGTGCGCTGCATTTCCAGATTTCATAATTTGCCGCATCACAAATGTTAATTCTCAATTACAAACGCGAGTTTACAAGACCGACCGCTTCTGCTTCTCAGCATGCGTGGACTTTTGTCCGATGGACTTGTATGACAACAAACATTTGTTGGTGGAAAATTTGAGAACCTGCTAGCCAACATTTGTTGGTGGAAAGTCCGACAACAAATGTCCGATGGAGAATACACACGGTCGGACTTTCAGCCAACAAGCTCACATCCAACATTTCCCGTCAGAAAATCAGATCGTGTGTACGCGGCATAATTCTTCTGCAATTAGTTTAGTTTTAGTTGTATTTAGTCTACTTAAATTGAATGTGTTTAGTTAAATTGTAATGTATTATTTCATCATTTCTCCACAATTTCCAAACTCATTATATACTGGAGGGAAAAATCCAATATGTTATTATTGATGGTATTAAGGTATTAACATGTACTACAGACCACTCTTCATTTTAATGCTGAATTTCATTTTTTTTTCTAGTTTTAGTTTTAGTCTTTTGACTAAAATGCCATTTTAGTTTTAGTTGTATTTTAGTCTTCTCAATTGTTTTAGTCGTATTTTAGAAGAATAAAATTGTATTAATTTAGTTGACAAAATTAACACTGCGAAACAGACCCGTATAAAACAATAACTTAACCAAATATCACAATAAAATTAACTTCAAAGTGTAACTAAAGGCAAAACTTTATTTTTTTATCATTTTGGATAGTGTAATGGGGTGTTAGAACCCCCATCAGTTTTTTTTGTGCCATCTGTGTCCCATTGGGGAGAGTTCCCTTCTGTATTCTGATGTTGGGAATTGCTCTCCCTATGACTGGGAGTGATGAGGAGAAACATTGTGAATAGAGAGAGAATCTCCCTAACAGGGCCACAGGCAGTAATAAAAACTGACAGGGGTTCTAATCCCTCTCTGCTGTATCCATCCCAGTGGATGTGCTGTCATGTAATAAAATACCGAACAGTTTCATGAGATAAATACCGTAAATGTTGATGGAATTACACGTCTTATTTTACAAGCATTTTTTAGTGAATTGCAGAAAAACCTCTGAAAAGTGCTGAGATATTTTATCGCTGATCCCGACCACTTGGCACCAGTATTACGTACTTCCAGTATACTGCGCCAAGGTGGCCCCGCCCCCCTGGATTACACCATCCAACACTTCTGGGTCTGGGGCACACAGCGGGAGCTGATCTGCAGGTACCACAGACTCCATGTCCACCGGCACCCGCCGATCGTTCAGCACAGAGGCCGAATGTGAGCTGTCAGTAGAGGAGACATGGATCCTGTGTTCCTGCAAAGCAACGATCAATGCCTTCCCCTAGTAAAAGCACCTCCCCCCACACTACACAAACACACCAGATAGGCACACAGTTATCCCCCTGATTGCCTCTGATGTTTAACCCCTTCCCAGCCAGTGTCATTAGTACAGTGACAGTGCATAGTTTTAGCACTGATCACTGTATTAGTGTCACTGGTCCCCAAAAAAGTGTCAACTAGTGTCTGATTGTCCACCACAATATCACAGTCCCGCTATAAGTCACTGATCGCCACCATTACTAGTAAAAAAAATTAATATATATATATATATATATATATATATATATATATATCCCATAGTTTGTAGACGCTATAACTTTTGCGCAAACCAATCAATATATGATTATTGGGTCATTTGCCAAAAACATGAAATTTTATTTAGATTTTTTTTATTGTAACATTTTTTAGCAGAAAGTAAAAACTTTATTTTTTTTTCAAAATTGTCCGTCTTTTTTTTCTATAGCGCAAAAAAATAAAAGCAGCGATCAAATACTACCAAGAGAAAGCTCTATTTGTGGGAAAAAAGGCGAAACTGTTATTTGTTTACAGCGTTGCACAACCGTCCAATTGTCAGTTAAAGTAACGCAGAGCCGTATTGCAAAAAATGGCCTGGTCATGAAGGGGGGTAAAACCTTCTGAAGGTCAAGTGGTTAAAGCAGTAGATCGCACTTTGTGAATGGATCCCGCTGTCACCCAATATAACAGACACATGGCTCCATTCATGGCATGACCCCTTTAGAAATGGCACAATCTGTCCTTACTAAAGTGCGCATGCACAGTAGACATCGGCACTCGGCTTTATTGTAAATATCTCCTAAACCGTGGAGGTATATAGGAGATATTTCCGGCACCTACAGATAAGACTTAATATAGGCTTACCTGTAGGTACAAGTGGGTGTACAGGGTGTACAGGGTGTACAAGCACTTTAAAGTTGGTGTAAATTGGTTGTAAACTCTTCCATATACTCAGTGAAGTGATTGGCCTCAGGTGATACACAGACATGAAACAAATCCTCCTACATATGTTGTACCTGTTTATCTACAGCCGTCTATCTCCTACATCCATTCAAAGTGGTCATCCCAATGTGTCATCCATCTCCTACTCTGGCTGCCTTTTAGGTGACCCCTGAAAACTCCTCTCTTCATGGAAGCCTATCGCTCCTCCAAATAATCTTTCATCACTTCCACCAGCTCCTCCCCCACAGTTACAACCTTCTGTACCACTTGCCCCACCCTATTAGATTGTAAGCTCTTATGAGCAGGGCCCTCTGTGTACGGCCATAACCCCTCTTGTATTCTCTTGTATTGTAACTGTACTGTCTCCCTTTTATATTGTAAAGGGCTGCGTAATGTTGGCGCTCTATAAATCCTGTATGATAATAATAGTAAAGTACAGAATTTACACAGGATCTCTCAGCTCTGAAAAGCAGGGAGTGGAGAGCTGCAGTCACACTCTGTACAAGAGCTCTGAGAGCTGATTGGAGGAAAGGGACACGCCTCCTTCACACAGCACACAGGAAGAGAGTTGAGGCTGTCACTCACAGGATGTGCCCTCCCCTGTCACATTTTTTCTCTTGGTGTCAGGAAAACTTGTCAGAAGTGATTCATGCTGATAGCAGAGGAATGAGGCAGCGGACAGAAATGACACTTAGTGCTCTGGACTGAGACAAGTGCACACTATAGAGGGATGTGCTTTGTTCATATTTCATGTCTGAGGCTTACAACCACTTTAATATTTGATTAGAATCATTTCCCCCATGTGTGGTATATCCGCTGAATGAGTTGTGAACTATAGATTGTTTATTCCTTTCAGAAGAGATCAATTGGAAAAAGAAATCTCATTGATCAAGGTGTGTATGGCCACCATTGGGCTCATCGCACACATACAGTCTAATGCCCCGTACACGCGGTCCGATTTTCCGATGGAAAATGTTCGATGGGAGCTTGTTGTCAGAAATTCCGACCGTGTGTTGGCTCCATCGGACATTTTTCGTCGGAATTTCCCTCACACAAATTTGAGATCTGAATCTCAAATTTTCCGACAACAAAATCCGTTCTCAGAAATTCCGATCGTGTGTACACAATTCCACGCATGCTCAGAATCAAGCAGAAGAGCCACACTGGCTATTGAACTTACTTTTTCTCGGCTCATCGTACATCTTGTACGTCACTGCCTTCTTGACGTTCGGAATTTCTGACCAACTTTGACGGTGTGTATGCAAGACGAGTTTGAGCCAACATCCGTCGAAAAAAATCCATGGATTTTGTTGTCGGAAAATCCTATCGTGTGTACAGGGCATTAGTGTATAATCCACTTTAGATCTACCAAAGCTATATAATATGAGGCCCCACCTAAACTAGCCAACCAATCACTATACAATCAGGTGTGCCCCTTGCACTACATACTTGTTGATAGATCTGATGGAGATTGTACCATGTATGGTGAGTTTTATGGATGGCTTTGATGTCCTGTAAATATGTTTCTATAGCTCATTCCAGACATTTCTGCTCCTTGCTCTCCTAGACTTCTGATTGAACCATGAAGAATCTATATCCTGTACACATTCATCAATAGACAAGTAAAAACATGTACAAATATCTCACAATATTCCTTCCTACAGCTAAACAGCTGAGATTGTACAACAGAGATATGAATGTAGATCATCTGTGTGTACGGCTTTCTGTGTGATCAGTGGCGGCTAGGGATGAGCTGAACACCCCCCGGTTTGGTTCGCACCAGAACATGCGAACAGGCAAAAAATTTGTTCAAACACCGTTAAAGTCTATGGGACACGAACATGAATAATCAAAAGTGCTAATTTTAAAGGCTTATATGCAAGTTATTGTCATAAAAAGTGTTTGGGGACCCGGGTCCTGCCCCAGGGGACATGGATCAATGCAAAAAAAAGTTTTAAAAATGGAAGTTTTTTTGGGAGTAGTGATTTTAATAATGCTTAAAGTGAAACAATAAAAGTGTAATATCCCTTTAAATTTTGTACCTGGGGGGTGTCTATAGTATGCCTGTAAAGGGGCGCGTGTTTCCCGTGTTTAGAACAGTCTGACAGCAAAATTACATTTCAAAGGAAAAAAGTCATTTAAAACTACTCGCGGCTATTAATGCATTGCCAGTCTGACAATACACATAAAAGTTCATTGATAAAAATGGCATGGGAATTCCCCACAGGGGAACCCCGAACCAAAATTAAAAAAAAAAAAAAATGACGCGGGGGGTCCCCCTAAATTCCATACCAGGCCCTTCAGGTCTGGTATAGATATTAAGGGGAACCCCGGCCAAAATTTAAAAAAAAAATGACGTGGGAGTCCCCCTAAATTCCAAACCAGGCCCTTCAGGTCTGGTATGGATATTAAGGGGAACCCCGGCCAAATTTTTTTTTAAAAATGACGTGGGGGTCCCCCTAAATTCCATACCAGGCCCTTCAGGTCTGGTATGGATATTAAGGGGAACTCTGCGCCAAAATAAAAAAAAAACGGCGTGGGGTCCCATCAAATCCATACCAGACCCTTATCCTAGCACGCAACCTGGCAGGCCGCAGGAAAAGAGGGGGGACGAGAGAGGGCCCCTCTCCTGAACCATACCAGGCCGCATGTCCTCAACATTGGGAGGGTGCTTTGGAGTAGCCCCCAAAACACCTTGTCCCCATGTTGATGAGGACAAGGGCTTCATCCCCACAACCCTGGCCGGTGGTTGTGGGGTCTGTAGGCGGGGGGCTTATCGGAATCTGGAAGCCCCCTCTTACAAGGGGACCCCCAGATCCCGGCCCTCCCCACTGTGTGAAATGGTAAGGGGATACCCCTACCATTTCACTAAAAAACTGTCAAAAATGTTAAAAATGACAAGAGACAGTTTTTGACAATTCCTTTATTTAAATGCTTCTTCTTTCTTTTTTCTTCTTTTTCTTCTATCTTCCTTTGGTTTCTTCCTCCATCTTCTTCTTCTTCTGGTTTTTCCTCGGGTGTTCTCATCCAGCATCTTCCTCTACGCTGTCGGCGTCTTCTTCCCTTCTTCTCCTCGGGCCGCTCCGCATCCATGATGGCATGGAGGGAGGCTCCCGCTGTGTGACGCTTCTCCTTTTCTAACGGTTCTTAAATAACGGGGGCGGGGCCACCCGGTGACCCCGCCCCCTCTGACTCACGGTGACTTGATAGGACTTCCCTGTGGCATCACGGGGAATGCCACAAGGAAGTCCCGTCAAGTCACTGTGCATCAGAGGGGGTGGGGTCACTGGGTGGACCTGCCCCCCTGTTATTTAAGAACTGTCAGAAGAGGAGAAGTGTCACACAGCGGGAGCCTCCCTCCATGCCATCATGGATGCGGAGCGGCCAGAAAAGAAGATGAAGACAAGAAGATGAAGACAAGAGCGGTAGCCTCCCTCCATGCCATCATGGATGCAGAGTGGCCCGAGGAGAAGAAGATAAGAAGACGCCGCGGAGAAGGATGCCGGAAAAGAACACCGGAGGAAAAACCAGAAGAACCAGAAGAAGAAGAAGATGGAGGAAGAAACCGAAGGAAGATAGAAGATAGAAGAAAGAAGAAGCATTTAAATAAAGGAATTGTCTCTTGTCATTTTTAACATTTTTGACAGTTTTTTAGTGAAATGGTAGGGGTACAATTTCACACAGGGGGGAGGGCTGGGATCTGGGGGTCCCCTTGTTAAAGGGGGCTTCCAGATTCTGATAAGCCCCCCCGCCCGCAGACCCCCACAACCACTGGCCAGATTTGTGGGGATGAGGCCCTTGTCCTCATCAACATGGCGACAAGGTGTTTTGGGGGGCTACCCCAAAGCACCCATCCCAATGTTGAGGGCATGTGGCCTGATACAGTTCAGGAGGGGGGTGCTCTCTCGTCCCCCCTTCTTTTCCTGCGGCCTGCCAGGTTGCGTGCTCAGATAAGGGTCTGGTATGGATTTTTGGGGGGACCCAACGCCATTTTTTTTTTTTTGCCACGGGGTTCCCCTTGATAACCATACCAGACCTGAAGGGCCTGGTATGGAATTTAGGGGGACCCCCACGTCATTTTTTTTAATCTTGGTCGGGGTTCCCCTGTGGGGAATTCCCATACCATTTTTATCAATGAACTTTTATGTGTATTGTCAGACCTGCAATGCATTAATAGCCGCGAGTAGTTTTAAATGACTTTTTTTCCTTTGAAATGTCATTTTGCTGTCAGACTGTTCTAAACACAGGAAACATGCGCCCCTTTACAGGCATACTATAGACACCCCCCAGGTACGAAATTTAAAGGGATATTACACTTTTATTGTTTCACTTTAAGCATTATTAAAATCACTGCTCCCGAAAAAAGACGTTTTTAAAAGTTTTTTTGCATTGATACATGTCCTCTGGGGCAGGACCCAGGTCCCCAAACACTTTTTATGACAATAACTTGCATATAAGCCTTTAAAATTAGCACTATTGATTTCTCCTATAGATTTTTTAAGGGTGCTCCGCGGCATTCGAATTTGCCGCGAACACCCCAAATCGTTCGCTGTTTGGCGAACTTGCGAACAGCCAATGTTCAAGTCGAGCTGCCATAAACCCGGTATCCTCTTCTTCAGCCGGCAGTCTGGTTTCCGATAATAGGGGTCTCTGCAGCGGATTCATCACAAGATCACTTTTATCGGAGGCAGGATAGGGGCCCCCCTCCCACCGCCCTCCGGTGCCCTTTGCCACTTACCGGGGCAGTTGGCAGCAGTTGGATCTTCACTCTTGCTGGGCATGAAGACGAGTGAGGGGAAGATGACCCCAACCATTCTCCATAACAATGCAGGGCGGAAGTGACGTCAAAACATCACTTCCACCTATAGCTCTTTTTTTTAAATGACAATTTTTTTATTGCATTTAAGTGTAAATATGAGATGTGAGGTTTTTTTGACCCCACATCTCATATTTAAGAGGTCCTGTCATGATTTTTTTTCTATCACAAGGGATGTTTACATTACACCCCCATCAAATCATTCTCTGCAGCTATTACCTTTTGTCCCTTTAGAATGTAAGCTCTGCAAGCCGGGCCCTCCTGTCCCTTCTGTATTGAACTGTACTGTAATTGTGTTGTCCCCCCTATACATTGTACATGTGAGATATCACCACGCTCGGTAGAGTGAGAGCAATAATTCTAACCCTAGACCTCCTCTGTAACTTAAAACATGCAACTTGTAGAATTTTTTAAACGTTGCCTATGGAGATTTCTAAGGGTAAAAGTTTGTCGCCATTCCACGAGCGTGTTGGGTATCAATTTACTCGGCACAACATTATCTTTCACAATATAAAATAAATTGGGCTAACTTTACTGTTGTCTTATTTTTTAATTCAAAAAAGTGTATTTTTTCCACAAAAAGTGCGCTTGTAAGACACTGTGCAAATACAGTGTGACAGAAAGTATTGCAATGACCGCCATTTTATTCTCTAGGGTGTTAGAAAAAAAATGTATAATGTTTGGGGGGGTTCTAAATAATTTTCTAGCAAAAAAAAGTTTTTAACTTGTAAACAACAAATCTCAGAAAGAGGTTCGGGTCCTGAAGTGGTTAATATCATCATATTGTCCAAATATGTTTCCTCTTGTAATCTGTGTTTTGTTTCAGAATCCATAGGTAATTGAAATAAGATGGATGTCATCATGTGATATTTGTGTAGAATATTATTACATTGATCATTTTTATATACCGCCCAGGACAACACGGAGGTGATCGCTCCCACCAATCCACAAACACCTGAGGAAAGAAGAGGAAGGATTTGGTGGATGGGATCTCTGCATTTCTATCTCAGGCAGCTGCTGCATTACACAGAAGACCTGATGACTCCGATGGCTTTGTAATTGTTGTAGCCAACAAACTTACAATGATGTCCACTGAGCAACGACAGCTGGTGGAAATGTTGCTCCTTGAGGTTCTGCATGAAGGTATTAATGGTAAATGAACACACAAGACCCACTTAGAGGATCAACCAGCTTTTCACCAACACCTTCTGTGCCCCCCATAGTGCCCCAAACATGACATCAGAAGGGCACACATTGGCGATATCCTCCTGGAGAAAGGCCACCTTCACAGAGGTCACATGATTATCACTATGCACACTTCTAGGTCATTGTCCTTTGTTGTTGAGCTATTGTGTTGTTTGTGCTCATAATTATTTGCAATAATATTACAAGTTTAATAAAGTTGTGTGTATATAATTAATAATATTGTTTTGACATTATAATGCTGATATTATTAACCACTTCAGCCCCGGATGATTTGGCTGCTGAATGACCGGGCCATTTTATGCGATTCGGCACTGCGTCACTTTAACTGACAATTGCACGGTTGTGCGACGCTGTACCCAAACAAAACTGACGTCCTTTTTTTCCCACAAATAGAGCTTTCTTTTGGTGGTATTTTATCACCTCTGCAGTTTTAATTTTTAGCTATATAAAAAAAAGAACGACAATTTTGAAAAAAACACAATATTTTGTACGTTTTGCTATAATAAATATCCCCATTTTTTTAAAAAAACAAATTTTTTCTCAATTTAGGCCAATATGTATTCTTCTACATATTTTTGGTAAAAAAAAAAATCGCAATAAGCGTATATTGATTGGTTTGCGCAAATGTTATAACGTCTACAAAATAGGGGATAGATTTATAGCATATTTATTATTATTATTTTTACTAGTAATGGCGGCGATGTTCAATTTGTATCGGGACTGCGACATTATGGCGGACACATCGGACACTTTTGACACATTTTTGGGACCATTGGCATTTATACAGCGATCAGTGCTATAAAAATGCACTGATTACTGTAAAAATGTCACTGGCAGGGAAGGGGTTAACTCTAGGGGGCGATCAAGGAGTTTATTGTGTTCCCTAGTGTGTGTTCTAACTGTAGGGGGAGGGGACTGACTAGAGGAATTGACAGATCGTTATTCCTGGCTATTAGGAACTCACGATCTGTCACTCCTCACAGAACAGGGATTTGTATGTTTACACACAAACGTCCCTGTTCTGTCTCTCGTGCTCGTGATCGCTCATGGCCGGCATGTGCGGGCATGTGCGTGCCGGCTATCACGATCCCATGAGCCGACGTATAGCTACAATGGCTCACGGGATTGTGCCGACTTGCTGCAGTATAATGACGGCGGCTGGTCAGCAAGCAGTTAATATACAAGAATATATAACCGGTTATATACAGCATTATACTATATATATATATGGAACAGTTTTAGTAAAAATATGATATTGCATTCTAGCCTTTTTTTGATGCAGAGATTTGGCTTCTTCTTATAAAATGTACTTTGTACTCATGTGCTCTTCCCTCTACTTCTATACACATATGTGATCAAACATCATCTCATTAGTGTGACCTATAAGTGCCCATCAGTGCCATCATCAGTGCCACCTCATCAGTGCCCATCATTGAAGGAGAAAATGCACTTATTTACAATATTTTGTAACAAAAACAAAGAAAAACTTTTTAAAAAGTTTTTTGGTATTTTGGTATTTGTTTAGCAAACAATAAAAAAAAACCCCAGAGGTGATCAAATACCACCAAAATAAATCTCTATTTGTGGGGAAACAATGATAAAAATGTTGTTTGGGTGCCGTGTTTCATGCCAACACAATTTAAAAAGTGACAGCACTGAAAGCTGTAAATTGTTCTGGGGAGGAAAGGGGGAAAGTGCTCTGTATTGAAGATGTTAAAAGTGATATTCACCGCTTCCTAACCGGTGCACGCCAATGTACATCAGCAGAATGGCATGGCTGGGCAAATAGGTGGACCTGTACATCCCTTTGTATTTGCCGCTGTGCCATCGCATGCACGTCGGCCAGGAGCTCCGTGAGTAGGATCGCGGGTCCTGTGGACTTGATGGACTTGATCCACGGGGATACCCGCGATCGTCTCGCGGAGAGGACGAACAGGGAGATGTTGATGTAAACAAGCATTTCCACCGTTCTGCCTAGTGACAGGACACTGATCATAGCTCTCTGTCATCAGGAGCTATGATCAGTGATGTGTCACAGCTAGCCCATCCCCCCTACAGTTAGAAACACTCCCCAGGACACACTTAACCCCTACAGCGCCACCTAGTGTTAACCCCTTCACTGCCAGTCACATTTACAAAGTAATCAATGCAATTTTAATTCCACTGATCGCTGTATAAATGTGAATGGTCCCAAAATCACGCCAAAATTGTCTGACGTGTCCGCCATAATGTCGCAGTCACGGTAAAAATTGCTGATCGCCACCATTACTAGTGAAAAAAGTAATAAAAATGCCATAAAACCTTTCCCTTATTTTGTAGACGCTATAAATTTTGCACAAACCAATCAATAAACGCTTATTGCGATTTTTTTTTCACCAAAAATATGTAGAAGAATACGTATCGGCCTAAACTGAGAGAAAAAAAAAATTATATATTTTTTGGGGATATTTATTATAGCAAAATGTAAAAAATAATGTGTTTTTTCAAAATTGTCGCTTTTTTTTTTGTTTATAGTGCAAAAAATAAAAACCGCAGAGGTGATCAAATACCACCAAAAGAAAGCTCTATTTGTGGGGAAAAAAGGACGTCAATTTTGTTTGGGAGCCACGTCACACGACCGCGCAATTGTCAGTTAAAGCGATGCAGTGCCGAATCCCAAAAAGTGCTCTGGTCTTTGGCCAGTGAAATGGTCCGGGGCTGAAGTGGTTAAATAACCTCATATAAAGATATATTATATGCTGATATTCTGCATGTTGTAAAACTGGTTTAATGTCAGATAAGAATGGAAAAGAAGGTTTTATTTCTTTCCCACCAACATTGTTTACTTTTTGTGGTTTTGTTTCCGGTTCGTTAGTTTGTTTCCGATCATGTGCACTACTATTCCCTCTATTATTTTCCTATGATTACCATACGATTGATACGTTGATCGTTCGTTGTGTTCACAAACGGAAAAAAATTCAATCTTGTTCCTTCTATAAATTTCGTACGACCGGCCTTAATCAGAGGCGAAAGCCGTGTACTAATAATAAGATTATCGAACGATCTATCCGAAAGCGGTATTTTTCATATGATTTTCTCATTGTGTGTGCGGGGCATTAGTCTTCTCAATTGTTTTAGTCGTATTTTAGTAGAATAAAATAGTATTAATTTAGTCAACAAAATTAACACTGCAAAACAGACCCGTATAAAGCAACGACTTCACCGAATATCACAATAAAAATGACTTCAAAGTGTAACTAAAGGCAAAACTTTTTTTTTTTTCATTTTGGATAGTGTAATGGGGTGTTAGAACCCCCATCAGTTTTTATTGCACCATCTGTGTCCCATTGGGGAGAGTTTCCTTCTGTATTCTGATGAATTGCTCTCCCTATGACTGTGAGTGATGAGGAGAAACATTGAGAATAGAGAGAGAATCTCCCTAACAGGGCCACAGGCAGTAATAAAAACTGACAGGGGTTCTAATCCCTCTCTGCTGTATCCATCCCAGTGGATGTGCTGTCATGTAATAAAATACCGAACAGTTTCATGAGATAAATACGGCTAATCTTGATGGAATTACAAGTTTTATTTTACAAGCATTTTTTAGTGAATGGCAAAAAAACTCTGAAAAGTGCTAAGGTATTTTATCGCTGATCCCGACCACTTGGCGCCAGTATAACATCCTTCCAGTATACTGCAGGAAGGTGGCCCCGCCCCCCTGGATTACACCATCCAACACTTCTGGGTCTGGGGCAAACAGCGGGAGCTGATCTGCAGGTACCACAGACTCCATGTCCACCGGCACCCGCCGATCGTTCAGCACAGAATCCGAATGTGACCTGTCAGTAGGGGAGACATGGATCCTGTGTTCCTGCAAAGCAACGATCAATGCCTTCCCCTAGTAATAGCACCTCCCCCCACACTACACAAACATACCAGCTAGGCACACCGCTAACCCCTTGATTGCCTCTGATGTTTAACTCCTTCCCAGATAATGTCAGTACAGTGACAGTGCATATTTTTAGCACTGATCACTGTATTAGTGTCACTGATCCCCAAAAATGTGTCAGCTAGTGTCCGATTGTCCACCACAATATCACAGTCCCACTATGAGTTACGGATCACCACCATTACTAGTAAAAAAAAAGAAAAAAAAAATATATCCCATAGTTTGTAGACGCTATAACTTTTGCACAAACCAATCAATATATGATTATTGAGTCATGTTTTGCCAAAAATATGACATTTGATTTTGATTTTTTTTATTGGAACATTTTTTAGCAAAGGAAAAACTTTTTTTTTTTTTTTTCAAAATTGTCTGCCTTTTTTTTTCTATAACGCAAAAAAAAAAAACTGCGATCAAATACCACCAAAAAAGCTCTATTTGTGAAAAAAGGCAAAACTGTTATTTGTGTACAGAGTCGCACGACCGCGCAATTGTCAGTTAAAGTAATGCAGTGCCATATTGCAAGAAATGGCCTGGTCATGAAGGGGGGGGTAAAACCTTCTGAAGGTCAAGTGGTTAAAGCAGTAGATCCCACTTTGTGAATGGATCCCGCTGTCACCCAATATAACAGACACATGGCTCCATTCACGCCATGACCCCTTTGGAATTGACACGATCTGCCCTTTCTAAAGTGCGCATGCACAGTAGACATCGGCACTCGGCTTTATTGTAAATATCTCCTAAACCATGGAGGTATATAGGAGATATTTCCGGCACCTACAGATAAGACTTAATATAGGCTTACCTGTAGGTACAAGTGGGTGTACAGGGTGTACAGGGTGTACAAGCACTTTAAAGTTGGTGTAAATTGGTTGTAAACTCTTCCATATACTCAGTGAAGTGATTGGCCTCAGGTGATACACAGACATGAAACAAATCCTCCTACATAAGTTGTACCTGTTTATCTACAGCCGTCTATCTCCTACATCCATTCAAAGTGGTCATCCCAATGTGTCATCCATCTCCTACTCTGGCTGCCTTTTAGGTGACCTCTGAAAACTCCTCTCTTCATGGAAGCCTATCGCTCCTCCAAATAATCTTTCATCACTTCCACCAGCTCCTCCCCCACAGTTACAACCTTCTGTACCACTTGCCCCACCCTATTAGATTGTAAGCTCTTATGAGCAGGGCCCTCTGTGTACGGCCAGAACCCCTCTTGTATTGTAACTGTACTATCTCCCTTTTATATTGTAAAGGGCTGCATAACGTTGGCGATCTATAAATCCTGTATGATAATAATAGTAAAGTGCAGAATTTACACAGGATCTCTCAGCTCTGAAAAGTAGGGAGTGGAGAGCTGCAGTTGCACACTGTACAAGAGCTCTGAGAGCTGATTGGAGGAAAGGGACATGCCTCCTTCACACAGCACATAGGAAGAGAGCTGAGGCTGTCACTCACAGGATGTGCCCTCCCCTGTCACCTTTTTTCTCTTGGTGTCAGGAAAACTTGTCAGAAGTGATTCATGCTGATAGCAGAGGAATGAGGCAGCGGACAGAAATGACACTTAGTGCTCTGGATTGAGACAAGTACACACTATAGAGGGATGTGCTTTGTTCACTTTTCATGTCTGAGGCTTACAACCACTTTAATATTTGATTGGAATAATTTCCCCCATGTGTGGTATATCTGCTGAATGAGTTGTGAACTATAGATTGTTTATTCCTTTCAGATGAGATCAATTGGAAGAAGAAATCTCATTTATCAAAGTGTGTATGGCCACCATTGGGCTCATCGCACACATATAGTCTAACTGTACAATCCACTTTAGATCTACCAAAGCTATATAATATGAGGCCCCACCTAAACTAGCCAACCAATCACTATACAATCAGGTGTGCCCTTCCACTACATACTTGTTGATAGAGCTGATGGAGATTGTACCATGTATGGTGAGTTTTATGGATGGCTTTGATGTCCTGTAAATGTGTTTCTATAGCTCATTCCAGACATTTCTGCTCCTTGTTCTCCTAGACTTCTGATTGATCCATGAAGAATCTCTATCCTGTACACTGTTGTGAATTCATGAAGAAATATATTTTATATTTCCTGGCAGAAACATGAGAGATGCTTAGGCCTCAAAAAGCAGATGAACTGTTGCCCTTTCGTCAAAGGACAAATTAGACGCTCTCATGTTTTCCAAGTTTTACTACTTCTTTAAATATTGAAGACTTTTACAAGCATGTATTGTAAAGGAAGCTGTTGGAACAAAGACTGTTCTTGTCACAAAACAAGGAGATATTTACATGGTATTGTGAATAACAAAAACTGCCACAGGACACAAGGGTATATAAACTTTTCTCGCATAGAGATAACCTCACTCATTGTGTTCGAGTGGAGAACTGTTTAAATAGCTAACACCTTGGCTAACAGAACCATTGTATGAACTTTTAAGATGGTTTAGACAAACAAGTCAGTTCTAAACACCCAGTGAGAAGGTTCAAGGTCCCTCTCAACACATTAGAGAAAGTTGAATATGGTGCTGGTCAAAAATAATATAAGGTATCAATAAGGTTATCATAAGTCATTTTAAACTATCTCTGACATTGTAGGTCACAGAGACATTATAATGTTGGCGTCGGCGGACCCAACAACTTTGCTATGAAGAAAATGTATATGAAAGTGTGATTTTATAAGTAGAAGTGTTTTAGGTAACGAATTAGTATTAGGAAAAACATATAATCATGATTATAATCATATAAGATTGTAGCCTACACTTAAGATAAACAAATGTTCAGTGGAGATACCAGAAGTTATACAGGTATCCATATAGATAGTCATTTGTATGTAGTATTGATGAAATATATAACAATGTGTGTATTTCCTAGATAGACCAGTTTTACAGATATACATTTATAGAGATACAGTTATATAACCAAGTTATGTAATGATGATTAATCAAACTTATACTGAGTGTATTGTACATTAGACCGAGTACCAGAATATCTAAAAGGCATATACTTATCCTTACCATTATACCTAATATGAAAATAGAACGTATTAACTTAAAAGGATGGACTCAAAACACGTGTGAGACACCTGGTGGTTGAAGGTGGTATTATTTGAACTCACTAAATTTCCAGAGGAAGTTAATCGTTACGTCTCCTAACCCAATGGGAAGTGAGCCACCTCCTTTTGGGCAGAGCCATTATAATTTTTATGGTCTTATTATCTGAAATGGTATTTAGAGGCAAGGGAGATGGGAGAGAGAGACCAACGAACGGGGGAACGGAAGAAGGAGAGAGCTCAGGGGGAGAGCTCAGGGATCCACCCTGAAGGGGGGACACTGGGAGACACACACACTCCCAGACTGACACTCATGCACCATGCATGAATTCATCTCTTTACATTCATGAAAATTCCTCAACACTTAATACTTAGAACTCAGAGGTCACAAGAAGTAAATCCTCTTTAGGAGTATCCATTTTGAAACTACGGCAGCCATCTTAACTCTGGTAACTAGCCCATAGGAACTGCAGCCATCCTGGAATGGGTAATTATGTCATGTTGATTTTATTTTGCATGTTCTCTCAAATATTGATATGTTCTAACAATTATTGATGTATTGAATATTATACAGTTGATAATCATTCTCCCGAATCAATAACCGCCTTGTAGATTTTTCTCTAAAGATTCAAATTTTTCATTATATTTTTCTTTTTGCATAGTTGCCACATTTATTGACAAAGCAAACGTCTAATTTATTTCACAATTTTAACCACTTACTTACCTGCAGCAAAGTAACGGTTGTACATGTGAAATACAGATGTTCTGTTTAATTGTCAAGTTCACAAGGTTATTGATTCTACCGAGAAGTTATCATGGTGGTATTATGTCAAAGGGATGGTACGCCCATTTTTGCAAGTGTTTTTATTGATTTTCAAGACGTTCATGTAACGCAATCGGTATCTTAATTTCATGTGATTATTTGTGTTTGTTTACCAATAAAATTTCTATTTTGTGTGACCACACGTCTCCGTGAATAAGTTTCACAAGTACAGACTGTGTCACATTGATTGATTTTGTATCTTAAAAATATCTTCGTTAAAAATTACTCAAGGATAATTATTGTGCGGGAAACCTGTCCTTAAAAAGGCACAGCTTATTCTGACTGAATATTCACGACAACACATTCATCAATAGACAAGTAAAAACATGTACAAATATCTCACAATATTACTTCCTACAGCTAAACAGCTGAGATTGTATAACAACAGAGATATGAATGTAAATGATCTGTGTGTACGGCTTTCTGTGTGATCAGTGGCGGCCCATGTATTACCCTCCCTGGCGGTATGATTATTTCAGATTTTTGATGCTGAAAGCGGTACAATGTTTTGCAAGGAAATTTGGTGTTTTATATTGTAGGCCTGTAATTCTTAGGACTAACTCACTTAAATCTATCCAAACCAGAGTCTAGTAGACATCTCGGGTATGATAAAGTTTGAAACACAAAATCATAAATTATAATATAATAAATTATAACAAATAATAATATAATAATAATAAAAATGATTCAATAATGTAATCAAATCAAAAAACACTGAAATTTGCTCAGTTGTAGAATTGTCGCTGTCGTTACTTTCAGCGTCTGATGATGGATCTCCCCACAAATCACTATCGCTCAATTCTGCGAGTAATTCTAATTTATTATCGCTGTTTTCTATCTGGTCTAAAACCACTTTTGATGTAAAGGGACGTTTTTTTTGTTATGGACAATTTCAAGTTTCCAGACAGAAAGAACAGTATATATAATATAAAACTGCATGCAGGACACTGGACAGACCACTAGGGACAACAGGGATGTGAAATAAATTGAACTGTATGTATTGTGTGTGTTTCGCTTTTTGAATTTGGCATCGCAGCGCTCGCAGGGAACGGAGCTCGGCTCTGATACATCGAGCTGAGACACAGCTGCCGCACACAGCAGAAGGACATCGTAGGATCCTGGGGACAAGGTAAGTAACTGTACCTGGCAAAAGAGAGGATTTTCCCCCATGGGATTTTTTTTTAGCAGCCAACAATAATAGAAAAGATATGTGCTAGATGAGTAGTAAGTAGTTTTTATTTTCACAAAATATCAAAAATTGTATTGCTCTGAGCATAAACGGTCAAAGCATAAACTGTGGTACAAAAGTAATAGACAATAAAAACAGGACCAATGACATAACAATATACAGTAAAAATACACAGCGATTGGTTACACCATAGAAACAGTGGTACATGAGTCTTTGTATGTAAGATACTGACGCATTTCGACCCCAACGGGTCTTCTTCAGAGGATATAATTAGACTGTAAAGGTATTCACATATATTAGAATTAAAAAGGAAAAAATATTGAGCAATATTCGTTTTTATCAATATTTACCAGTCGTATCATGTTAAGCCATGGTAGCCTCTGTAGAGAAAAACTCCCCTTTACTTGATCCCAACATCTCCCCAGGGTTGGTGCAGTCAGCGGGGGGGTCGCTACATGCGTGCCTTCTGAGGAGTCATGCACCAAATAGTCCCCAAGGAACTCAGAGGGGGCAACTGGGGAGGAGGGTATGAACAGCACCTATGGTAGAGTATCATATGTGGTAAGTGGACATCTCGGAAAAAATGGTAAAAATTTCTGTATGCATTTGTATACATTATAAGTTATTGTGTTTAGGCATATACACTATATATGTTAATGTAAAAATATTAATGTGTGTTAATATTGCATATGGATGGTCCATGTAATAGAACCAATCAGAAAAAATAAAAAGGGAGGAAACCAAGTGAAAAGATTGCAGGTGAGAACAGGGAAGGGGAAAAACAAACAAAAAAAAACACAAAAAAAAAAAACTTCAGTTTTGACAACTCCCACTACCTCCAGGTACAGGGTGTAGCTATGGGGACATGCTGTGCCCCATCCTACGCCAATCTGTATCTGGGGGAGTGGGAGCAGTCCCTCTTGGATGACGAGGGCCTCGTCTCATACACCAGCCACATTTCCAAGTGGTTGAGGTATATTGACGACACCTTCTTCATCTGGGAGGGACCGGAGGCGAAACTAATTGAATTTTTTAATCTGATCAACACCAATGTTTGGAACTTAAAATTCACTATGACTTACAATTGAGACAGTGTCACATTTTTGGATGTTTCGATCTCAACCACACCTGAGGGAAAGCTATCTAGTACCCTCTTCCGCAAGGTGACTGCCGATAACATGGTACTTCATGCGCATAGTTTCCATCCTGTACCCCTTAAAAATTCCATCCCTTATGGGCAATACTTGTGACTTCATCGCAATTGCTCTAATGATAGCTTGTTCATAAGGGAGGCTCAAAACCTCCAAGGTCGTCTTCTAGCCCGTGGATATAGCCGATCATGCCTTAAGAAGGCATACAACCCGACTATAAGACAATCCCAATCTAACCTGCTGTCCAAATCCAAATCTCCTGTGAGCTCTGATTCTAACCCCACCTGCATTGTAATGTGCTTCTCACGCCAAAATGTGGCTAATAAAAATATCCTACAACGACATTGGAACATCCTGACAGATGACCCCAAATTTAGACACTTTGTTTCTAACCAACCAGCCATAACCTACAAGCGAGCTACCTCAATAAAGGACAGACTTGTCCAAAGCGAGCATAAAAATGAAAATAAAAGATCTAAACATTGCTCTGTAGTTGACTCATTTCTGTGTGGCCATTGCTCTTATTGTCCACTAATTAGAAAAGAAAAGAACTTTCATCTTCCTAATGGAGAAACATTTAGGCCCACACATTTTGTGAATTGCCAGACTCAGGGCATTGTATATTTCATGGAGTGTGAATGTGGTGCCTATTATTTAGGAAAAACTAAGCAGGAATTTTGGAAACGCATATCCAAACACATGTACGGTATACAAATAGGTAATCCATACCTTCCCGTGGGAAGACATGTTGTCTCTGTACATGATTATAGAGTACCCAAAGTAACATTCACAGCCCTTTATAGGATGCACATCCCAAATAGAGGAGGTGACTGGAATAAGGTCCTACTACAAAAAGAACAGAAATGGATATTCCAATTACAGGCCACCTCACCTCACCTCCCTGCCTCAACAAATCCATTTCGTTTGCTCCTTTTTTATGAGATTTTTCCTCAGGTAAAACACAATGATTATGGTATCCTATTCCTGGACAGCCCAAGGGCTGCGAATTACCATTATAGAATAGATTTGTATCCATTTCATCATGTTCCGCCACTTTGTGTGACCACTGACGAGCATGTTGGTCACAAAAATAGAATGGATTTGTACATGTCCTCATCTATTTCATTATATCCCATCACTTTTTGCGACCAGTGACGAACATGTTGATCTTAAAAAATCTACTTGGATATGTCCCTTACCTTATTTTTTAATCTCTGGTTCCTGCGACGGTTTATATGTTTCCCCACTGGGATAGGTGGAATGATATTATTATTATTATTATTATTATACAGGATTTATATAGCGCCGACAGTTTACGCAGCGCTTTAATGATATTAAAGTATCTGATTCTACCTTATCCGTTATACCATCTAGAGGAATTTACCTGGGTAATAATTATTTACTAGTTTTTACCTACATGTGGACCCTGTTTTGCACCTTAATAGCTCACAGTTTACAAAGATCTTATCATTTTGCATATTTATTAACTTTATTTCAATTGCTATTTTGTATATTACCATTGTCAATACATACAGTATGTATTAATCGCGTTGTGTTATGCAATATTGGTGGTCAACCTCTTTTCACCTTTTTTTCTCTCCCCCATTTGATCGTCCATCCAGCCCGGGTTTGCCCGCTCAGTGAGGGAGATGATCTGCTACTGCAAGTCTTCCTGGCAGGGTGGGGAGATGCAAGGGCCCTGTGCCTCTCCAAGCACCCACCAGGTGGCAGCACCACCTGGAGTGCAATTTTTCCCTGCCAGGGGTGTTCCGGATCGCGAGCGCGCGACATATCATGCATGCGTGTGACGTCACGACAGTCTCGCAATTGCGGCGGAAATGATGGCGGCGCTGGGATTCCCTTCTTCCGGAACGCCAGGGGAGTCATGCACAGAAGGACGCTGATGCGCCGCTCTCCCTATTATCAGGGGGGATTAATGGAGGACTGGATTGACAGCACCTGTATACCATTGAGGTAATCATCTCACCCCTATAAATAGATTGAGCATTATGGGGATCTCAGTGCTATTCCCCATGCTCCATTGGACGCTTACACGCTGTTAGAGCTATCTGTGGACTGGTAAGATTGTTTACATATTCCCCTCAAACCCCATGGTGTGTGGATCACAGCATGGTGGTTTGTTGATATTTGTATATTATGGACAAATCATTCACCAATATGATTTTTTGATGTTGTAGATTGTCCCACTTTGTGCACATTGTTCCCTCAATCTACACGATTGCTCACACATCAGTTAAGGTAAATTCTTATAGTCTCTTTATTTCACTCACTCATCTCCACTCTTCTTTCCTCATTTGCACGGTTTAGGGTGT
Organism: Lithobates septentrionalis; assembly: GCA_037952835.1. Lineage (NCBI taxonomy): Eukaryota > Metazoa > Chordata > Amphibia > Anura > Ranidae > Lithobates > Lithobates septentrionalis. The sequence goes on along the minus strand of JBBDGP010004054.1, from coordinate 42,172 downwards.
TCAGTATTTGCACATGGTTTGCAATTTTTTTTGGTAATTGGTCACAGTGTAGTCTTTCACCTTTTCATTCTCACTAGGCACCTTATTTATCTACCTACACCTACCTACCTTCACCATATTAGTTTTTTCACTTAACATTGCAATTGGAGTTGGTCCATGGTTTCCGTTCTTCTCTCTCTCTTTCTCTCTCACCCTTTCCTTTCCCCATCACTATCACACCCTCAGCCACTCTTTCTCCTTCCCCCCCCCCCCTTTTTTTTTTTTTTTCCCCCCTTCCCTGTTCTCACCTGCAATCTTTTCACTTGGTTTCCTCCTTTTTATCTTTTCCTATCGGTTCTATTAAATGGACCATCCATATGCAATATTAACACAAATATTAATATTTTTACATTAACATATATAGTGTATATGCCTAAAAACAATAACTTATAATGTATACAAATACATACAGAAATTTTTAACCATTTTTTCCGAGATGTCCACTTACCACATATCATACTCTGCCATAGGTGCTGTTCATACCCTCCTTACCTTTTGCCCCCCTGAGTTCCTTGGGGACTATTTGGTGCATGACTCCTCGTAAGGCACGCATATAGCGACCCCCCCGCTGACTGGACCAACCCTGGTGGGATCAAGTAAAGGGGAGTTTTTCTCTACAGAGGCTACCATGGCTTAACATGATACGACTGGTAAATATTGATACAAACGAATATTGCTCAATATTTTTTCCTTTTTAATTATAATATATGTGAATACCTTTACAGTCTAATTATATCCACTGAAGAAGACCCGTTGGAGTAGAAAAGTATCAGTATCTTACATACAAAGACTCATGTACCACTGTTTCTATGGTGTAACCAATCACCGTGTATTTTTACTGTATATTGTTATGTCATTGGTGCTGTTTTTATGAGGATGATGATGGGAGGAGGTGGCGATATATTGTGGAGAGGGATGAGGATGATGCTGGGCGGAGGTGGGGATATATTGTGGAGAGAGATGATGATGATGGGCGGAGGTGGGAATATATTGTGGAGAGGGATGAGGATGATGATGGGTGGAGGTGGGGATATATTGTGGAGAGGGATGAAGATGATGCTGGGCGGAGGTGGGGATATATTGTAGAGAGGGATGGGTATGATGGGTGGAGGTGGGGATATATTGTGGAGAGGGATGAGGATGATGATGGGCGGAGGTGGAGATATATTATGGAGAGGGATGAGGATGATGATGTACAGAGGTGGAGATATATTATGGAGAGGGATAAGGATGATGATGGGCAGAGGTGGGGATATATTGTGGAGAGGGATGAGGATGATGATGGGTGGAGGTGGGGATATATTGTGGAGAGGGATGAGGATGATGATGGGCGGAGGTGGGGATATATTGTGGAGAGGGATGAGGATGATGATGGGCGGAGGTGGGGATATATTGTGGAGAGGGATGAGGATGATGATGGGCTGAGGTGGGGATATGTTGTGGACAGGGATGAGGATGATGCCGGGCTGAGGTGGGGATATGTTGTGGAGAGGGATGAGGATGATGCCGGACGGAGGTGAGGATATATTGTGGAGAGGCATGAGGATGATGCCGGGCTGAGGTGGGGATATGTTGTGGAGAGGGATGAGGATGATGCCGGACGGAGGTGAGGATATACTGTGGAGAGGGATGAGGATGATGACGGGCAGAGGTGGAGAGAATTTTGAATCTCCCCCCCACACCTTCCCACTATAAATTTTGTTCATTTCTTGGGACGGCTGGCGAGGGTTTAGGCTGGTCACTCCTTGCACAAAGTGTCACGCCGGCAACAAGTGTTTGGCACTTGGACACAGGCACTTTGACTAAGACACTGCTACAAAAAAGTAAGTACAGACATTATTGTTCCACAGCTGTTTTGCAGGAAGTTCCACTTCATTCTCTAACTTTCCTCAGCCTTCCTTCTATTAGCCTGTCCCCACCCTCTAAAATGCTCACACTAATCTTTGTTAAAACGTCTTCTCTCCTCAAACTCTCATTTCTTTATCCCCCCTCTCCAGCCCCCAACCTTTACATATCTCCCTCTCTTCTGCCCACTCAATATTTCTCCACTTACCACCTCCTGCTCATTCTAAGCCCACACAGTATCACCACGTCCATTCCACCACAGGATCTGCCCTCCTATAAATCCCACTTCCGCCTTACCACCCTCACCCTATTACTCCTAATGTCTGGGGACATCGCACCAAACCCCGGCCCTCCCACACCCAATTCCCAAGGCCAAGATTGGCCATCTACCTCCTCCAACAGTAGTCGTAACTTCAACCTTCTCATCCCAATTCCCCTGATTCCACAAGTCAGCCCCCCTCTTTCATGTGCCCTCTGCAATGCCCGCTCAGTCTTCAACAAACTAGTTTCTGTCAATGACCTTTTCCTCTCCAAATCCCTTGATCTATTTGCTATAACTGAAACCTGGCTCCAGGAATTCGACACTACCTCTCCAGCTGCCCTGTCCCACAGTGGCCTTCTCTGGACTCACTCCACCAGACCCAGTGGACGAAAAGGAGGTGGTGTCGGACTTCTCCTCTCCCCACAATGCACCTTCCAGGTACTTCCCACACCTCCCTCTCTTTCCCCCTGCTCTTTCGAAATGCACTGCATTTGTCTTTTCTCTCCAGCTTGTCTGAGGGTTGCAGTCATCTATCGGCCTCCTGGACCAGTGTCACGCTTTCTGGATGACTTCTCTGCATGGCTACCCTATTTTCTCTCATCCGAAGTGCCTGCCATCATCCTAGGTGACTTTAACATCCCAATCAATGATAATAATGCTACCACTTCTAAACTACTCTACCTAACCTCCTCTTTTAACCTAACACAATGGACACAAACCACCACTCACTCCAACAGCAACACTCTTGACCTTGTATTCTTCCAATCTCTCCAACGCACCCTTTCCTCTCTCTGATCACAACCTGATCCGTTTCACACTCTCCTTGTCTCCTACATCCCATGCTGCCAACCCACAAACCACTACCCGCAGTAACCTTCGCAACCTCAACCCTTCCCTTCTTCACTCTGCTACTGATGGCCTTTATGAAAAACCGCACCCCTGTCCTGCCCAGAACTAACCACTTCCATCTACAAAACCATGTTGTCATCCTCCCTAGACGTACTTGCTCCTCTTTCTACATGCAGAACCAGGCCCCATCTGCCACAACCCTGGCAAACAGACAACACCAGAAGTCTCAAGAGACACAGCCATGCTCTTGAGCGAGCATGACGTAAATCTAAATCCCTGCAAGATTTTACCCTCGACAAATCTGCCCTTCTCAAATAGAACTCCTGCCTCCACACTGCTAAACAAACCTATTACAACACTCTCATCAAAACCCTCTCATCCAAACCTCGTCAACTCTTTTCTACCCTTAATTCCTTACTTCACCCCCCACTGCCCCCACCCACCAACTTTCTTACCGCTCAACATATTGCCAACCACTTCAATAGCAAAATCAACACAATTCGCAAGGAAATATCCAGCATTCAAATTCCTCCCCTACCCAACATATCAGGTCCAACACCACACTCAATACTCTCCTCCTTTTGCCCAGTTACCACAGAAGAAGTTGATAAACTCCTCTCCATGGCCCACCTCACTACATGTCGCCTGGACCCTGTCCCCTCTCAATTACTGCGACCACCTTCCCACTCTATCCTCAACTCCCTAACACACATCTTCAACCTCTCCCTCTCCTCCGGCACCTTTCCTTCCCCGCTCAAACATGCACTGGTTACCCCCATACTCAAAAAATTCTCACTAGACCCCACCTGTTTGAATAACTTAAGACCTATCTCCCTGCTCCCGTTTGCCTCCAAGCTCATCAAACGCCTTGTTCATGACCAAATGAGTCGCTACCTCAAGGACAACAACCTTTTCGACCCCCTACATTCTGGCTTCCGCCCGCAACATTCTACTGAAACTGCCCTACTAAAACTCACCAATGACCTAATAACTGCCAAAACCGATGGCCACTACTCCATACTCATACTTTTAGACCTCTCTGCTGCCTCTGACACAGTTGAACACCTGCTGCTCCTCAGCAAATTAGACTCCCTTGGCCTCCATGATTCTGCATTATCCTGGTTCTCCTCCTACCTATCTCAGCGCACTTTCAGTGTCACTTACAACTCCATCTCCTCCGCTCCCCTTCCTCTTTCTGTTGGGGTACCCCAAGGCTCCGTCCTTGGGCCTCTCCTTTTCTCACTCTATACCTCTTCCCTGGGCCAGTTGATAACCTCCCATGGCTTCCAAAATTACCTCTATGCCGATGACACACAGATCTATCTCTCCACTCCTCAACCACTCGATCTCCTCACGGATCTCAAACTTGCTGAATGACATATCGGTATGGATGTCACACCACTTCTTCAAACTTAATCTTTCTAAAACTGAGCTTGTTATATTTCCTCCTTCATGGTCCCCCTCCTGTGACTTCACTATTAATATCAACAACACAACCATTGGTCCCTCCACACATGCCAGGGTCCTGGGTGTAATCGTTGACTCTGACCTCTCCTTCAGCCCCCATATCCAATCACTGGCTAAATCCTGCCGCCTTAACCTCCGCAACATCTCAAGAATTCGACCCTTCCTGACTGACACCACAAAGCAACTTATTCACTCCTTGATTATTTCCCACCTCAACTACTGCAACTCTCTCCTTAATGGCCTACCCTTAAGCAGGCTATCCCCCTTCAGTCTATTATGAATGCTGCTGCTAGACTAATACACCTCACTAATCAATCTGCGACTGCTGCTCCTTTCTGCCAATCCCTTCACTGGCTTCCCCTACCCCACCGTGTAAAATTCAAAATGCTAACCATAACATACAAGGCCATTCACAACATTGCCCCCATCTACATCACCAACCTCATCTGCAGATATCGCCCAAATCGCCCCCTCCGCTCCTCTCAGGACCTCCTGCTCTCTAGCTCCCTTGTTACCTCCTCCCATGCTCGCCTTCAGGACTTCTCCAGAGCCTCTCCCATCCTCTGGAATTCCCTGCCCCAGTATGTCTGATCAGCCCCTACCCTGTCCACCTTTAGGAGATCCCTGAAAACTCATTTATTCAGGGAAGCCTATCCCACACCCACATAATTGTCCCTGAGCCACCCCCATCAAATCATTCTCTGCAGCTATTACCTTTTGTACCACCACCCCCTCCCTTTAGAATGTAAGCTCTACGAGCAGGGCCCTCCTGTACCTTTTGTATTGAACTGTACTGTAATTGTGTTGTCCCCCTTTTACATTTTAAAGCACTGCGTAAACTGTAAATCTCGTATAATAATAATAATAATATATTATGGAGAGTGATGAGGATGATGATAGGAGGAGGTGGGGATATATTGTAGAGAGGGATGGGGATGATGATGGGCAGAGGTGGGGATATATTGTGGAGAGGGATGGGGATGATGATGGGCGGAGGTGGGGATATATTGTGGAGAGGGATGGGATGATGATGGGCGGAGGTGGGGATATATTGTGGAGAGGGATGGGGATGATGATGGGCGGAGGTGGGGGTATATTGTGGAGAGGGATGAGGATGATGATGGGTGGAGGTGGGGATATATTGTGGAGAGGGATGGGGATGATGATGGGCGGAGGTGGGGATATATTGTGGAGAGGGATGAGGATGATGATGGGCGGAGGTGGGGATATATTGTGGAGAGGGATGGGGATGATGATGGGCAGAGGTGGGGATATATTGTGGAGATGGAGGGGAAGGAGAAGAGCGGAAACATGCCCACTCTCCTCCCCTTATAACTTCCTGGGTCAGGACAAGGACTATGATGTCACTTCCGGGTCAGCTTCTCGGTGTCCCCGGATAGCTCAGCTGGTAAGTAATGCGATCTGCATCACAAAACATTCAGAGGAGCCCAGAGGAGACATTGGGGGACTTCTAGACCCCGCATGTCTCAATAAAGAGAACCTGTCACCTAAAAATCAGCACATTGGGGACTTTTTGTCTAATGTGATCAAAGAAACGTTAAGTCAAAAAATTAGTTTTTTTTGCAAAACAAATAAAGTTGCACCCAAGCATATAAAATCCCCCCAAAAATGTTGCTGCTTCTCCCACATATATGAATGTAAGCGCATGTGTCGGGGGTGCTCATGCAGGAAAATGTTGATTACGGTACACGTTACATATCGCCGCGCACGCCGGAGTGAGAGCAATAATTCTAACACAAGACCTCCTCCATAACACTAAACTGATGACCTATAGGGGGCGTTTAAAAGAAACCTGACAGCTCCGGTCAGAGCTGCTGTACTAACTGTGCAATGTTAGTACAGCGATCTCCCCCACTGAGCTGTTGTGTTCTGACAGGGGGATGCCCCTCCGCCACCAGAACACTCCGATCAGTGATCTCCACCATTGGCTGATCGGGAGTCATCTGCTGCTTCTCCAGACTTTCCGAACGGCCAGCTTCTGTTGGACAGACTGACATACACATGTGCCCAATGTCTCCCAACAATCGGGCCGTGTGTACCCGGCTATACCCTCAGAGGCTGCTGTCAGATCTGGTCAGCACTGGGGAGAGCCGGCTTCTATATACAGTTGTACTGACTGATCGGCATTTTTCAGGGTTTGCTTACCAGACCCCCTAATTGCAGTTTCTGCTGCCAGTGTGGGGAGGAGGTGGCCGGGGGGGTCAGATAACAGAAGAAATATGTGGGTGGAAAGATGGGTAAACACCCCCTGCAAAGTCCCGAGCTGTCAGTGCAACTGTATGCAGGAGCTGGAAGGAGAGAGAGAGCGCAGCCCCGCCTCTTCTTGGCTCTCCTCTCCACTCCTGGCTCCACAACTGTATATAGAAGCCGGCCCTTCCCAGTGCTGACCAGATCTGACAGCAGCCTTTGAGGGTATAGCCGGGTACACACGGCCAATTGTTGGGAGACATTGGGCCCATGTGTATGTCAGTCTGTCCGACAGAAGCTGGCCGATCGGAAAGTCTGGAGAAGCAGCAGATGACTCCCGATCAGCCAATGGCGGAGATTGCTGATCAGAGTGTTCTGGTGGGGGAGGGGCGTCCCCCTGTCAGTACACAACAGCTCAGCGGGGGAGATCGCTGTACTAACATTGCATAGTTAGTACAGCGGCTCTGACCAGAGCTGGTTTTTTTTTTTCGTACAACGCGCTGGGTTGAATAAAAAAAACAAAACTTGTAGTGTGCACCCGGATTATGAATGGCTTTGAATACATTCACACCCATTGATTATATAAAAATGGATTTGAAGGTAAATAAAGCCATTCATATACTGGAAATGGAGAACATCGGCTTTATGTCCTCCGGTGTAACTTTCATTTTTTACAATAAAAAGAAATTTTTTTTTTCATTACATAGGGGACAGAGTATATGGTGATTTTTTTGGTGACAGGTCCTCTTTATGGAGACATGCCGCCTCCCTTGTGCTCCATTGAAGATAATACCGGCAGATTGTACATCCCGCCATCGATGGGCAGGAAATCTGTTATTGGGGACCCAGAAGTGACATCAGACATGTGTCTTCCGGGTCAGGACAAGAAGGGGAGGAGAGCGGATGTGTACCCACCCTCCTCCCTCCCCTCTACCTGGTGGCACCCACTATGCCAGTCCTGGGCCTGCAGATAGGTAAGCAGAGCCCGGCATACATAGTGGGGGGTGAGCATGCACGGGGGGAGGGGCGGGCACTTTATCGGGATGTGTGAAAGCAAGCAAAGCCCCCCAAATGCTTCCACCTGACAAGCCCTGCTGCATAAATGTTAAAAAGATGACCCACCCAGCGACCAGAACTGCAAGTCCTGGGTGACCTGTACCTGATTCTTCAAGTCTGTGTATGACCCTGCCTGCTGTCACCAGCATCAGCTGCCTGCCTACCAGGGGCGGACTGACAACTCATGGGGCCCCCGGGCAATAGGAGATCCTGGGGCTCCCTGTCCCCGCTCATGTGTTCCCACCCACACTCAAGCCACACCCACACAAATCCCCACCTACATTTTGCACTGCCCACACTACATGCGTTCGTCACAGAATTACATTAAAGAAAGTGCAACAACGGTACCTTTCCAAAATTAAAGTGATTGTAAAGGCTCGTTTTTTTTTGTTTTTTTTAATAACAAACATATCATACTTACCTCCACTGTGCAGCTCGTTTTGCACAGAGTGGCCCCCCAACCTCGACATCTGGGGGTGGCTCTCACGGCTCCTCCCACATCAGATAACTCCCTTGGAGAAGTGCTCTCCCGGGGGGGGGGGTTTCCTTGCAGGTGGGCTCCCGTGTCCAGCATTTGCGTCTATAGACACATGTTTACATACATGTGCTCATCCTACATAAAGCTTTTCATATAGAGCATGTGTGGGGATCATGGGGGTGCTTTACATTTTTTTTTTTATTATTTTTATTAACTTTATATAATTTTCACTGATCACCAATGTAAGGTGCATTCTTCCCACTGATCACCAATGTAAGGAGCATTCTTCCCACTGATCACCAATGTAAGGAGCATTCTTCTCACTGATCACCAATGTAAGGAACATTCTTCTCACTGATCACCAATGTAAGGAACATTCTTCTCACTGACCATCAATGTATAGAAACATTCTTCTCACTGATCACCAATGTAAGGAACATTCTTCTCAATTTTTCTTTATTAAAAGTCTTGCAATCAATAAGCATAAAATCACTATATATATATATAATATACATAAATATATACATATTTACATAAATGAAAATAAATATAGAAAATCTGCTCTCAAACAAAAAATTACTTTACAGCAAAAACAAAACTCATCATGAACATTATGTCATTATTGGGGATAATCTCACTATAACTCACACCAATACACCAGACATCTAAACTGTGAGGTCAAGAAACAAACCGGCACCCATTATGCATGCAGCCCTTCTTCAAAAAGAAGATACTAACCAACAAAAGCTAAGGGAGTGAAAGAAAAAGAAAAGAGCTCCTCACCCAGAGATGGGCAGTTCACCAAAGGCAGGTCTGATATTCTTCCACGCCCTTTTCCAGACCGCCCAAGGCTCCCTGCCTTTCTCAAGACCCCGAATTTTCCCAACCTCACCCAGAATATCGTGCACCACCACCTCAACAGAGAGGACTTTTTTCCGCAGGGTAATCTGGCACCGTGCATTCCATGTGAAGTAACAGACAACAATACTAACTAAAAACAGTGTATCCAAATCAAAATCCCAGCGAGTCGGGAATGCCCCGTACACCCACTCCGCATAACTCATGCGATAGAAAAAGGATGCCTAGAGCCCTCCCCACCCTTTTATACACCTCTATGTTAAAAGGGACACCGCAGCAAAAAGTGGTCCATAGACTCCACTTTACCACACTCCGCTCTAGGACAATCCCGATCATCCACAGGGAGATGCTTCAAGTTCCCTCTGACAAAGAGCCTTCCATGGAAAGCGAGCCAGGCTTGATCCCTAAACTTCAAGGGGATTCTTTCTAAATTTATTAAACGCAACCCCTCCCTCATTACAGAGCCTGGGCAATCCCTTAAGGCCAGTGACACACTGAAAGCAGAGCTCAAAATCCTCTTTTCCAGAAGCAGAAAAGGCCTAAAACAAGATTGAAAAATGCCCACCCATTCTGGCGGGTTCTCTGCTAGCATGTTACCAAGATTGTACTTTAAAAAGAGCAGAGAAAAGAAAACTATTGGGTTGACCATTCCTAGGCCACCCTCCCACCTAGACAGGTAAGTTACATTGCGTTTGATCAGGTTCAGCCTACTTCCCCATAACAGTTGGAAAAAACAGCTGTACACCCTTGCATAGAGAGATGCTGGCAAGATACAGACGAAGCTGACATATAAAAAGATTGGGACCAGGTACGTTTTGATCAAGTCAACCCTCTCCCTCAAGGAAAGCTTCCATTTCTTCCAGCTTGCTACTTTGGCATTGGCACACACCAACCTGTTTTCCCAATTTCGATGACCATAGTCACCAGGACCAAATTTGATGCCCAACACTTTAATTTCCTGCTGGGGCTCTGGGAAGGCATCCGGAAGTTCGAAGCTTTCACCCTCCTCACCCATCCAGAAAACTTCACTCTCTTCATGGTTGACTTTAGAACCAGAAGCCTCCGTGTATCATAGAGACCACCTCCTGCGCCTCCTCCATCCCAGAGACAATAAACAGACACATCGTCGGCATAGGCCACAACCTTCAGAGGCGGCACACTAGCAATGCCCAAAGGCACCACGCACAAAGATCCACTCTCTAGCCTTCTTATGAAGGGGTCGATTGCGAATACATATAACAGGGGGCTCAGAGGACATCCCTGGCGCACACCAGAGCCAACCTCAAAAGGCCGTCCAACCCAACCATTAGCCAGTGGGAAGCTCTCAGCCCCTCTATATAATGTCTTCAGCCAATCTATAAACCTCCCCTGCAGGCCGTATCTACCAAGTAGCAAATACAGGTACTCGTGATTGACTCTATCAAAAGCCTTCGCCTGATCCAATGCCAGCAAGTACTTTCTCCATCCAGCAGCCCTGCATCGTTCCAAAGCCTCCCGGACAGCTAAAACCGCTGAAAAGGTACTTCTACCTTGGACCGAGCAGTGCTGATGACTGGACAACAAATCGCCTGCTACTGACGACAAGCGCCAAAAAAGAATCTTCGCCAGGATCTTTCTATCAACATTGAGAAGACTGATGGGGCGCCAGTTCTCAATCATTGAGGGGTCCTTACCTTTTGACAGAAGAATCACAGCGGATTGCCTCGTGGAGGGAGGGAGCGAACACTCTTCTAGACAGCTGTTATAAACCTCTGCTAAAAAGGGAGCCAGAATGGACTTAAAACACTTGTAGAATTCAGCTGTCAACCCATCTGGCCCAGGCGATTTTTTGGTAGCCAGCTTCTCTATAGCATGAACTACCTCATCCACTGAAATTGGTTCTGTCAAATCCATCAAAGGCAACGTACCATTTCCCAATCCTGGAGTAGAATCCAGAAAGCTTTCCATCCTGTCCCGACAAAGGTCCTTTCTTCCCAGAAGGTCTGCGTAATATGATCTGAAGATCTCCAGGATCCCTGATCTGGACTTCACCAGGGAACCCGTACTATCCCTCAGGCCTATGACCGTCTTAACTGCTATGCCTTGCTTACAGTTCTGGTAAGGATCAGGCAAGTGATATTTTCCATAATCCCTCTTCAGAACCAAGGAGGCATGCCGGTCATATTGACACTTCCTAAGAAGAAACTTCACCTCAGAGATCTCCCCTGGATCTCCTCTATACGAGACAAGACGATCAAGCTTCCTCTGCAAATGCTGGTAGGCAATGTACATACCAAGCTGCTTCTTACTTATGGCCTTGAAAAGTCCAATTGTCCTTTGTTTCACAAGCTCCCACCACTCTGACTTACTGCTGCAAAAGTCCAGAATAGAAACCTGTGCCTGAAAAAAATCCTCAAAGGATTGTCTTACCTCTACATCTTCCAGGAGAGCCGAATTCAGTTTCCAGGTACCCCTTCCCCTGGGTGGAGTGTCCGAGGCATTCAGAGTCACAGACAGCATACAGTGGTCAGAGAACTCCACCGCCCTCAACTCAGGAGCCGAGAAAGCAGAGTTCTCCTTTAAAAAAAACCTATCAAACTCTGACTATTCCCTCTCTGAAATGTGAATCCCGTGCTGCCAGGGCAGTGCTTAATATGCACATCTACCAGGCCTGCTTGTCTCACCATATCTCTAAGAAAAACGCTATCGTAACTCAGCCTGTCTATGGAGCCTCTCCTGTCTTCAGGCCTAATTATGGTGTTAAAATCACCTCCAAATACAACCTGCTGGGATGTAAAAAGGAAGGGCTTGATCTCTGTGAGGAGGCATTTCCTGCCCCATTTTGACTGCGGTCCATAGATATTGATCAGGCGCAGGTCCTGCCTCCTAACAGCGGAGTTGCGGTCCTTTTTAAAACCGATATGGTAATGTGCCGGCGGGTAATTGAGGTAGAAATGGGGAGATGCATGGTCTTAGACGTCTCTGTTAGGGGGCAGGACCAAAAGGAGGGACCGCATCTCCACTCCTTTTGCTAGATGGACATCGGCCAAAGTATTGAGCCAGGTCTCTTGCAAAAATAAAATCTCAGCATCAAACTCGCTGAGCAAAAATAAGGCAATATCACGAGCTCTTGCAGATTTAATGCTGGCGACATTAATGGTTGCCACCTTTATTGGAGTGGGAACTGCCATCAGGATGATTGGGGTAGTCGTTTCTTAACCTTTGCCACACTCCCATCACCCGAAACAGCTCTCTTAAGACTACGTGACTCCCCCTCATCCATGGATGATAAAGAGAAAGATAGATCAGACATATCATCACCTGACAAAACTGAAAAGGTATTACCAAGAGGAACCCCTCCTGGGTCCGACTCTGAGGAAGAAATTACCACTTTACTTGTCTTCCTCTCCTCTTTTTCTTCCTCCTAAACTTTTCCCACCCCTCATCATCCGAATCCCCCTCAACAGAGGGTGAGACATGGGATATGGACACCTTTCCCTCAACCCCTCCCCCATCCAACACCCTCACACTCCCCTGACCACGTTTACGCTGCTGAGGGACAGGGACTGGAGGCTGAGAGGGAAGATCCGCTAAACCTGCCCCCCCAGCAGCTTCTGCTAGCCTGGAGGATCTACGTACAGTAGGATTAGGAACCACCACATGGGGGACAGACCCAGGGACCACATTACTAGGGGAAACAGAATCCGAAACAACAGATGTAACAGACACAAGAGGGACAGACTCAGGGACCACATCACTAGGGTAAACAGAATCTGGAACAGATGTAACAGAAACAGGAGAGGCAATAACAGTTTCCTCCCTAACTTTAGCAGCCTCATCCTCTTTATCAAGCCTCTGTAGCTCATCCGCCAATCCTGGCAAGTTATGTAATGCCTCCGGGCACTGACTATAAGGATGACCGAGCTTTTGGCACAAATTACACCTGAATTTCGGTACAATCTTTGGCCAAATGGCCCAAATCCTGGCATAGTGAGCATTTCTTACGGGTACAGGTGGATGCAAAATGGCCTGTCACCACATTTATTACAGACTTTAGGCTGACCCTGGTAGAAAATGGTCAGCCTATCCCTCCCCAGAAAGGCTGAACAGGGAAGGTGTTGAACTACATTGCCCAGCATGCCCAATTTTAGTGACACTGTCCAGGCCCCTGTCCATATCCCATGCTCATCAAGGACCTTCCGCAGTGGAGCGAGGACCTCACCATATCGGCGTAGCCATACTATCAAATCAGCCTCTGGTATGGATTCGTTACGCACCAGGATCGTCACCGACTTTATCAGAGGCTGCCTGGAAATCACCTTTGGCACCAAACCACTCCACTGCGGAAGGCCCTTGCACCTCCTATATCGCTCCCAAAATAAATCCAGACCCTCAGGCTTTACAAAGGACAAATCAAATTCATAACTCCCCACTGGGCAAATCAAAGCAAATATATCCAAGGCTTTAAACCCCATTTCCAGAACCAACTCAGCCACCCTCCCCCTTACTGGTGGGGTCCTCTCCCCCTCCCACTTCAACTGAACCACATTCCTTCTCCTGTACCCACCAACCATCCCACCACCAAGCCTCCCCAAATTGTGACTAGTATTTACAAAATTCCCTCCACCCTCCTTGGTGTGACTCCCCAGAACAGATGCATAACTCCCCATATTCCTCCTTGCAGAGGATCCATCTGTGCGATTAGAAACATCTAAAACAACTTTGGCAGATAACGATTGCACAGATTCGAGATTGGATTGCACACCTGAAGAATCTTTCCTCTGCTGAGCAGAAGAAATGTCATTTTTACCTATAGCAGCCACATTAACCCCTTCACCACCACCACCCACCACATCCTTTGCTTTATCAGTAATATTGCTGTCATTATTTTCTGTCACATTCATAGTTCCTGCTGTGTCCTCACTCACTGCTGTCCCCATACACACATCACCTCCAGGCAGACTCTTCTCCTCCATCAGGACAGGACTATCAGCTGAGCAGAGTGAAGGTTGTTCTAATACAGCAACAGGTGAATCATTGCAGGAGACTTCCATTGCTGTCTCCACTTCACATGCTGCACTGTGCTGATCCCCTCCCCCACCTGCATCAATCAGCCCAGGTGAAGGTGAAACAGGCTCTTTAGAGCTGGCAGCCATCTTGCTTGTAGAACTACAGGTCTCAGCAGTAGCAGCAAAATCCATGTCCGGGGTGTTTGATGCAGATCCATCCACATTGCTCTGGTGAGCTAATGACACCTCTGCCAGGGGTTTTCCCTCCATGTCTGCAGAAGGTTTCTCCACAGCAGAGACTCCAACAGGCAGCGGTTTGCAGGGCTCCTTCCCTTCCTGTTCCTCAGCCGGGACACCATCCACCACAGCCGGTGGGGAAGACATGTTGGAAGGAGGCAGCATGGTGCACTGGGATTTTTCCACCAGTGCTGGCTCTGCAACCCTTCTGCTCATCCTCTGGGACTTCACCAACAGACCTGTCTGCCCTTAGGGGTGACTCCATCTGTTGGATGAAGTTTAGGGTGCCATATTCATTCTCAACCCCCTGGCTGGTTGCTGCTGGCGATTCCCCAGACTGACATGGGGGGAGAGGTGCAGAGGCAGATGAAGCCAGGTTGTCTGTTACCTGCGGCTGCTGATCCACAGAACTCACTGATGTCTGGCTGGCAAATCTTCTGTCATTTTTAAACTTTTCCGCAAAAGCTCCACTTTTATCTTTCAATTTCTCCAAAAATAAAGATTGTTTCTTTACCTCCTCTTCCATCTGCTGTAACTCTGGCTTCATGGCCAAACGATTCTTACTCCAGGCCTGGAAATACTTGGTCCTGAAGTTTTTATGTTCAGCTTTTAAACATTTCAGTTTCTCCTCAGCCCTTCCAATTGCTCGAAAGCGATCAATAATCTTCTGTCTGTAGACATCCACATTCTCACCAGGGCCTGGACCCACAGTCAGATCCTCCACCTCCTCACTAGGCCCTGTGTCATCAGGGGGATCTCTCCCTGGGCCTCCCCCAGGATCAGGCATTATTCCTGGGCCAAGCTAACAGGCAAGGCCCAGGCTTGAAAAAAGGCTGGTTCTCAGAGAGCTCTTTGGGTGTGTCCTCCTCCTCCTTCTCACTGATCACCAATGTAAGGAACATTCTTCTCACTGATCACCAATGTAAGGAACATTCTTCTCACTGGTCACCAATGTAAGGAACATTCTTCCCACTGATCACCAATGTAAGGAACATTCTTCCCACTATTTATTTAATCCATATTGAGCACTAGATTTGATTGGCTGCTTCTACTTGGCACACACGCACAATCACAATCACGCACATAATGATGAAGTCATCATCATGTGCTATTGTGCGTGTTTGCCAGGCCTAAGCAGAAGCAAACAGCCAGTCAAATATAGTGCTCAATATGGATTCAATAAATATGCATAGCCATAGATATCATAAATGACTACAGGAAATAACCAGAAACTGCGAATGGGACAACAGGAGATAACCAGAGACTGGGGATGCGACTACAGGAGATAACCAAACTGCGAATGCGACTACAGGAGATAACCAGACTGGGGTTGCAACTACAGGAGATAACCAGACTGGGGATGCGACTACAGGAGATAACCAAACTGCGAATGCGACTACAGGAGATAACCAGACTGAGGATGCGACTACAGGAAATAACCAGAGACTGCGAATGCAACTACAGGAAATAACCAGAGACTGGGGATGCGACTACAGGAGATGACCAGAGACTGGGGATGCGACTACAGGAGATAACCAGACTGCAAATGCGACTACAGGAAATAACCAGACTGCGAATACGACTACAGGAGATAACCAGACTGCGAATGCGACTACAGGAAATACCCAGACTGCGATTGTGACTACAGGAAATAACCAGACAGCGAATGCGACTACAGGAAATAACCAGACAGCGAATGCGACTACAGGAAATAACCAGACTGCGAATGCGACTACAGGAAATAACCAGAGACTGCGAATGCAACTACAGGAAATAACCAGAGACTGCGAATGCAACTACAGGAAATAACCAGAGACTGCGAATGCAACTACAGGAAGTAACCAGAGACTGTGAATGCGACTACAGGAAATAACCAGAGACTGCGAATGCAACTACAGGAAGTAACCAGAGACTGCGAATGCGACTACAGGAGATAACCAGAGACTGCAAATGCGACTACATGAAATGACCAAACTGTGAATGCGACTACAGGAAATAAATAGACTGCAAATGCGACTATAGGAGATGACCAGACTGCGAATGCGACTACAGGAAGTAACCAGACTGGGAATGCGACTATAGGAGATGACCAGACTGCGAATGTGACTACAGGAAATAACCAGAGACTGCGAATGCGACTACAGGGGATAACCAGATTGCGAATGCGACTACAGGAAATAACCAGAGACTGCGAATGCAACTACAGGAAATAACCAGACTGCGAATGCGACTATAGGAGATGACCAGACTGCGAATGCAACTACAGGAAATAACCAGAGATTGCGAATGCAACTACAGGAAATAACCAGACTGCGAATGCGACTATAGGAGATGACCAGACTGCGAATTTGACTACAGGAAATAACCAGAGACTGCGAATGCAACTACAAGAAATAACCAGACTGCGAATGCGACTACAGGAAATAACCAGACTGCGAATGCGACTACAGGAAATAACCAGACTGCAAATGTGACTACAGGAAATAACCAGACTGTGAATGCGACTACAGGAAATAACCAGAGACTGGGGATGCGACTACAGGAAATAACCAGAGACTGGGGATGCGACTATAGGAAATAACCAGGTAGCCAGTTTTAAAATTTAAACTTTCAGCAATGCACAGCTATACAGGGGGGTAAACAACATTTCCAGGGATGGTTTAGCAAAAAAAAAAGGGGTCTACAGGCTGGGTATATACGGTAGGCAGAAGGACCTACCTGACCAGTCGGGCTCACCTCCTGCTCTCAGAGGTCCGGGGGCGGAGCTTTCATCGGTAGGGGGCGGGGCTTTCATCGGTAGGAGGCAGGGCTTTCGTCAGTAGGGGGCAGAGCTTTCGTCAGTAGGGGGCGGAGCTTTCAACGGTAGGGGCGGGGATTTTTGTGGTCCAGAGCGGAGCTCTCAGAAGTGCAGGAGAGACGCTCTATACAGACTCAGACTAAATGAGGAGGGGCGGGGCGGGGCAGGGCAGGGTCAGAGCATCAGTGGGGCTCCCTGCCCCGCCCCTCCTTGCTGACAGAGCCTCTCTCAACCTAAGCCGAGGTCTGCTCGGGCAGCGGGCTGGCCGTGACGCTGGGAGCTGTAAAAATCCGGGAGGACGGGGTTTTCGTGCGGTGCGGAGGGCGGCTTTTTTCCGCTGCTGACTGAGCCGCTCATGGGGCCCCTCCTGACGTCTGGCCCTCGGTCGGCGACTGAGTAACCGAATGGTCAGTCCGCCCCTGCTGCCTACCTGTCTACCTGATGAAGCCATCTGACGACTTCACCTGCCCAGCAAGGACATCCGATCTGCTGCTAGCAAGACTTTCTGGCTCTCCTGCGCCTCCTGTCTACACTATCAGGGGCCCGAGTCAGAGGTGTAAGAGAGGCCTTCCTCATCCTATCAGGCTCTGCTACCAGTGTGTTATATCTTCCCTTGGGTCATTTACCATTGACATCTATGGTCGGACGGTCCCTTTTGGTCCCACGCTGTGAGCACCATTAGCGTCCATCATCCAAGTGAATGTTTGGGTACAGCTGACATCTTGCCTTCTTAAAGGAGACATCTGCCTATTTTTTCCAGTGTCCGGTAAGGAGGCCCTCTATGTGGTGATGGGTCACTTATAGTTGCTCTTTTCACAAGGGTGGCGTTTGTCCTTTTTTGGTCACGATGTTAGGGCTTTCCGTAACCATTGCGCACAATCCTTCGCTTTTTACAGTATCACGCTATGATTATTTTTATTTGTTTAATTTATACCGATATCTGAGGAACCTTTGCATATCTGCTTTGAGAGGATTCCAAACGTCTCGGTTCATTTCACAAGATCTACAACCCAGGCTGGGGTTACAGCCATCTGCATGTTTTGGCTTACAATCTGGTAAGCTTGTATTTCACATGGTGTTATCTTATGCTGACCAATTCGATTGGTGAATATTATTTGCATCATTTGCTCAACAATTGGGACTTTCTTTTATTCATATTTAATTTTATTCATTTATTTCACTGTGGACTTTACTTAGCGCATTTTTTTTTTTTTCATTGTATGTTTGTGTTTATCTCACATTAATTGCAGCTTTTTTGGGGTTTTGTCCACCCTTAATATTTACTAGACTAGCGCAGTTTTTCTTCTCTCCGTAAAACAAACAATGCAGAAAATAATAAAAATATAAACGACTGACACAAACCTACTGACATTGTCCTCTGCTCTAGTGACACTGTCCATTGTCCTACTGCGCATTATATATATATATATAATAAATAATAATAATATACAGTATGTGTGTGTGTGTGTGTATATGTATGTGTGTGTGTGTATATATGTGCGCACGGGGTGTGCAGGGTGTGCCTGGGCACACCCTAATGTGTGTCCGGTGATCTGCTGTAAGATGCTGCAAGAGTCTCTATAGGGAGCTGCCTGTGAGACAGTTTCCCATTGAGCAGTCAGGGAGGCATGGAAGAGCCGCTTAGTGTTTTAAACTGTAATGTAATGTCACTGCTTGCAGATAGGAGCTGTCAAAACTCAAAGCTGATGTCAGGGGTGGGTGGGACCAAACAGCTAGCCTATTAAACACGCTGATGTCGAGGGCTGGGTGGGCCGCTCCGTGTATGTTCAAAAATAATAAGTTGCGCTATATACCAAAAATTGCATGAGTTTTGCAGGTCATGCCTCTACACATATACCAAATGACATTCAAAAATGTTGAGCTGTATTATATACCAAACATGCATGAGTCTTGCAGGTCATGCCAGTACATATATATGTAAAAAAATTGTTCAATATCACCCGTGATCAGTGCTCAAAAACAATAAACAAATATAACTAGATTGTCAAAACCAGAAACTTCTACTATAAGTCCATCACAGAAAAAAAATTGATTTTAAAAAAGCAACAAGTCTGCTGATGTAGACATTTTCCCAGAAGATATATTAGAGATAATTCATAGATGGTGGCATGCAGTTCAAAACACTAGACGTGTTGAGTGTGAAGTGTTGAATAGGGATGAGCCGAACACCCCCCGGTTCGGTTCGCACCAGAACCTGCGAACGGACCAACAAAAATTGCACGAACGTTAGAACCTCATTGAAATATTGTACCTGGGGTGTGTCTATAGTATGCCTGTAAAGTGGCGCGCGTTTCCGGTGTTTAGAACAGTCCCCGCACAAAATGTAATTTTTAAAGGAAAAAATCTCATTTAAAACTGCTTGCGGGTTTAATGTAATGTTGGGTCCTGGTAATATGGATGAAAATCAGTGAGACAAACGGCATGGGTACCCCCCAGTCCATTACCAGGCCCTTTGGGTCTTGTATGGATATTAAGGGGAACCCCGCACCCAAATTAAAATAAGGAAAGGTGTGGGGCCACCAGGCCCTATATACTCTGAACAGCAGTATACAGGCGGTGCAAACAAGACAGGGACTGTAGGTTTGTTGTTAAGTAGAATCTGTTTGTAATTTTGAACGGGTACATTTTTAACGTGTTTAGCTTCAGCCAAAAAATCTTTTTTAAGCTTTTTGGAAAACATAGGGAAGGGTTATCACCCCTGTGACATTTGTTTTGCTGTCTGTCCTCCTCTTCAGAAGATTTCACCTCACTTTTTGTCCCGATGACAAATGTTTTTTGAAAATTTGGGTTTTTTTGTGGAACAAGGATTGGAAAGCATCAGTGGAAAGGAGAAATGTTTTTCCCATATTAACTCTTACAGGAGAGAATTTCCCATCCTAGGGGTAGATTTCATCTCACTTCCTGTTGTCTCCTTCCGTTTGCAAGTAGGAGTCATTTGTAAGTTAGATGTTTGAAAGTAGGGGCCTGCCCTATATACTCAGCAGAAATTTGGGCCTTAGGTGTTGTTGTGGCCACAATACTGTAAGCCCTCACAGGGCCCTGCTGTGAAATATTAGATCAAGAATTGTAGTTACATGCCCCTGTTGAACAGGGGCAGAAAAATTGGGCCTTTGGTGGTGGTGGTGGTGCTGGTGCCACAACACTGCAAGTCCTCACTCGCTCTTGGTGGGTGCAGAAATGGGCCCTGCTGTGAAATATTAGATCAAGAATTGTAATTACATGCCCCTGTTGAACAGGGGCTGAAAAATTAGGCCTTAGGCACTGGTGCTGGTGCCACAACACTGCAACCCCTCACAGACACTCTAGTTGGAACGCAGGAATGAGCCCTACTGCAAAGTATTGCATCAAAAATTGTAATTACACGCCCCTGTTAAACAGGGGCTGAAAAATTGGGCCTTAGGCACTGGTGCTGGTGCCACAACACTGCAACCCCTCACAGATACTCTAGTTGTAAGACAGAAACGAGCCCTGCTGCAAAGTATTGCATCAAAAATTGTAATTACACGCCCCTGTTAAACAGGGGCTGAAAAATTGTGCCTTAGGCACTGGTGGTGGCGCCCAGAACCAAAAATGTTCTTACAAGCTATCAGCGTGATGATTGAGGAGGAAGAGGATAATTTCTCAGGGATAGTCACTCAGCATCAGTATAGGCAGTCTTTGAAGGGATCTGAGATTTCAAAAAAAATTATTTGGTTACATCAGCATGAGGTGCTTGGTAGCTGGTGGTGATCCAAGACTGATTCATTTTTATGAAGGTCAGTCGATCGACCGAGTCGGTGGACAGACGCACCCTGTGATCGGTTACAAAGCCTCCAGCAGGACTGAATGTGCGCTCCGAAAGAACGCTGGATGCAGGACAGGCCAGTAGCTCAATTGCATACTGTGCAAGCTCTGGCCAGTGATCCATCCTCAAGACCCAGTAACCCAGAGGATTTTAGGTGGGAAAGGTGTCCAAGTCAGATCTTGCCCCTAGGTATTCCTGCACCATGTAAAATAGACGCTGGCGATGGTTGCTGGAACCGATCATACCTTGGGGCTGCGGACCAAAAAATTGTCTGAGCGCATCGGTCAGACGGCCACCTTCTCCACCGCTCCTTCTTTGACTGACCGAAGCCTCAGCAACATGTTGTCCAGAAACAGGAGTTTGTAACCTCCCAGTCTCTGGGAACACGTTGCACAGACCTTTCTGCAAGGCCTTCTGAAGATGTTTCATCCTCTGCTCCCTCTGCGATGGCAAGATAAGGTCCGCAAAGTTACCCTTGTAACGTGGATCAAGGAGGGTTGCCAGCCAGTATTGGTCCTTCTCCTTGATACCACGAATACAAGGATCCTTACGCAGGCTTTGCAGGATCAGGGAGGCCATGCAGCGTAGGTTTGCTGAGGCATTCGGTCCGGAGTCCTCTGGGTCACTAAGGACGACATGATCCACAGCCACCTCCTCCCAGCCACGTACAAGTCCATGTGTTTCTTGGGACTGATCCCTTAAAGACTGCTGCTGATGCTGAGTGCCAGGCTCCACCTCCATACTGACACAATCTTCCTCCTCCTCCTCCTTGTCCTCTTCCTGTGTGATCGGCGGGCACCTAGGAACACTGTCTGGATAAAGGGGGCCTTGAGAGCTAAGGAAGTCCTCCTCTTCCTGCCTCTGTTCTGCCTCAAGTGCCCTGTCCATTATTCCACACAGTGTGTGCTCCAACAGGTGGACAAGGGGGGCAGTGTCACTGATACATGCACTGTCACTGCTCAACATCCTTGTGGCCTCCTCAAATGGTGACAGGACAGTGCATGCATCCCTGATCATGGCCCACTGGCGTGGGGAAAAAAAAACAAGTTCCCCTGACCCTGTCCTGGTGCTATAGTCGCACAGGTACTCATTGATGGCCCTCTGCTGCGTGTGCAGCCGCTGCAGCATGGCCAACGTTGAGTTCCACCTGGTGGGCATGTCACAGATTAGGCGGTTCTTGGGCAGGTTAAACTCCTTTTGGAGGTCCGTCAGCCGAGCACTGGCATTATATGACCCGCGGAAATACACACAGACTTTCCTGGCCTGCCTCAGGATATCCTGTAAGCCCGAGTACCTGCCCAGGAACCGCTGCACCACCAAGTTAAGGACGTGAGCCAAACAGGGCACATGGGTCATTTGTCCCTGTCGGAGGGCAGAGAGGAGGTTGGTGCCATTGTCGCAAACCACCATTCCTGCCTTAAGTTGGCGTGGCGTCAACCATATCTGAACCTGCGCCTGCAGAGCTGACAGAACCTCTGCCCCAGAGTGACTCCTGTCCCCCAAGCACACCAGCTCAAGCACCGCATGGCATCTTTTGGCCTGCGTACTTGCGTAGCCCCTTGAACGGCTATGGAGCACCGCTGGTTCTGAGGACAAAGCACAGGAAGAGGCCATGGAGGAAGAAGAAGAGGAGGGGGTGGAGGAGAGAGGTGTGTCACAATCATTAGCATTTTGGAGGCGTGGTGGCGGAACAACCTCCAACACTACTGCACCTTGTCCTGCATCCTTCCCAGCTGCCAGCAGAGTCACCCAATGCGCCGTGAAACTTAGGTAACGTCCCTGTCCATGCCTGCTGGACCATGAGTCAGCGGTAATATGCACCTTACCGCTGACTGCCCTGTGCAGCGAGGCATGGGCATTGCCTTCCACATGCCGGTAGAGAGCCAGAATCGCCTTCCGTGAGAAAAAGTGGCGTTTGGGTACCTGCCACTGAGGAACCGCACATTCCACAAACTCACGAAAGGGGGCAGAGTCTACCAACTGAAAAGGCAGCAGTTGAACCACTGGGCATGTGCATGGCTGGGAGCAAACTTCTTTCGGCGGTGCAGCCGCTGGGGCAGGGAAATTTGCCTGGTACAATCTGACGTCGGTGTACCAAAAGCAGATTGCCCACAAGTACTTGACTGTGACACACCTAATTCTACACCTTCATTCCTCTCAGTGCAGGTCTCAGAGAGGACTGAAGGTATAGTGGGGTTGGAGATCTCAGCTGATGAGGAGCAAGGAGAGGTCCTCTTTGTTCTTTGGTGTGGGTCTTTTAGATACGCTTGCCAACGAACTGCATGGCAGGTCAACATATGTCTGGTCAAGCATGTGGTACCCAAGCGGGAGATGTTTTGGCCACGCGAGATACGCTTGAGACATATGTTGCAAATAGCAGTGGTGAGATCTGATGCACTCGTCTCAAAAAAGGCCCACACCAAAGAACTTTTTGAATAATGCGCAGAGACTGCAGTGCCCTGCACATGTGGAGCTTTGGGGTGTGATGCAGTCAATGTGCTGCCCTTAGGCTGGCCCCTGGAGGGCATCCTGCCTCGTTGGTGATGTGCCGGCTCCTCCTCCTCCTCTCTCCTATCAGGCACCCACGTTGAGTCAGTGACCTCATCATCCCCTCTCTCCTCATCACTGGAGCAAACCTGGCAGTATGCTGCAGCAGGGGGAGAATGACTGCCAGATTGCTGTCCTTCTTGGGCACCCCCTCTGTCCATGCTCATGTTACTGCCTTCATCGAGCTCAGTATCATCATCAGAGCCTTCCAAACGCTGGGCATCCTCCTGGAGCATGTACCCAACACTGTGGTCAAACAGATCGAGGGACTCCTCAGGAGGACATGGTGGGGCTAGGGAAGGAGTCACTGATGACTTTGAGCCGAGGGAAGAGGCCGCTGCTTTGCCAGACAAAGTACCCTGGGCATGGGTGAGAGAGGATGAGGAGGATGAGGACGGCTTGGTCATCCACTCGACCAAGTCTTCTGCATGTTGCGGCTCAACACGGCCAGCTGCCGAAAAAAAGGCCCAGCGTGTCCCACGGCCACGTGCTGATGAGGATGCACCGCCTCCATGACCAGCACTAGACACAGAGCCTGCTTGCCCTCTCTTATTGGCTTGTGACTGTCTGCCTCTCCTTCTTGGCCTTCCAGACATACTAATGGCCTGTAGCTGCACTAAGCTGGGATATATATATATATATGTACTGATACTGCAGCTAGCAAAATCAACTGCCTGCCTGTAGTATGAGAACACCACCAACCTTCTACAGGTAGCTTTAGTTGAACACTGTGCAGAGCTCGCAAAAAACTAACTTGTAGCTTTTTTAGCTGCCTGCGGTAGTGATAGGATCAGGAAAACACCACCAACCTTCTACAGGTAGCTTTAGGTGAACACTGTGCAGAGCTCGCAAAAAAATAACTTGTAGGTTTAGCTGAACACTGTGAGGTGGACGCACCACACTAACTTGTAGTTTTAGCTGAACACTGTGAGCAGGACGCACAGCACTAACTTGTAGTTTTAGCTGAACACTGAGCAGGACGCACTGCACTAACTTGTAGCTTTAGATGAACACTGTGCAGAGGTCTCACTACACTAACTTGTAGGTTTAGCTGAACACTGTGAGCAGGACGCACAGCACTAACTTGTAGTTTTAGCTGAACACCGTGAGCAGGAAGCACCGCACTAACTTGTAGGTTTAGCTGAACACTGTGAGGTGGACGCACCACACTAACTTGTAGGTTTAGCTGAACACTGTGAGCAGGACGCACCCCACTAACTTTTAGGTTTAGCTGAACACTGTGAGCAGGACGCACCCCACTAACTTGTAGGTTTAGCTGAACATTGTGAGCAGGACGCACCCCACTAACTTGTAGTTTTAGCTGAACACTGTGAGCAGGACGCACTGCACTAACTGTAAATAGTCTAGCTGCCTGACTGTGGTACTAATAGGATCAAAAGAACACCAGCAATTTTCTTCAGGTAGCTGTATATACTGTAACAAGACAAGCCTGCCTGTCAGTAAGAAGATAACAGGAACGGATCTAGCTGAACACTGTGAGCAGGACGCACTGCACTAATTTGTAGCTTTAGATGAACACTGTGCAGAGGTCTCACTACACTAACTTGTAGGGTTAGCTGAACTCTGTGAGCAGGACGCACAGCACTAACTTGTAGTTTTAGCTGAACACTGTGAGCAGGACGTACCGCACTAACTTGTAGGTTTAGCTGAACACTGTGAGGTGGACGCACCACACTAACTTGTAGGTTTAGCTGAACACTGTGAGCAGGACGCACCCCACTAACTTGTAGGTTTAGCTGAACACTGAGCAGGACACACCCCACTAACTTGAAGTTTTAGCTGAACACTGTGAGCAGGACGCACAGCACTAACTTGTAGTTTTAGCTGAACACTGTGAGCAGGATGCACCGCACTAACTTCTAGGTTTAGCTGAACACTGTGAGGTGGACGCACCACACTAACTTGTAGGTTTAGCTGAACACTGTGAGCAGGACGCACCCCACTAACTTGTAGGTTTAGCTGAACACTGTGAGCAGGATGCACCCCACTAACTTGTAGGTTTAGCTGAACACTGTGAGCAGGACGCACCCCACTAACTTGTAGTTTTAGCTGAACACTGTGAGCAGGACGCACTGCACTAACTGTAAATAGTCTAGCTGCCTGACTGTGGTACTAATAGGATCAAAAGAACACCAGCAATTTTCTTCAGGTAGCTGTATATACTGTAAGAAGACAAGCCTGCCTGTCAGTAAGAAGATAACAGGAACGGATCTAGCTGAACACTGTGAGCAGGATGCACTGCACTAACTTGTAGCTTTAGATGAACACTGTGCAGAGGTCTCACTACACTAACTTGTAGGTTTAGCTGAACACTGTGAGCAGGACGCACAGCACTAACTTGTAGTTTTAGCTGAACACTGTGAGCAGGACGCACCGCACTAACTTGTAGGTTTAGCTGAACACTGTGAGGTGGACACACCACACTAACTTGTAGGTTTAGCTGAACACTGTGAGCAGGACGCACCCCACTAACTTGTAGGTTTAGCTGAACACTGTGAGCAGGACGCACCCCACTAACTTGTAGGTTTAGCTGAACACTGTGAGCAGGACGCACCCCACTAACTTGTAGTTTTAGCTGAACACTGTGAGCAGGACGCACTGCACTAACTGTAAATAGTCTAGCTGCCTGACTGTGGTACTAATAGGATCAAAAGAACACCAGCAATTTTCTTCAGGTAGCTGTATATACTGTAAGAAGACAAGCCTGCCTGTCAGTAAGAAGATAACAGGAACGGATCTAGCTGAACACTGTGAGCAGGACGCACTGCACTAACTTGTAGCTTTAGATGAACACTGTGCAGAGGTCTCACTACACTAACTTGTAGGTTTAGCTGAACACTGTGAGCAGGACGCACAGCACTAACTTGTAGTTTTAGCTGAACACTGTGAGCAGGACGCACTGCACTAACTTGTAGGTTTAGCTGAACACTGTGAGGTGGACGCACCACACTAACTTGTAGGTTTAGCTGAACACTGTGAGCAGGACGCACCCCACTAACTTGTAGGTTTAGCTGAACACTGAGCAGGACACACCCCACTAACTTGTAGTTTTAGCTGAACACTGTGAGCAGGACGCACCGCACTAACTTGTAGGTTTAGTTGAACACTGTGAGCAGGACGCACCCCACTAACTTGTAGTTTTAGCTGAACACTGTGAGCAGGACGCACTGCACTAACTGTAAATAGTCTAGCTGCCTGACTGTGGTACTAATAGGATCAAAAGAACACCAGTAATTTTCTTCAGGTAGCTGTATATACTGTAAAAAGATAAGCCTGCCTGTCAGTAAGAAGATAACAGGAACGGATCTAGCTGAACACTGTGAGCAGGACACACTGCACTAACTGTAAATAGTCTAGCTGCCTGACTGTGGTACTAATAGGATCAAAAGAACACCAGCAATTTTCTTCAGGTAGCTGTAAATACTGTAACAAGACAAGCCTGCCTGTCAGTAGGAAGATAACAGGAACGGATCTAGCTAAACTGAATACAGTGTATATATATATATATATATGCAACACCTGGGATGCATATATATACACAATACACTGTAAGTGCAGCTAACTGACTGACTGTTCTGCCTAATCTATCTAACTCAAATCAAATGACACTGTCTCTCTGTCTATCTCTTTCAACGCCGGAACACACACTACACAGGGCCGCCATGCAGGCGGCCTTATATAGTGTGGGGCGTGTACTAAATCCTCTGAGCCATAATTGGCCAAAGTCTCCTTGGTATTGGCCAATTACGGCTCTCTGTTCAGACGGCGCTGTGATTGGCCAAGCATGCGGGTCATAGTGCATGCTTGGCCAATCATCAGCCAGCAATGCACTGCGATGCCGCAGTGAATTATGGGCCGTGACGCGCCACACGAATTTGGCGCGAACGGCCCATATCATTCGCAATTCGGCGAACGGGCAAACAGACGATGTTCGAGTCGAACATGGGTTCGACTCGAACACGAAGCTCATCCCTAATGTTGAACACAAAAGTGCCTCCACCACAGATATTGCTGCCGCTTACCAGCTCCCTAGGTCCCCTTTCACAGAGACCCAACGTGCTTTAGGCTTTTACCCAGCCTCGGGTGTTAGCTGTCAGCGCCAGAAAAGCTTCCCCCACTTTTAATATGAGATGTCATCTCGTATGGTGTGAATTCGTTCACAGACCGGGAAAAGATATAAAGCATCCATAGTGTAATCCATTTTAAAACAATTTATTAATGTAAAAGATTGCACTTACAGTTAAAAAGATGTATGTTCAGCAGTGGATAACAAGAAACACGAGCCGGCCGGCTCTCGTATGCTGCCCGAAGCTTCCGGGTGCAGTGCAGTGTGTGGTGACGTCAGCACGCCGCTCCTCCCTATGCCGTTTCATCACAGATGACGTCTTTCAGGGGCACTCCGTGTATGTGGCTCCATCCCCTTTCTATCAGCTATTAAACACCAGCCAATGATTGTGCTGCTTAAGAAAGGTGGCGGAGCCATATACATGGAGCAGCCCACCCAGCCCCTATACCTTTGGCTGGTGTTTGATAATTGATAGAAAGGGGCAGAGCCACATACACAGAGTGGCCCACTCAGCCCTATCCCATTGGCTTGTGTTTGATAGGCTAGCTGTTCGGTCCCACCCACTACCGACATCAGCTCAGAGTTCTGACAGCTCCTCTCTGCAAGCCGTGACATTACATTACAGTTTCACACACTGAGCGGCTCTTACATGCCTAGCTGACTGCTCAATGGGAAACTTCCCCTCTCCTAGATCAGTGCCAATCGGTGCCACCTATCATTGCCAACTAATGCCACCAATCAGTGCCACCTGTCAGTGCCCATCAGTGCCAACTGTCAGTACCCAGTGCCACATGTCAGTGATAATCAGTGCCACCTGTCAATGCCAAATATTGCTCATCAGTGCCACCTGCCAGTGCCAATCAGTGCCCACCAGTGCCACCTGTCAGTGCCCAATAGTGCCATCTGTCAGTGCCCATCAGTGCCACCAGTCAGTGCCAACCAATGCCACCTATCAGAGACAATCAATGCCACCTGTCAGTGCCAGTGCTGCCTGTCAGTGCCAACCAATGCCACGTTTCAGTGTCCAACAGTGCTTCCAATCAGTGCCACCTATCAGTGCTGCCTATCAGTGTCCATCAGTGCTGCCTATCAGTACCCATCAGTTTTGCCTATCAGTGCCAATCGGTGCCCAGTGCTGCCAATGAGTGCCCATCAGTGCTGCCTCTCAGTGGCAACCAATGCCATAAATCAGTGCCTATCAGTGCTGCCTTTCAGTGCCCATCTGTGCTGGCAGTCAGTGAAGCCTATTAGTGCCAACCAATGCCACCTATCAGTGCCAATCAGTGCTGCTATCAGTGCTGCCTATTAGTGCCCATCAGTGCTGCCAATCAGTGTTGCCTAGCAGTGACATCTATCAGTGCCCACCAGTGCTGCCTATTGGTGCAGCCTATCAGTGCCTATCAGTGCTGCCTATTAATGCCCATCAGTGCCACCTATCAGTGCTGCATATCAGTGCCAATCAGTGACACCTATCAGTGCCACCATGCAGTGCCTATCAGTGCTTCCAACCAGTACCGCCTATCAGTGCCCATGAGTGCTGCCTATCAGTGCCCATGAGTGCTGCCAATCAGTGTCACCTATCAGTGCCAGTCAGTGCTGGCTATCAGTGCTGCCTGTCAGTGCCTATGAGTGCTGCCTATCAGTGCTTCCAATCAGTGCCCATCCGTGCACTGAGTGCAGGGATGGGCAGTTGAACTCAGTAGCTAGGCACATTGTCTATGGAGGGCGCCTGGTGGAGCACAACTGTTTATTAATGCCACATGCTGATCTTTAGTATAAAAATAAATCACCACACTACTATTTACAATAAACTACTGGAGGGAAAATAAAGTGTCAGTAAAAGGCCACTAAGCAC
Organism: Lithobates septentrionalis; assembly: GCA_037952835.1. Taxonomy (NCBI): domain Eukaryota; kingdom Metazoa; phylum Chordata; class Amphibia; order Anura; family Ranidae; genus Lithobates; species Lithobates septentrionalis. The sequence continues at coordinate 12,794 of JBBDGP010004054.1, read as the reverse complement.
TGTTATGTGTTCCCACACCCCAAAAAACTATCTACAGATAATTGTAATACAAATTAACTTCAAGTGTAACAACTTTTTAGTTGGGAGGTTCAACCATTATAGCACAATTATAATGTGAATTTTTGCGCTTGAAGTTAATTTTCCACCACCCTTCCTAAGTCCATGTCTTTATGGACCTTGCTTTGTGCTCTGGTGTGCAGTCATGTTGGGACAGGTAGGGGCCGTTCCAAAACTCCTCCCACAAAGATGGGAGCATAAAATTGTCCAAAATGTCCTGGTATGATGACGCCTTAACCACTTAAGGACCGCCTCATGCCGATGTACGTCGGCAAGGTGGCACGGGCAGGCAGAATCACGTACATGAACATGATCTGCCTCCTGCGAGTGGGGGGTCCAATCCGACCCCCCCCCCGGTGCCCGAGGTGGTCCGCTTTTGTCCAGAGGCGATCGGAGGTGAGGGGGAGACCATCCGTTCGTGCCCCCCCTCGCGATCACCGCCGGCCAATCAGATCATTCCTCTGCTGCTGTATGCTAAACAGCAGCAAAGGAAATGATGTCATCTCTCCACGGCTCGGTATTTTCCGTTCCGGCGTCGAGGAGAGAAGACTGCAATGTGAGTGAAAACACTACACACACACAGTAGAACATGCCAGGCACACATTACACCCCCCTTTACCCCCCGATCCCCCCCCCCCGATCACCCCTCCCCCCCATGTCACACTGACACCAAGCAGTTTTTTTTTTGTTTTTTTGTTTTTTCTTCTGATTACTGCATGGTGTCAGTTTGTGACAGTTAGTGTGGTAGGACAGTTACTGTTAGCCCCCTTTAGGTCTAGGGTACCCCACTAACCCCCCCTAATAAAGTTTTAACCCCTTGATCCCCCCCCCCATCGCCAGTGTCGCTAAGCGATCATTTTTCTGATCACTATATTAGTGTTACTGGTGACGCTAGTTAGGGAGGTAAATATTTAGGTTCGCTGTCAGCGTTTTATAGTGACAGGGACCCCCATATACTATCTAATAAAAGTTTTAACCCCTTGATTGCCTCCTAGTTAACCCTTTCACCACTGATCACCGTATAACCATTACGGGGGACGCTGGTTAGTTTGTTTATTTTTTATAGTGTCAGGGCACCCGCCGTTTAATAAAGGTTTAGCCCCCCGATCGCCCGGCGGTGATATGCGTCGCCCCAGGCAGCGTCAGATTAGCGCCAGTACCGCTAACACCCACGCACGCAGCATACGCCTCCCTTAGTGGTATAGTATCTGAACGGATCAATATCTGATCCGATCCAATCTATACTAGCGTCCCCAGCAGTTTAGGGTTCCCAAAAACGCAGTGGTAGCGGGATCAGCCCAGATACCTGCTATCACCTGCGTTTTGCCCCTCCGCCCGGCCCAGCCCAGCCCACCCAAGTGCAGTATCGTTCGATCACTGTCACTTACAAAACACTAAACGCATAACTGCAGCGTTCGCAGAGTCAGGCCTGATCCCTGCGATCACTAATAGTTTTTTTGGTAGCATTTTGGTGAATTGGCAAGCACCAGCCCCAGGCAGCGTCAGGTTAGTGCCAGTACCGCTAACACCCACGCACGCAGCGTACACCTCCCTTAGTGGTATAGTATCTGATCGGATCAATATCTGATCCGATCAGATCTATACTAGCGTCCCCAGTAGTTTAGGGTTCCCAAAAACGCAGTATTAGCGGGATCAGCCCAGATACCTGCTAGCACCTGCGTTTTGCCCCTCCGTCCGGCCCAGCCCAGCCCACCCAAATGCAGTATCGATCGATCACTGACACTTACAAAACACTAAACACATAACTGCAGTGTTCACAGAGTCAGGCCTAAACCCTGCGATCGCTAACAGTTTTTTTGGTAGCGTTTTGGTGAACTGGCAAGCACCAGCGGCCTAGTACACCCCAATCATAGTCAAACCAGCACTGCAGTAACACTTGGTGACGTGGAGAGTCCCATAAGTGCAGTTATATAAGTACTAGTATCCTTCGCGCTAAAGTGATAAATAGGGAATACAGTGACAATCACAAAGTGAATAAATAAAAACTTGAAGTGAAAAAATTATTTATATGATGATATCTAGGGTGATTGCAGCGAAATTAAAAAGTGTACACAAGGCACTCGAGAAAAGACTAAGGGTAAAAGGATTTTGCGCATAAAATCTATCATATAAATAAATAAATAAATACACATCTAATAATCTTGGATATGTGGGTGTGCAAAATAACAAGTCTAAATAAAGTGCATCAATTAAGTAACCGTGCTAGAGATACATATATCGCAATACATAATCACAATAAAAAAATCAAAAATCAAAAACACGTGTGCAAAAATGCAAGACATGTGCAGCAAAGGTGCCGAACTGCAAGTGACGTAGTGTAGGATACTTCCAATAAATGGATATATCAGAAAAAAGTTCATGAAAATGACCATACAAAGTTCATGAGTAATGATGGTTAAAAAGAAAATAGATGTGGATGATAATGATAATAATAGTCTTCATTAAATGACTGGCGGCTCAACCAGGCTCTCTAAACTCTCACCTCAGGAATGAAAATAACAGGCATCAATGTATATTTTTCTCTGTAGTGATAACAACAACGTTCCCCTCTGCTAACTGTCAGGCACATCAGGGATGGAAACAACTGGCGACAACGTTTCACTGTAATAGTACAGGCAGCGTTCCTCTCTGTTAGATGTCAGGCACCTATAAAACAAACTGGGGATTTTTCCACCTAGGCTGGTCTGTTACAGACAGGAGGACCACTGAATACACACTCCTACAGCCAAATGTCTCTCTATGGATCACCTGGAGCAAGTTGACCCATGGATGTCAGATCCTAATGGGCGATGCCGATGGGGGAACTGGACGGTGCAAACAACAGGTGATGGTCTTGTAGCGGTGTGTGCACAGGCTGCCAAGTCCTGCTGGGTGCAGTGGCAGTCCGAGATATCAGGTCCCAATTGAGGAGCTTCAGCTGAAGACGCACCCCGCACTCCTCAATTGGGACCTGATATCTCGGACTGCCACTGCACCCAGCAGGACTTGGCAGCCTGTGCACACACCGCTACGAGACCATCACCTGTTGTTTGCACCGTCCAGTTCCCCCATCGGCATCGCCCATTAGGATCTGACATCCATGGGTCAACTTGCTCCAGGTGATCCATAGAGAGACATTTGGCTGTAGGAGTGTGTATTCAGTGGTCCTCCTGTCTGTAACAGACCAGCCTAGGTGGAAAAATCCCCAGTTTGTTTTATAGGTGCCTGACATCTAACAGAGAGGAACGCTGCCTGTACTATTACAGTGAAACGTTGTCGCCAGTTGTTTCCATCCCTGATGTGCCTGACAGTTAGCAGAGGGGAACGTTGTTGTTATCACTACAGAGAAAAATATACATTGATGCCTGTTATTTTCATTCCTGAGGTGAGAGTTTAGAGAGCCTGGTTGAGCCGCCAGTCATTTAATGAAGACTATTATTATCATTATCATCCACATCTATTTTCTTTTTAACCATCATTACTCATGAACTTTGTATGGTCATTTTCATGAACTTTTTTCTGATATATCCATTTATTGGAAGTATCCTACACTACGTCACTTGCAGTTCGGCACCTTTGCTGCACATGTCTTGCATTTTTGCACACGTGTTTTTGATTTTTGATTTTTTTATTGTGATTATGTATTGCGATATATGTATCTCTAGCACGGTTACTTAATTGATGCACTTTATTTAAACTTGTTATTTTGCACACCCACATATCCAAGATTATTAGATGTGTATTTATTTATTTATTTATATGATAGATTTTATGCGCGGAATCCTTTTACCCTTAGCCATAAGTGCAGTTCAAGCTGGTGAGGTGGCAAGCACAAGTAGTGTCCCGCTGCCACCAAGAAGAAGACAAACAGGCCCGTCGCACCCATAATGCCCTCCCTGCTGCATTCGCCAATCCTAATAATTGGGAACCCACCACTTCTGTTTTATTGTTCTCTCTCTCTCTATTCTCTCTCTATTGTTCTGCTCTTTTTTACTGTATTCTATTCTGCAATGTTATATTGTTATTGTTATTATGTTTTATCATGTTTGCTTTTCAGGTACTCAATTTTTTATACTTTACCGTTTACTGTGTTTTATTGTTAACCATTTTTTTGTCTTCAGGTACACCATTCACGACTTTGAGTGGTTATACCAGAATGATGCCTGCAGGTTTAGGTATCATCTTGATATCATTCTTTTCAGCCAGCGGTCTGCTTTCATGTAAAAGCAATCCTAGCAGCTAATTAGCCTCTAGACTGCTTTTACAAGCAGTGGGAGGGAATGCCCCCCCCCCCCCACCGTCTTCCATGTTTTTCTCTGGCTCTCCTGTCTCAACAGGGAACCTGAGAATGCAGCCGGTGATTCAGCCAGCTGACCATAGAGCTTATCAGAGACCAGAGTGGCTCCAAACATCTCTATAGCCTAAGAAACCGGAAGCTATGAGCATTTCATGACTTAGATTTCGCCGGATGTAAACAGCGCCATTGGGAAATTGGGGAAGCATTTTATCACACCGATCTTGGTGTGGTCAGATGCTTTGAGGGCAGAGGAGAGATCTAGGGTCTAATAGACCCCAATTTTTTCAAAAAAGAGTACCTGTCACTACCTATTGCTATCATAGGGGATATTTACATTCCCTGAGATAACAATAAAAATGATTAAAAAAAAATGAAAGGAACAGTTTAAAAATAAGATAAAAAAGCAAAAAAATAATAAAGAACAAAAAAAAAAAAAAAAAAAAAAAAAAAGCACCCCTGTACCCCCCTGCTCTCGTGCAAAGGCGAACACAAGTGTCGGTCTGGCGTCAAATGTAAACAGCAATTGCACCATGCATGTGAGGTATCACTGCGAAGGTCAGATCGAGGGTAGTAATTTTAGCAGTAGACCTCCTCGGTAAATCTAAAGTGGTAACCTGTAAAGGCTTTTAAAGGCTTTTAAAAATGTATTTAGTTTGTCGCCACTGCACGTTTGTGCGCAATTTTAAAGCATGTCATGTTTGGTATCCATGTACTCGGCCTAAGATCATCTTTTTTATTTCATCAAACATTTGGGCAATATAGTGTGTTTTAGTGCATTAAAATTTAAAAAAGTGTGTTTTTTCCCCAAAAAATGCGTTTGAAAAATCGCTGTGCAAATACTGTGTGAAAAAAATATAACACCCACCATTTTAATCTGTAGGGCATTTGCTTTAAAAAAATATATAATGTTTGGGGGTTCAAAGTAATTTTTTTGCAAAAAAAAATAATTTTTTCATGTAAACAAAAAGTGTCAGAAAGGGCTTTGTCTTCAAGTGGTTAGAAGAGTGGGTGATGTGTGACATAAGCTTCTAAATGTTGTGCATAAAATGCCAGGACATAAAATGACCCCATTTTGAAAAGTAGACACCCCAAGCTATTTGCTGAGAGTCATATCGAGTCCATGGAATATTTTATATTGTAACACAAGTTGCGGGAAAGAGACACATTTTTTTTTTTTTGCACAAAGTCACTAAATGATATATTGCTCAAACATGCCATGAGAATATGTGAAATTACACCCCAAAATACATTCTGTTGCTTCTCCTGAGTACAGGGATACCACGTGTGGAACTTTTTGGGAGCCTAGCCGCGCACGGGACCCCGAAAGCCAAGCACTGCCTTCAGGCTTTTTAAGGGCGTAAATTTTTTGCCTCTCAGCAAATAGCCTGGGGTGTCTACTTTCCAAAATGGGGTCATTTGGGGGGGGGGGGGTTGTGCCACCTGGGCATTCCATGGCCTCCAAAACTGTGATAGGCAGTGAAGAGTGAAATCAAAAATTTACACCCTTAGAAATCCTGAAGGCGGTGATTGGTTTTTGGGGCCCCGTACGCAGCTAGGCTCCCACACATGTGGTATCCCCATACTCAGGAGAAGCAGCTAAATTTATTTTGGGGTGCAATTTCACATATTCCCATGGCCTCTGTGAGCAATATATCATTTAGTGACAACTTTGTGCAAAAAAAAATAAATAAATAAATTGTCACTTTCCCGCAACTTGTGTCAAAATATAAAATATTCCATGGACTCAACATGCCTCTCGGCAAATAGCTTGGGGTGTCTACTTTCCAAAATGGGGTCATTTGGGGGGGTTTTGTGCCATCTGGGCATTTTATGGCCTTCAAAACTGTGATAGGTAGTGAGGAGTGAAATCAAAAATGTACGCCCTTAGAAATCCTGAAGGCGGTGATTGGTTTTCAGGGCCCCGTACGTGGCTAGGCTCCCAAAAAGTCCCACACATGTGGTATTCCCGTACTCAGGAGAAGCAGCTGAATGTATTTTGGGGTGCAATTTCACATAGGCCCATGGCCTGTGTGAGCAATATATCATTTAGTGACAACTTTTTGTAATTTTTTTTTTTTGTCATTATTCAATCACTTGGGAGAAAAAAAATAATATGCAATTGGCTCAACATGCCTCTCAGCAATTTCCTTGGGGTGTCTACTTTCCAAAATGGGGAAATTTGGGGGGTTTTGTACTGCCCTGCCATTTTAGCACCTCAAGAAATGACATAGGCAGTCATAAACTAAAAGCTGTGTAAATTCCAGAAAATGTACCCTAGATTGTAGACGCTATAACTTTTGCGCAAACCAATATATATACGTTTATTGACATTTTTTTACCAAAGACATGTGGCCGAATACATTTTGGCCTAAATGTATGACTAAAATTGAGTTTATTGGATTTTTTTTATAACAAAAAGTAAAAAATATCATTTTTTTTTCAAAATTTTCGGTCTTTTTCCGTTTATAGCGCAAAAAATAAAAAACGCAGAGGTGATCAAATACCATCAAAAGAAAGCTCTATTTGTGGGAAGAAAAGGACGCAAATTTTGTTTGGGTACAGCATTGCATGACCGCACAATTAGCAGTTAAAGCGACGCAGTGCCAAATTGGAAAAAGTCCTCTGGTCCATAGGCAGCCAAATGGTCCGGGGCTGAAGTGGTTAAGAGTTCCCTTCACTGGAAATAAGGAGCCAAACCCAACCCCTGAGGAACAACCCCACACCATAATCCCCCCTCCACCACACCATAATCCCCCCTCCACCACACCATAATCCCCCCTCCCCCACACCATAATCCCCCCTCCACCACACCATAATCCCCCCTCCCCCCACACCATAATCCCCCCTCCCCCCACACCATTATCCCCCCACCATAATCCCCCCTCCCCCACACCATAATCCCCCCTCCCCCCACATCATAATCCCCCCCACACCATAATCCCCCCCACCATAATCCCCCTTACCCCCACACCATAATCCCCCCTCAACCAAATGATTTGGACCAGTGCACAAAGCAAGGTCCATAAAGACATAGATGAGCGAGTTTGGGGTGGAGGAACCTGAGTGGCCTTCACATTAAAGTGGAGACTGCGAGCCAGGCCTTCTCATCCAACATCAGTGCCTGGCCTCACAAATGCTCTTCTGGAAGAATTGGTCAAACATTCCCATAGACACACTCCTAAACCTTGTGGACGGCATTCCCAGAAGAGATGAAGCTGTTATAGCTGAAAAGGGCAGAGCCAACTCAATATTGAACCCTACGGACTAAGACTGGGATGTCATTAAAGTTCATGTGCGTGTAAAGGCAGGCGTCCCAATACTTCTGGTAATATAGTGTATATGTGTATATGTATGTATATGTATGTATATGTGTATATATGTGTGTGTATATATATATATATATATATATATATATATATAAATACACACGCATGTGTGTTGGGCTTTGGGGTGCACACACTAATGCAATAGGCTGTGCACGCATATGGATATATATATATATATATATATATATATATATATATATATATATATAAAATGTGTGTGTATATATAAAACACACACATGTTTGATCTTTAGGGTGCACACCTATGGAGCTGCAATATATGACTTTTCTGGCGTTTGATTTATTACGGCTGTGAATAAAACATGACAGTCTGAGATGTGACAGTTAGGCTGTATTCACACCTGAGCGTTTCCAAGTGTTGGCATTTTTACTGTGATTTTTGCCACGATTATTACCAAGTTTTTTTTTGACACAATTTTGTACAGGTCAAAAGGTGACAATATAAAAATCAGAAAAATGCCTGTAATCTGCCCCAAATAAGCTCATGTTCTTTGAGCTTGGGCCAGTTCACACCAGATGCAATCAGTTCCAGGTCAGTTTCTGCACCGGAAACTGACTACATGGTGTGAACTAGAGCCATTGGAACACATTGAAAACTCTCTGTATGCATTTTTAGCGCAGAAAAAAAAGCGCATGGAACTGCATCTGGTGTGAACTGGCACTAAGGCTCGATTCACACCTATGCATGTTGCTTTTGAGCGTTTTTTGAGGTTTTTTTTCATGCTTGCCACATTTTTGAGCAGCGTTTTTGCCGCGTTTTTGCCACGATTTTGTCGCGATTTTGCCGCGATTTGCGTTTTGCGTTTTTGTTTTTTTTTACAGTTTTTTTTTACAGTCTTAAAAAAAATTTAAAAAAAAAAAAAAAAAAACGGCAAAAACGCATCAAAAACGCACCAAAAACGGTGCACTTGCGTTTTTGATGCTTGTCCATTGAATTCTATTACATGCAAAACACTGCATTTTGCATGAAAAAAAGTCCCTGACCCTTTCCAAAAATGCAGAGAAACAAAAAGGCATTGATGTGAACATGTTCCATAGGAACCCATGTTAAAAAATTCCCGTGCATTTCTGCAAAATGCATCAAAAAACGCGCTAGTGTGAATGGAGCCTAAGGCGTTTTTCAGGCATTTTGCTTCAGGTGACAAAACACTCAGATATGGACAGGTGCCATTTAAATGAGTGGGATTTTTTCTTGTTGGGCGCTTTATGAGCTGCCTAAGGCTGGATTCACACCTATGGCATTTTTAGTGTTTTTTGCATTTTGCAGATTTGCACTACAGAATGTTTTCCATAGGAAATCATGTTAAATGGACTGTATTGCAAATCTGCAAAATGCAAAAAGCCACTAAAACTGCATAGGTGTGAATCCAGCCTTACACCCCAGGGTACAATACCTGTAGATGGGAGGATCTCGCTGAAAACAGAAAAAGTGAAACTTTCTCACTCACATTTCTTTCTCTCCCACACCCAAAATTCTCCATTTTGTGTTCATGTTCAGAGCTTCCCGATCGTCTCTTCACAGAACGGTGTGACCGGAAAGGTAAGATTACATAGAACCCGATCTAATATACTGAGTGATGCCGAGTGATAATACTGAGTGCTAGGATGGGGGATGGAGGGTGCAGTTGTGTGATGAATGATTGTATGGAGGACGATCAGTCACTCTGTCTTCATGTCTGTTATTAACAGGGATGAGCTGAACACCCCCCTGTTCGGTTCGCACCAGAACATGGAACAGGCAAAAAATTTGTTGGAACACCATTAAAGTCTATGGGACACAAACATGAATAATCAAAAGTGCTAATTTTAAAGGCTTATATGCAAGTTATTGTCATAAAAAGTGTTTGGGGACCTGGGTCCTGCCCCAGGGGACATGGATCAATGCAAAAAAAGTTTTAAAAACTGACGTTTTTTTCGGGAGCAGTGATTTTAATAATGCTTAAAGTGAAACAATAAAAGTGTAATATTCCTTTAAAATTGCATAGCTGGGGGGGTGTCTATAGTATGCCTGTAAAGGGGCGCATGTTTCCCGTGTTTAGAACAGTGTGACAGCAAAATGACATTTCAAAGGAAAAAAAGTCTTTTAAAACTACTCGTGGCTATTAATGAATTTCCGGTCCGACAATACACATAAAAGTTCATTGATAAAAACGGCATGGGAAATTCCCCACAGGGGAACCCCATGCCAAAATTTTTAAAAAAATGGCGTGGGGTCCCCCCAAATATCCATACCAGACCCTTATCTGAGCACGCAACCTGGCAGGCCTCAGGAAAAGAGGGGGGGTGAGAGCGCCCCCCTCCTGAACCGTACCAGGCCACATGCCCTCAACATTGGGAGGGTGCTTTGGGGTCCCCCCAAAGCACCTTGTCCCCATGTTGATGAGGACAAGGGCCTCATCCCCACAACCCTTGCCCGGTGGTTGTGGGGGCCCAAGGGAACCCCCAGATCCCGCCCCCCTGTGTGAAATGGTAAGGGGGTACAAATGTACCCCTACCATTTCACAAAAAAAGTGTCAAAAATGTTAAAAATGACAAGAGACAGTTTTTGACAATTCCATTATTTAAATGCTTCTTCTTTCTTCTATCTTCTATCTTCCTTTGGTTTCTTCCTCCATCTTCTTCTTCCTCCGATCCTCTGCTTCTTGCTCCGGAGTTCTCGTCCAGCATCTTCCTCAGCGGTGTCTTCTTCCCTTCTTCGTGCTCGGGCTGCTCCGCATCCATGATGGGAGGCCCCCCACTGTGTGACGCTTCTCGTCTTCTGATGGTTCTTAAATAATGGAGGGCGGGGCCACCCAGTGACCCCGCCCCCCTGTGATGCACGGGGACTTGGCGGGGACTTTCCTGTAGCTTTCCCTGTGACGTCAGAGGGGGCGGGGTCACCCTTTTTGTAAGTTCAGATGCTGAGTTTAGAGGCATTTCAAGCGCCAAACACTTCTAGACACGGCAAAATATGGTAACTCATGTTTGCATTTTCATTTTTGGCTATTTTGAAAAAAAAAAACAAAATAAAAAAAATTACAAATGCTTCTAAACGCAAACACGGCAAAACGCCACTAAACGCAGCATGCAAAACGTGGTAAAACGGACGTTTTAAACGTGGGTTACTATCTGTCAAGTTAAATCGTTCAGGAGAGGTTGTAAAGACGTCCCGTGTACAATAAGCCTAAAAAAAAGCTACTGGCGTTTTTATAACGTTATATTAACGTCAACTGTGTATGAGGCCTTAGGCTTATGCCCCGTACACACGATCGGACTTTCCGACAACAAAACCGTGGATTTTTGTTCAAAGGTTGTTGGCTCAAATTGTCTTGCATACACACGGTCACACAAATGTTGGCCAACAATTAGGAACGCAGTGAGTACAAGACGTACTAGCCATTAATCACTTGCCGACTGCCTCACGCTGATATACGTCAGCAGAATGGCACGGGCAGGCAGAATCACGTACCTGTCTCCTGCGGGCGGGGGGTCCGATCGGACCCCCCCCGGTGCCCGAGGCGGTCGGCGTTTGTCGCCCGGCGATCGGAGGTGAGGGGGAGGCCATCCATTCGCTCCCGAGATCATTCCTCTTCTGCTGTATACTAAACAGCAGCAGAGGAAATGATGTCATCTCTCCACAGCTCGGTATTTTCCGTTCCGGCGCTGATGAGAGAAGACTTCAATGTGAGTGCACAACACACACACATACAGTAGAAACATGCCAGGCACACATACACCCCCCTTTACCCCCCCGATCACCCCCAATCACAACCCCCCCCCCCCCCCCCCCGTCACACTGACACCAAGCAGTTTTTTTTTCTGATTACTGCATTGGTGTCAGTTTGTGACAGTTAGTGTGGTAGGGCAGTTAGTGTTAGCCCCCTTTTAGTTCTAGGGTACTCCCCCTAATAAAGTTTTAACCCTTGATCACTCCCCGTCGCCAGTGTCACTAAGCGATCGTTTTTCTGATCGCTATATTAGTGTCATTGGTGACTATTGTGACGAACGCGGGTGTCAGATCCCTGCCCTCCTCGCTAGCTCGCGACAAAGGACCAGCCAACCTCACACCCGCTGTCACTTACGTAACAATGCCACTCTCAGTTGCGCCCAGCACAAAGATTTTCCCAGCTTGCGGGACCACAATCTAGGTGCGAGCAGCCTGAGAGCGATTGTCACTGGGCTAATTACACAATTAACCCTTTAACTGCCACCACCCCCGTTTAAAAGACCGAGCCGGGGGAGACTCGTAATTTGCAATACCAATTATAATTTTAGAATAAGTGTCTGCCACACACACTGTCACCACAGACAGGTCTGCTCAGAGTCTTACTTCTACAACAGTAGCGCCCTTCAAGAGGCAGGTTCGTTATAGCTTGCATTAAGAGCTTTAAAGACAAGGTTAACACTTTTCAACATAAGGGTTTATTATGAAAAGGTCAAGGTTGATGCAAATAAAATATTTACAGAAAAAAAGATGTTTCAAAAAATAAAGACAATATACAGCCACAAAGCAATAAGGTAGAATTGGGAAGGAAGGATACTTGCAATTAATGTCCGAGGTTGATCAGAGTTCAATCGATGAGCTAGGTAATCGGTTCTCGACTTGGCAGATGTTTCTTCTTGGATGGTAAAAGGAGAACTGACCATTGTCTTGGCATCTCCTCTTTTCTGTCAAATCAAAGGGGTGTTGACAGCGACCAGTAACCAATCATCTGGCCAGCTGGTTTTAGGGGTTGGTTGCTGGGGAGGTGTCTACACTCATGACCATGTCCCAGGTAGATTTCTTTAATACATATTCATATATCTGCATCTGTAGTGTTGACAGACTCCAAATATCCATATTATTATTCAAGATTTCCTTCAAAACAAGTCTAAGCATGCCATATCTATAACGTATAGCCTGCTTTGAGGAATAAGTGGTCCCAGGGGTTTCCCATATGACCTGACATAGGGGTGTCTGGACTTGAAACGTTTCCATATTATCGGAGGAAGCTAAATATGTCCAGATTATGGCTGTGCTATTACTAAGTCAGAAGTTATGAAACATGCTGAAATTTCATACTTATTCTAGGGAGGTGTATTCAAAAAGACTTTACGACCGAGGCCTGTTTGTTC
>JBBDGP010004053.1:120000-417320 GCA_037952835.1 Lithobates septentrionalis | reverse complement strand
TCAGGGCCCAAACATAAGCCCGGAAAGAAAATTAAAAAGAGAAAGGGAGGGGTGCTGCGCTAACCAGAGGGTCTATACTCATTAATTGTGGGATCGAAGGCCTCAGTATAATAGAATACATACACATATAAAATCGCATGAGTTGGAGTATATAAAACGCATAGGTGAAGGTGGTATCCAGAAATTGGGGGGAGGGGTGGTTAGTGATAGAAGTATAAACAATATATATAAAATGGTCCACACAAGTGATAAATATAAACAATAAAACATTGACTAAAATTCATTCAGTCCAGTGATGTCCAATATGTTAAAGTGCTGGTGCTCTCGTGCCTTAAGTAAACTGAAATAATGCAATGTGCTATAGACCAATAAATAAATAGAACAATATTGCACAAGAAGAATATATCACATAAAAAATGAGAAAGGCATAATCGCCAGAATCTTCGTGTTGCTACAAGTGCAAAAATGAAAGTTCAGTGTGGATAATCCAGTGAGTAGACAAAAAACTTGCTAGTGTCCAAAAAAATTATATCAAGTGTCCAAAACAAAAACAAAGTGCAACTCAGGGCAAATCTTATCAATGGTGCACAAAAAGAAAGTGCTCAAACTCAGCAATATATAACAGTGAGGTGATGCTATGCAGACAAACCACTCTGTGTCCTCTTCATGCAGCATGCGCTAGTGTAGGTAATGGCCCCTTACCTAGCGGTGCTAGGTCAACCGCATGTATGTTGTATAATCGCAAGGTCCTGGGTCTCTACTGCGTCCCTGTGTTCCCGCTTGCCGACTCTACAGGATCCTAATTGCTGGCTGGATGTATCTAGTTATGGTCCTGGAATAGTGCGGTTCCTAGCTCCTCCACATCTCATCTCAAGTATATAAAACATAGGACAAGGTACCCAGATAGTGAAGTATGTATTGTAAGGGTCACTTTATTCATATACACATAGGAAAGAGTACTCACATTGAGCAGTTAGTATCACAGCGTTGTATCCAACGAGCGGCGAGCTCGTAATGCATTCAGCAGAGAAGAAAACGAAACAAGCCTATTCCGTCCCTACGCGTGACGTCACCGATCACGTGACTTCTTCACGTGATCGGTGACGTCACGCGTAGGGACGGAATAGGCTTGTTTCGTTTTCTTCTCTGCTGAATGCATTACGAGCTCGCCGCTCGTTGGATACAACGCTGTGATACTAACTGCTCAATGTGAGTACTCTTTCCTATGTGTATATGAATAAAGTGACCCTTACAATACATACTTCACTATCTGGGTACCTTGTCCTATGTTTTATATACTTGAGATGAGATGTGGAGAAGCTAGGAACCGCACTATTCCAGGACCATAACTAGATACATCCAGCCAGCAATTAGGATCCTGTAGAGTCGGCAAGTGGGAACACAGGGACGCAGTAGAGACCCAGGACCTTGCGATTATACAACATACATGCGGTTGACCTAGCACCGCTAGGTAAGGGGCCATTACCTACACTAGCGCATGCTGCATGAAGAGGACACAGAGTGTTTTGTCTGCATAGCATCACCTCACTGTTATATATTGCTGAGTTTGAGCACTTTCTTTTTGTGCACCATTGATAAGATTTGCTCTGAGTTGCACTTTGTTTTTGTTTTGGACACTTGATATAATTTTTTTGGACACTAGCAAGTTTTTTGTCTACTCACTGGATTATCCACACTGAATTTTCATTTTTGCACTTGTAGCAACACGAAGATTCTGGCGATTATGCCTTTCTCATTTTTCATGTGATATATTCTTCTCGTGCAATATTGTTCTATTTATTTATTGGTCTATAGCACATTGCATTATTTCAGTTTACTTAAGGCACGAGAGCACCAGCACTTTAACATATTGGACATCACTGGACTGAATGAATTTTAGTCAGTTTTATTGTTTATATTTATCACTTGTGTGGACCATTTTATATATATTGTTTATACTTCTATCACTAACCACCCCTCCCCCCCAATTTCTGGATACCACCTTCACCTATGCGTTTTATATACTCCAACTCATGCGATTTTATATGTGTATGTATTCTATTATACTGAGGCCTTCGATCCCACAATTAATGAGTATAGACCCTCTGGTTAGCGCAGCACCCCTCCCTTTCTCTTTTTAAAAAAAAAAATCGATTTTAAATTTAAAAAAAATCCGATTTTAATAATAATAAAAAAAAAAAATCAGATTTTTTTTTTTAATCATTGATTTATATGCACCCTGCTCTATGGGCATGTTTTTTGGGAGTGCCTTCTTATTCAAAGCTGATTTTAAGCTGCAGCAATCCACGTCAATGACAGGTGGTAGGCGGGGGCATAGGCATGGCCATCAATTGACTGACAAGCTTGGGCACACCATCAACAGTACTAGCCACGCCCACTGTGACGCAGATGTGCCCTGATGCAGTCCATAATGGCTGTAACAGCGCGGTGCAAAGGTTGACAGAGCAGCTTCTTGTATAGAAGGGAAGCTGCATCACCAGTAGCATTTTTACCTCTCTAGCTGGTAGCTACCTCTAGTACAAAGCATCAATGACAACAGTTAACAAAAATAAATACTACTCTGATAATGGCGGAATGTACTGAGCTTTTTTTTTTTTTTTTTTAAATTTAAAAGAAATATCTATGACAGGCCGGGTTCTGATGGGGGAACCTCGGGAGGGGGGTGGGGTAGGGTGTTGGAAGCAGTGAAGGTTTTGAGCTAGTCAGTCGGGGTTTTTTTTTTTTTTTTACTTTTTTTTTTTTTTTCTTCTTCTCTTTTCTTCCTAAAGTAGTTAAGTCAAGGTATATGTAATATAGGTTAACAATTGTTGTAATTGTCGCATATTAGATATACTCTGGAGGTTACTATTTGATTTGTTAATGAATCTTCACTAGGGCGGTGTATTAATTTATAATCTGTATTAACCTTCTATCTTTAGTTTCTAAATTTAATATGTGTCAATGTTGGCTTATTTGTTATACAGTGGGGACTGAAACACAGAATTGTTGACATTTTTGCAGATTTATTATAAAAGAAAAACTGAAATATCACATGGTCCTAAGTATTCAGACCCTTTGCTCAGTATTAAGTAGAAGCCCCTTTTGATCTAATACAGCCATGAGTCTTTTTGGGAAAGATGCAACAAGTTTTTCACACCTGGATTTGGGGATCCTCTGCCATTCCTCCTTGCAGATCCTCTCCAGTTCTGTCAGGGGGGATGGTAAACGTTGGTGGACGGCCATTTTTAGGTCTCTCCAGAGATGCTCAATTGGGTTTAAGCCAGGGCTCTGGCTGGGCCATTCAAGAACAGTCACGGAGTTGTTGTGAAGCCACTCCTTTGTTATTTTAGCTGTGTGCTTAGGGTCATTGTCTTGTTGGAAGGTAAACCTTCGGCCCAGTCTGAGGTCCTGAGCACTCTGGAGAAGGTTTTCATCCAGGATATCCCTGTACTTGGCCGCATTCATCTTTCCCTCGATTGCAACCAGTCGTCCTGTCCCTGCAGCTGAACAACACCCCCACAGCATGATGCTGCCACCACCATGCTTCACTGTTGGGACTGTATTGGACAGGTGATGAGCAGTGCTGGTTTTCTCCACACATACCGCTTAGAATTAAGGCCAAAAAGTTCTATCTCGGTCTCATCAGACCAGAGAATCTTATTTCTCACCATCTTGGAGTCCTTCAGATGTTTTTTAGCAAACTCCATGCGGCTTTCATGTGTCTTGCACTGAGGAGAGGCTTCCGTCGGGCCGCTCTGCCATAAAGCCCCGACTAGTGGAGGGCTGCAGTGATGGTTGACTTTCTACAACTTTCTCCCATCTCCCGACTGCATCTCTGGAGCTCAGCCACAGTGATCTTTGGGTTCTTCTTTGCCTCTCTCACCAAGGCTCTTCTCCCCCGATAGCTCAGTTTGGCCGGACGGCAAGCTCTAGGAAGGGTTCTGGTCGTCCCAAACGTCTTCCATTTAAGGATTATGGAGGCTACTTTGTGCTGCACTTAAGTGCAGCAGAATTTTTTTTGTAACCTTGGCCAGATCTGTGACTTGCCACAATTCTGTCTCTGAGCTCTTCAGGCAGTTCCTTTGACCTCATGATTCTCATTTGCTCTGACATGCACTGTGAGCTGTAAGGTCTTATATAGACAAGTGTGTGGCTTTCCTAATCAAGTGCAATCAGTATAATTAAACACAGCTGGACTCAAATGAAGGTGTAGAACCATCTCAAGGATGATCAGAAAAAATGGACAGCACCTGAGTTAAATATATGAGTGTCACAGCAAAGGGTCTGAATACTTAGGACCATGTGATATTTCAGTTTTTCTTTTTTAATAAATCTGCAAAAATGTCAACAATTCTGTGTTTTTCTGTCAATATGGGGTGCTGTGTGTACAATATGGGGTGCTGTGTGTACAATATGGGGTGCTGTGTGTACAATATGGGGGGCTGTGTGTACAATATGGGGTGCTGTGTGTACAATATGGGGTGCTGTGTGTACAATATGAGGTGCTGTGTGTATAATATGGGGTGCTGTGTGTATAATATGGGGTGCTGTGTGTACAATATGGGGTGCTGTGTGTACAATATGGGGTGCTGTGTGTATAATATGGGGTGCTGTGTGTACAATATGGGGGGCTGTGTGTACAATATGGGGTGCTGTGTGTAGAATATTGGGTGCTGTGTGTAGAATATTGGGTGCTGTGTGTACAATATGGGGTGCTGTGTGTACACTATGGGGTGTTGTGTGTACAATATGGGGTGCTGTGTGTACAATATGGGGTGCTGTGTGTACAATATGGGGGGCTGTGTGTACAATATGAGGTGCTGTGTGTACAATATGGGGTGCTGTGTGTACAATATGGGGTGCTGTGTGTACAATATGGGGTGCTGTGTGTACAATATGAGGTGCTGTGTGTACAATATGAGGGGCTGTGTGTACATTAATGAGGAAAAAAAATGAACTTAAATGATTTTAGCAAATGACTGCAATATAACAAAGAGTGAAGAATTTAATGGGGTCTGAATACTTTCCATCCCCACTGTATATTACCAGTAATATCATTCAGGGTTGAAAAAGAGATTAGAAAAATTAAGCCATGGGTCCCATTTTTTATTATAAAAATGATTAGTGTTCTGTAGTGTGTGGAATTTTTTTTTTCCATAAGATTGATATTGTTAATTCTGGTTTTCAACTTTCTTTTTGTTTACCTTAATAAAGGGAATGCATTGAAGTAAAAAAATGTTTAGGCTTTAGAACCACAAACACTAAGTTGAACTACAAAATAGCATGTTTGGAAATTTTATATATACACAATCGGCAATGCATTTTCTTTTCTGTGTGCAGGTTGTTCTGGTTCTACAGCAAGTCTTCCAGCTGATCCGAAAAATTCTCAGTACTTGGCTGAACGACGCCCAGGTGGTGGAGGTAAGTCCTGGCGATTTAAACCTACACAATTGTGTTTGTAGCTGTTCCTCACAGGACTGTTGAGGCTCATGAACATAGGTAAGTGATGGTGAACCTTGGCACCCCAAATGTTTTGGAACGCCATTTCCCATGATGCTCATGCACTCTGCAGTGTAGGTGAGCATCATGGGAAATGTAGTTCACCATCACTGACAATGTCTGTGTCCAGGGGTGTACTCCTACATAGGCAACCATTACAGTACATTGATTTTTACACAATTGGTTAATCTGTGTGTTACACAAGATATTGTCCCTAATCACTGCTATACCAGTTACAGTGTCCCTGTATATGTAATTCATGCTGCTTGAAAGCCCAAGGTGCTCCTTGTATTTGGGCCTCTTTATGCATCCAGACTGTAAACAAAACTCACACATGTGGTATCCCCATACTCTAAAGGAGGAGCAGAATGTGTTTTGGGGTGTAACTGTAAGTATGCCTATGATGTGTGTGAGAAATAACTTTTAAAAAAGACATGAAAAAAAAATCGATTTCCTAATTTTCCAAAAAAATTGTACATCTGGACCTGATAAATGTAAAACCCAGATCTTTTTATCGTGTATGTCTTTTTTTTTTTTTCTTTTTTTTTTTAACAAAAATAAACTTTATTCAAAGTTGTTATTCAATGGTGTAGGTCTTTATGTACCAGTGTGCATGAGCCAAAGCAGAAAAGAGTTTGTATAGCTAATGATATCAATGTTTTTTTTATTTTTTTAATAAATTCATAGCTGAACTCAAGGCAAACCTGCTAAATATACTGTTGGGATACATATACATGGACTGTCTAATCTGCCAAAGGATTTGTAATTCTTTTAAGACACTTTTGCCATTCCTACACCTCTGCCAGACATCACAGCCAGGAAGATGTCACCACTTTTTGTTAGATTTAAAGCCCAATTCTTTGTGGCTGCCCCATAAAAAAGTGACCCTCCTCTCCTCCCTAAGCAATCGGAGTTCTAAAACAGAGAGGACTATTATTACAGGTACTCTTAAAGCACTGCCAATTTATGCAGCGCTTTACATATACAGTGAGGAAAAGAATGATTTGATCCCCTGCAGATTTTGTAAGTTTTCCTACTTACAAAGAAATGAAGGGTCTGTAATTTTTATCATAAGTGTATTTTAAATGACAGAAAATCAGCCAAAAAAAAATGATACAAATGTTATAAATGGAGTTGCAGTTCAGTGAGTAATTAAGTATTTGATTCCCTACCAACCAACAATAATTCTGGATCCCACAGACTGGCTCCAGTAGGTGCTCATGAGGTACACAGATTAGTCCTGTCAATGTAAGAAGGTTCTCCTAACGACAACTGGTTATGTGTATAAAAGACACCTGTCCACAGAACAGAATCTCTTCCATCCAATCCTCACCATCATGGGGAAGACCAAAGAGCTGTCAGAGGACGTCGGGGAGAAGATTGTAGACCTGCACAAGGCTAGAATGGGCTACAAGACTATCAGCAAGAAGATTGGTGAGAAGGAGACAATTGTTGGAGCAATTATTCCCAAATGGAAGAAATACAAAATAACCATCAATCGCCCTCAGTCTGGAGCTCCATACATTTCACCTCATGGGGTGAGGATGGTCATGAGAATAGTGAGGGATCAGCCCAGAACTACACGGGAGGAGCTTGTGAATGATCTCAAGGCAGTTGGGACCACAGTCACCAAACAAACCATTGGTAACACAATACACCGCCATGGATTGAAATCCTGCAGCGCCCGCAAGGTCCCCTCCTCAAGAAGACACATGTAGAGGAACGTCTGAAGTTTGCCAATAAACATCTAAATGATTCAGAGAAGGATTGGGAGAAAGTTCTGTGGTCAGATGAGACCAAAATTGAGCTCTTTGGCATGAACTCGACTCCCCGTGTTTGGAAGAAAAATGCTGACTATGACCCTAAGAACACCATCCCTACAGTCACACACGGAGGTGGAAACACGATGCTTTGGGGCTGTTTCTCTGCTAAAGGTACAGACCGGCTTTGCCGTATAGAGAGGCCAATGGACGGGGCCATGTATTGTAAAATCTTGGATGAGAACCTTCTTCCCTCAGCCAGAACACTGAAGATGGGTGGTGGATGGGTCTTCCAGCATGACCATGACCCAAAACATACCGCCAAGAAACAAAGGAGGGGCTCAAGAAGAAGCACATTATAATCATGGAGTGGCCTAGCCAGTCTCCAGACGTTAATCCTATAGAAAATATATGGAGGGAGCTGAAACTTTGAGTTGCCAAGAAACCTTAAAGCGGGGTTCCACCCAAATTTTGAACAATATCTGTATGTATTCTCTTCCTTGCCTAGATGCTGACATGCCGTTTAAAAAATTTTTAAATCGCCGTAATTACCTTTTATTTTTCTATTCTTCTTTGCACTTCCTGTTTCTCCTCCCGTGGGAGTAGGCGTGTTTCTAGCCTCTCCCAGACTCCTGGGAGCTAGTCTCAGGCTTCCCAGGATGCCACTGAGCATGTGCGAGAACGAGCGGTGAATGCTGGGAGCACAGCATTCACCACATCCAGGAAATAAATGCTTGTGGGCTTCAAATGCCCACAATGAAGATGGAAACCGCCTGCAGTGAATAATATAAGTTATTCTTTCCGATGAAATCTGACACAGGCAGACATATTACACACAATATGTGAGTATGTAATGCTGAGAAGAAAAGTTTGTGAATGAACTAAAAAAAAAAAAAAAACAATAGATAGGTGGACCCCCGCTTTAAAGTGGATGTAAACCCCAAAAAAATTTTTTTTTATATCATACTATAGAGTATAAGATTTGCTATCATTTGAGCCCAGTCTTGCCACACAGAGTTAATCCATCTCTGAACAATCCTCTTTTATTGTTCAGTGAGGCAATTCTTGACAAACTGAGAAGAACTTTGTCAAATCCTCCCCCTTGCTGTGAGTGACAGGTGATTTACATATCTCGTGCACTAGCCTAAGAGACATGCAGTATTTTTTAATTCCCTCCCCCCACTCCTTTCTTCAGCAGCTCTGCCAGGATTGGCTGTTCCACACCTCACTATGATTTGGCATGCTGAAGTCATGTGGTTACTTTCCTGTCTTATTTGAATTTAAATCACCTTTGCATTTTCTTATTTCTGTGACAGGCAGTGTGCGCCATATTTGAGAAGTCGGTGAAGACTCTTCTGGACGACTTTGCTCCGATGGTTCCTCAGTTATGTGAGATGATGGGCCAGATGTACAGCACTATTCCGCAGGCCTGCGCCATCGATCTGACACGACAGGTCAGTTATTTGTACGAAAAGGTTTCGGAAAATAGTAGATGAGCTCACTACTTCTCTCGTACTATTATTGCTACTTAAAGTGTACCTGTCACCAAGATAATGTGAAAATTGTGAGGTGTGGGGACAGAGTTTTCTATTGAATCTACCCCTAGAGAGTACCGTCCCCATTATATAGATATGCAAAAACCATGACACTGAATGGGACTTTGTATGTACACTCTAGGGCAGGGGTCTCCAAACTTTTTAAACAAAGGGCCAGTTTATTGTTCTTCAGACTTGAGGAGGGCTGGATTGTTGTCAGCAGGGGTAGAAAATGTCACAGGCCCGGCATGAGTGAGAATAAATATGGCCTTAGGGTTGGTGGTCAAAAGGAGTAGGAGTATTGTCCCTATTAGTAAGAGGAATAGCGTATCCCATCACTGGTATTGGTGGAAGAAATAGTACCCCATTGTTGGTGTCAGGGCCGCATAAAGGCTAACAAAGGGCCACAGTTTGGAGACCCCTGCTCTAGGGTATATTAACCACTTCAGCCCCAGAAGATTTTACCCCCTTCCTGAACAGAGCATGTTTTGCGATATGGCACTGCGTCGCTTTAACTGACAATTACGCGGTCGTGCGACGTTGCACCCAAACAAAATTGACATCCTTTTTTCCCCCACAAATAGAGCTTTCTTTTGGTGGTATTTGATCGCCTCTGCGGTTTTTATTTTTTGTGCTATAAACAAAAAAAAGAGCGTCAATTTAAAAAAAAAAAAAACACAATATTTTGTACTTTTTGCTATAATAAATATCCCCATTTTTTTTTTTTTTTTTTAAAAAGCAATTTTTTTCTCAGTTTAGGCCGATACGTATTCTTCTACATATTTTTGGTAAAAAAAATCCCAATAAGCATATATTGATTGGTTTGCGCAAAAGTTATAGTGTCTACAAATTAGGGGATTGATTTATGGCATTTTTATTATTATTATTTTTTTTTTTTACTAGTAATGGCGGCGATCTGCGATTTTTATCAGGACTGCTACATTATGGCGGACACTTTTGACACATTTTTGGGACCATTGACAATTATACAGCGGTCAGTGCACTGATTAAAAATGTCACTGGCAGGGAAGGGGTTAACACTAGGGGGCGATCAAGGGGTTAACTGTGTTCCCTATGTGTGTTTCTAACTGTAGGGGGAGGGGACTGACCTAGAGGAAATGACAGATCGTGGTTCCTAGCTATTAGGAACTCACGATCTGTCACTCCTCTCAGAACAGAACAGGGATTTGTGTGTTTACACACACTCGTCCCTGTTCTGCCTCTTGTGCCCGCGATCGCTTGTGGCCGGCGGTCATCGCGACCGTCGGCCGCAGCATCGGCCCCCCCCCTGAGTGCAGCGGGCACGCGCCTGCTATCCCGCTTAAAGGAGCCGACGTATAGCTACGACAGCTGGCGGGATCGTGCCGACCTGCCGCGGTATGACGGCGGCTGGTCGGCAAGCGGTTAAAGTGTAGCTGTCACCAAGATAATGTGAAAATTGTGAGGGGTAGATTCTATTGAATCTACTCCTAGAGAGTACCGTCCCCATTATATAGATATGCAAAAACCACGACACTGAATGGGACTTTGAATGTACATTCTAGGCTATATTAAACGCTAACTCCTAAAATATGTAAAAAAATCATAAGGTTTTATTCAATATCGTAAAGTTTAAAATACCTGTATTAAAATCATATTCACAAATGTGACGGCCTTATAAGTCTCTCACTAGGCCTTGGGGTCTGGTGTATTGGCCAATGTGTTTTGCGGGCTACACCGATTTGTCAGGGCCTTGGATCCTCTAAAACATAAGCAGGCAACCTTACAGAGGTGGAGATCTACCGGAACAACATGGGAGAAGTCAAAGAACACCGGGCACGTTGTCGCCTCCTCACCGGTTCCCGACCGGCGCACGACGATGTACGTTGGCAGAATGGCACGGCTGGGCAAATGGGCGTACCTGTACGTCCATTTTAATTCCCCGCCGTGCCATTGCGTGCACGCCGGCCGGGAGCTCCGTGAGTCGGGTCGCGGTTCCCGCGGACTCGATCGCCGCGGGGATACCCGCGATCGCCTCACGGAGAGGACGAACGGGGAGATGCTAATGTAAACAGCATCTCCCCGTTCTGCCTAGTGACAAATGTCACTGATCACTGCTCCCTGTCATCGGGAGCAGTGATCAGTCTAGTGACACACACAGCCCCTCCCCCCTACAGTTAGAAAACACTCCCCTAGTACTGATTAACCCCTCCCCGCCCCCTAGTGGTTAACCCCTTCACTGCCAGTGTCATTTACACAGTAATCAATGCATTTTTAATCGCACTGATCGCTGTATAAATGACAATGGTCCCAAAAATGTGTCAAAAATGTTCGATGTGTCCGCCATAACGTCGCAGTCACAATAAAAATCGCTGATCGCCGCCATTACTAGTAAAAAAAAAAATATTAATAAAAATGCCATAAAACTATCCCCTAATTTGGTAAACGCTATAACTTTTGTGCAAACCAATCAAACGCTTATTGCGATTTTTTTTTTATTACCAAAAATATGTAGAAGAATACGTATCGGCCTAAACTGAAAAAAATGTTTTTTTATATATTTTTGGGGGATATTTATTATAGCAAAATGTAAAAAATAATGCGTTTTTTTTTTCAAAATTGTTGCTCTTATTTTGTTTATAGCGCAAAAAATTAAAATCGTAGAGGTGATTAAATACCACCAAAAGAAAGCTCTATTTGTGGGAAAAAAAGGACGTCAATTTTGTTTGGGAGCCACGTCGCACCACCGCGCAATTGTCATTTAAAGCGACGCAGTGCCGAATCGCAAAAAACGCTCTGGTCAGGAAGGGGGTAAATTTTTCCGGGGCTGAAGCGGTTAAACCTCTAATTATTATATAGAAAAAAAAAACCAGCGCTAGTGTGTTGTCCAAAGATAAATACAGCAGCTGTGCACTAAAACCTGAATACCAAGTTTTATCAAATAGGTATGTCCTAAAAGTGCAGCGCTAAATAAAATTACCATGTGCAAAACACATTACAATTTAGTTTGGATACAGTGTTGCATGACCGCGCAATTGTCATTTAAAATGCGATAGCGCTGAAAGTTGAAAATTGGCCTGGGTGGGGGGTTAGTGCCCGGTATTGAAGTGGTTAATATACCCTAGAATGTAAATTCAAAGTCCTGTTCGGTTCCATGGTTTTTGAATATCAAGATAATGTGAAGTATATTTCTTTCTTGTCCTCTGGGGGATGCAGGAAATCATTATCTGTCAGGATATACTGCTGCCCACAGAATGTTTCGAAAACTGGCAAAGAAAAAAAAATTGTGATCCGGCCCCCGATAAACCCTCCCACTCCCAGCATGCCTCAGTTTTTCCTGGTGTCCTACAAGGATGGACGTCCTTTCTTCAGCTCTGCTGCAAAAAAAAGTCCAACCATTTTTTTTCTTCAGTTTTTCTTCTCTTCAATTAAGATTCTTCTCTCCATTGCTAGTCAAGTTGAAATCTATAATAGCTGTCCAGAGTGGGCTATCCTCAGTGTTGGCTTCGGAGTGCTGTGACCCGAACCCACTGGAGGGCACAATGCAGGGCTAGCCTGGACGTAAACGTTGAGCACTTGGTTCTCTGCCCTACGGTACTATCCAGACTTCATTCTGGTAACAAGTTAGCTGCTGAGCGTTTTCCAGGTCCAAAGCCCTTGGCATTGTCTGAGCCCTTTACCTGTCCCTAAGGAGAAACAGGAGATCCTGCTGTGGCAAGAAAGGTTGTGTCCTGACTTAGACCCATCCTTGGTCTCCAGTCCTGACCACTTTGTGCTTGGGTCACCTGGCCCGAGGGCCAAAGTGACAAAAGGGCTTCCCTTGCAGCTGAGTGTTCAGCACCACCCTGGGAGTAGTGACCGGGGATGCTGAACCCAGAGAAGCACGGTTTGCCAACTGTTCAGTTGCTGGGTAGATTTGCGGTGATTAAGCACCTCTCGGAGACGGGCCAGACTTGAAGGGCAGCTGGGTCAGGTGACATGCTGGTTGTGCAGGCGGATCTAGAACAGAAGGGCTTGACAGGAGATGTAGTCAGGAGAAAGAGGCGATGTCTGTAACCGTTATCAGGCAAGAGCATAAACGGGTGTGTAGTCAGGAACAAGCCAGGGTCATACAGAGGGAGCGGATAAGAGCAAGTCTGTGGAAGCAAGCCGAGGTGGGAGCCAGGAGAGAAGCAGGGGACATGTCCGGGAAGCAAGCCAGGTTGGTAACAGGAGATCTAAGAATACTGAGCACACGGGATACGGAGAGCTGAAGACCATTCAGCAATGTCTGAGTGTATCTGCCATCCTTCTAAAGACCGTATAGCGGAAGGAACTATTGTGCCGTACATGCGCATACCAGTGCGCGCAACTGCATCCCGGGTCCGTTCCAAGATCTGCTGGCATTCCTGTGCAAGTGAGCCCGGCCATGTTGGTCTTTGTGCATATTTTTTTTCTTCTGGTCAGCACCCTGACAGCTTGTCAAATGTTGTCTTCAGTTGGTCAATTTTTCCCAACTGGGCTTCTGGTTATAGGGAAGAAGTTTAGGCATCTAGTTGTGTTTCTGATTCTGCATTGAAGGAGGAGGATGTTGGAGAGAGGCTCTGCAATACACAGAGCTGTCTGTGTGCTGAGAAAGCTGGTTTCCTGGTGTAGACAATGGTCCAGGGACTCCGTGGGATGTGCATACCTGGGTCTAGGTTCTTCCTCCTTGTTTGCTTTGCAGATTCGCGAAGTGGACCTCTCTGTGAGCGCGCGCGCGCCGGCTGCATGGAGCAGGGAGCCAATCAGCGGGTCCGGCTGACCCGACGTCCGCCAGCCACCCACGATCGCTCCACAGAAATGCAGAACGAGGATCTGCCTATGTAAACAAGGCAGATTGCTGTTCTGTCAGGGAAAGAACACAGTGATCTTGTGTTCCTTCTAAGCATGAACGTGGATCTCTGTGTTCTTCCTGTCAGTCCATTCCCCACACAGTTAGCAAGCACTCCCCTAGAAGCACACTTAACCCTTTGATCACCCCTGATGTTAACCCCTTCCCTGCCAGTGTCCTTTATACAGTGACAGTGCATATTTTTAGCACTGATCACTGTATTGGCGTCACTGGTCCCCAAAAATTGTCACTTGGGGTCAGATTTGTCCGCCGCTGTTGTCAATCCTTGATCATGTTACCTATGTGATTACCTTGCTGTATACCGTATATTATTATTTATTTTTAACTTTGTACAAATAAATTTAATGTTTTATTTATTCTTTCTTAAAGATTTCTTTCTAAGTTTTTTCAATTGCCTTTAAAATCCCACTATTGAGGTTTATTTTTTTCTACATTTTTTAGGGATGATGGCAATTTTTTCGCATCAAATTTTGGGAGTTTCTTTTTTTCAAAATCGCTGATCGCTGCCATTGCCAGTAAAAACAAACAAAAAAACAATTACAAGTCAATAAATCTATCCCATAGTTTGGAGACACTATAACTTTTGCGAAAACCAATCAGGCGACGCTTATTGTGATTTTATTTATTTATTTATTTTACCAAAAATATGTAGCAGAATAATTATTGGCTTAAAGGGGTTGTAAAGGTAAAAATTTTTTCACCTTAATGCATTCTATGCATTAAGGTGAAAAAACTTCCAACAATACCGCCGCCCCCAGCCCCCCCCCCCCCCCGCTTTACTTACCTGACACCTCGAAAGTCAGCCGCACGCTCCCGACATCCATTTCGCTGCTCAGCCTGGCCGCCGATTGGCTACAGTGGATGGATTGAGAGCAGCGCAGCCATTGGCTCGCGCTGCTGTCAATCACATCCAATGAAGCGGCGCGCCGGTGGGCGGGGCCGAGTGATACAGTGAGCGGCTATAGCCGCCGGCTGTATCACTGGAGCGCGCTCGCAAGAACTAACCACCATGCGAGGGAGCTCGCATTAAGGTGGTTAGTTCTTGCGGGGAGGAGCTGAAACAGCCGCCGAGGGACCCCAGAAGACCAGGTTTGGGGCCACTCTGTGCAAAACGAGCTGCACAGTGAAGGCAAGTATAACATGTTTGTTATTTTTAAAAAAAAAAAATTACCTTTACAACCCCTTTAAATTGATGAAGAAATTTGAATTTTTTTTTTTTTTTTACATTTTTTTTTTTTAGATTGTTTTTGGATAAGTTTTATGGCAGAAAGTTTTATATATATATATATATATATATATATATATATATATATATATATATATATATATATATATATATATATATATACTTTTTTTTTTTTTGTTTATAGCGCAAAATACCACCAAAAGAAAGCTCTATTTTTGGGGGGAAAAAAGGTCATCAATTTTCTTTGGGTACAGCGTCGCACGACCGCGCAATCATTTAACGCAGTGCCTTATCGCAACAAAAATGGCCTGGTTATTAAGGGGGGGGGCCTTCCGGGGCTCAAGTGGTTAATCATTGATCTGATTGAACTGCAGGTAGAAACTTTTTGGTTTGTTCGGTTCTATAAATCTTTGTATGTTTTGTGTTCTCCTTTGGCAGTTGGTTCACATCTTCGCCCACGAGCCGGCGCACTTCCCTCCGATCAAATCGCTTTTCCTGCTGGTCACATCGCTGACTCTCTCCCTGTTTCAGCAAGGTTAGTTCTCACCGGTGAGAAGTACAATGTAAACGTCTTCCGGTTTCTATTCCAGGGCTCTGCCAGGACTGAATCGCTCTCTTCTGATTGGGTTCTTGAACGTTGAATATGGTTGTGCAGCCATGCTTCTTATATAACATATGAGGATATAAAGGAATATAATAAGAAGCAATCGCTGTTCTTTAAGATAAAACAAGGAAGTCGTTCTATAGACATAATAAAAAAAAAAAAAACATATAATGCACTCTGTCAGCAGCATTAACCCAGCGCTATTTCTTTTGTCACAATGTTACTACCTGCTGATCCTGCCGGTAGATTTATTTCTCCACTTCCTGTAAAAGGTGACAACGCTGTTTTGTTCTGCAGGGAAATCGCACAGCAGCGTTGTCGCCCCTGTGGTTTGGGTGGTCTTAGACGGGCATGTCGTTTTTAGGTAGATTTTTAAGTGAGAATATTTTTTTTTTCATGAAAAATGTGAGGTATTTGTGATTGTGCACAGAATGATACAATGATACAATTTTTTTTTCAAAAGAAATTGCAGAATTTGTAGTCCTACAAAAAGATAAAAGGAGAACACGTGCAATATTCCCTTTTATATGAAATATATGAAAATGGAACTGTTATAAACATATAATCGCATGTCAATGGCAAAAGATTATCCTGATCACGGTATCCTGATAGCGGTATCCTGTCCTCCATATGTTGATTCTCATTCTTAGTTATACAAAGAATTTTTCGGGAGGTGTGGGACTTTAAGGGCCTCTTTCACACGGACGGCTGTTCTGCCGCTTCTT
This sequence comes from Lithobates septentrionalis, assembly GCA_037952835.1. Classification (NCBI taxonomy): domain Eukaryota; kingdom Metazoa; phylum Chordata; class Amphibia; order Anura; family Ranidae; genus Lithobates; species Lithobates septentrionalis. Next base: position 401,159 of record JBBDGP010004053.1, on the reverse strand, counting down.
TACTCATTGCTGCTGCTATCCGCAGGAGGAAAGAGTACACTGTGATTACCTACGGTTATGAGCGCTAAATGGGTCCTGGACGCAGTCACGTTGATTTTTTTCTAACCGCACAAAAATCCATGTGACGAAATGGTCGCTAAACGCAGTGTTTGAATGGGGCCATAGGAAAGCATTGTGGGAGCTTAGGTGCTTTAGATAACTTCATCTATCTGCAGCTAAAAGCTGAATTCTGTCCGCCCGTGTGAAAGGTGGCCTTAAGGTGCACTTGATATGAATCTATATAACGCAGATTATTTAAAAATATATGTATTTTATTAATTCTAAAAGAAAAGGATAAAAACATTTCATACAATACATCCGCATCCATTTATATGAAGAAGGACACGACTTTTAATGTTATATTGCTGTTTCCACGCTTTTAATTCTACATGTTTTGCCATGAGGCTTCTTCAGAAAAAGAAGAAGCCTCACGGCGAAAACATGTAGAATTAAAAGCGTGGAAACAGCAATATAACATTAAAAGTCGTGTCCTTCTTCATATAAATGGATGCGGATGTATTGTATGAAATGTTTTTATCCTTTTCTATGTGAATTCATAGAATGCATATTATAGAAAAATATATGTATTTTATTAATTTTAATAGAAAAGGATAAAAACATTTCATACAATACATCCGCATCCATTTATATGAAAAAGGACACGACTTTTAATGTTATATTGCTGTTTCCACGCTTTTAATTCTACATGTTTTCGCCGTGAGGCTTCTTCTTCTTTTTCTGAAGAAGCCTCATGGCAAAACATGTAGAATTAAAGGCGTGGAAACAGCAATATAACCTTGAAAGTCGTGTCCTTTTTCATATAAATGGATGCGGATGTATTGTATGAAATGTTTTTTATCCTTTTCTATGTGAATTTAATAAAATACATATATTTTTCTATAATCTGCATTCTATGGATTCATATCAAGTGGACCTTTAAAGTCCCACACCTCCCAAAAAATTCTTTGAATCCATACTTAGGGGATGGTGGTGCCATATGTTGAATAGTAGTTGATCCTGGATTTGGCCACTTGCCTACGATATTTTTCCTCATTCTTATTTACTTGCGTATCAAAAAAAGCAGATTATGTTGCATATAATGGTTTTTATCCAATAGATTTTTCCAAGGATGTACATGTAGCACAAAGCACCGGGATGATCTTAGGAAATTGGCCAAAGACAGGTTATTGTGTTCTTAAATTGCACGTTCCCCCATAAAGGATGCATTGGGAAGGAGGACCTGTGCCCAGATTGAGGAAGAAGAAGGGGAAATGGGGAGGAAAGGTTATGGTTCAGTCCAGGACCCTCTGCCCCCTGTGTGCCACCGTCTGTCTGGACAAGGCAGATGTCCGGGCAGATAGTGGCAGAGGTCCTCTGAAGTGAACCTGGTGATTTACGAGAACTCCCGAGTCATCAGCCTCCTTCAGCACAGTTCCTGATCTATCTTCTCCATAATAAATGTTCGGGTAATGTCGGTCAGAAATATCTATCGGTAGTGGATGACATTCAGCTGGGCTCATTCTGTAATGTTGAAGACGTTTCGTGGCTTATCCAAGTCACTTCTTCAGTTCTAATGAGCATCAGGAATGTACCCCCCAGCATGTATATCCACACAGCACCAACACCTTGGTCCAATCACTGTGAAAAGACGGATGTTCTTACATAGTAGGTGAGGTCCAAAAAAGACACCATCACGTCCAACCTATCTTCTCCAAATACAGGATGGTGTAGGAGGTGTGAAAATTCTGGAACCACTCTTGTTACATAACCCCATCATTGATGGCAGGAAGGCTTCGCTGGTGCTAAAGAATAAGTTCACCTAACAAGAAAAAAAATAAAAAATGCAATTTTTTTTTTTTAGGTAAAAAATATTTGCATTTTATTTTTATTTTTTTGTAATGGACCTGTAAAGCATTTCACCCACGATCAGCAGATGGTGGGTGTAATGCCACGGTCCTGCAGACGCTGTGTATCTGCCTGGCTGTATCTCCGATACGGCTAGGCGGTCACACTGTGACAGGAAGACTAAGGCCCCGTTCACACCTGAGCGATTATCTGCTTTGAAGCTCAAAAACACTGGAGGAGAAAAAAAAAATCAATGTATTGTCTATGGAGATGATTCACATCTTCACTCCACATCGCCTGAAGCTCAAACAAGTTCTGGAGCTTTTTTTTTTGTCGCTCGAATCGGTCAGATTTGGGCGTTTTTGGCGCGTTTTGTATCCCCATAGAAATGAATGGAAACGCGCCATGTGCTTTATGTATGGTGCTGTTTCACACCGTTATACTGTTTTATGAAATACCGTATATACTCGAGTATAAGTCGATCCGAGTATAAGTCGAGGCCCTAATTTACAGCAAAAAAATGGGAAAGACTTATTGACCCGAGTATAAGACGTATAAGACGAGGGTGAGAAATACACAGCTACTGTAAGTAGAAAAGAGGGCCAACAATGCCCATTTGCAGCCTCACTGTGCCCATTTGCAGCCTCACTGTGCCCATTTGCAGCCATAGGTCCCCTGAACTGCAAACTTGGTAGTTAAGGGTTCCTAGATGCCCCCTAGCTGCAGCCAAAATTTGGGGTCTCTAAACCCAAAGGGTCCCGAAATGACTGCTGCAGATAGACACAGTTGACTGACTTTGGGGCCCCGTATCTCAGGGTCACTTAGTGCTAGGAACCCCAGTGGAACTAGCACCATAAAATATCCAAAGCTGGCGTTTTTAGCACCAAGTGGCCCCCAGATACATTGCCCCAAAAATCGGTTCAGAAAATGACAGTTTCCGAACCTACTTTGGGGCCTCGGTATCTCGGGGCCACTTGGTGCTAGGAACCCCAGCTTTGGATATGTAGTGACATGCATAAAAATTATTGCGGCGCTGAAAAGTTCAAAAATGAAATTGAAGAGTGGGAGGAATCCAATCACCAAATATATTGTGCAGATGTAGAAAGATTCACTCGTCACCACGTGGTAATGTAGTCTGCTTACCAGAAGGTGTTAAGGATTAGGCATAGATGATAAATTCTCAATAGCATCCAGCAAATCCAGCCCAATGGAACCCCTCATCAGACCACAACATCCGTGGGATTTCCTTCACATATAAACATCTCCCAATGGTCACATCAGAATTAGGCATTCAGGCATGTAGTCATCATATATCCGAGAAAAGAAAATGAAGGACCCATAGTGAAGCCCGTAATGATAGATAAAAAAACTTTTATTGTAGTAACTTACAGTTGAAGCTTAAAACAGCATGCATCAATGATAGGAACAAACGGCCGCAGCAATCAGCGTACGGATGTCAACCTGCCTGACATGTTTCATCGTAACAGATGTCTTCAGAGGCATGGCTACAGCTACAACCGCACGCTATATATATGGTATGGTTAGTGGGTGGATCAGAGGGGATATAATCAAACTCATCACTAACAGCTGGGTAGGATGTGTGTCTTGTGCAGAGCGCCCTGGTGCTAACAGGATAAACCTGGTTAGCAACTGATGACAGCACACGGCCAATCAGAAAAAAACAGAGGATAGGAACAAAAAGAGGATGGCAACAGATGACTCAGTGCCACCTCATTGGTTAACCTATCTCTCAGTGAACAGAAAAAATTGAAAAATGCCAGATAGGCATGAACAGGTGACGAGGAAGAGCGCCGGCTGTGCGGTCCGGCTCAGGGACATGAAAAAGGCTAAAAATGTATTTTTGATTGATCAGACAAAAACCTGATATCATATAACTCAATATACACAATAAAAAAATGGAAGAGAATTAACACCCGCACAGATAAGCTATGAGATTAACGCCTGTCATGCAGTATAGATCAAAGGCATAGAATAAAACGCTAGACTTTGTATAACAAATCAGTTTCTGCATGGGATAAAAACACTAACCTATGTATAACAAACCAGCGACTCACATGCAACTAAGCAATAGACATTGTGAATGCGATTAATCGCACACACTTCAATAAAAATGCATGCATGCAATATACATCAATATATGTGTTAAAATCAATACAGATGATTGTAAACGTCATTTAAAAATATTGTTTTCAAAAAATATTGTTTTAAAAAATATTGTTTTAAAAAACTGACCTAGACCCAAGATTTGCAAATAAATAAAGGAGAAAAAACAAAAAATAAATAGAATGAATAAAAGAGTGTATTGATGCTAACTGTTATTAACCACTTGACGACCGCCTCACGCCGATGTACGTCGGCAAAGTGGCACGGACAGGCAAAATCACGTACAGGGTACGTGATTTGCCTTCCGCGGGTGGGGGGTCCGATCGGACCCCCCCCCCCGGTGCCCGAGGCGGTCGTCTTTTGTCCAGCGGCGATCGGTGATGAGGGGGAGACCATCCGTTCGTGGCCCCCCCCTCGCGATCGCCGCCGGCCAATGAGAACACTCCTTTGCTGCTGTATGCTAAACAGCAGCAAAGGAAGTGATGTCATCTCCCCTCGGGTCGGTATTTTCCGTTCCGGCCCGAGGAGAGAAGACATCAATGTGAGTGCACAACACTACACACACACAGTAGAACATGCCAGGCACACAAAACACCCCGATCCCCCCCCCCCGATCGCCCCCCGATCCCCCCCCAATCACCCCCCCCCCTGTCACAAACTGACACCAGCAGTTTTTTTTTTTTTTTTTTTTCTGATTACTGCATAGTGTCAGTTTGTGACAGTTACTGTGTTGGGACAGTGAGTATTACCCCCCTTTAGGTCTAGGGTACCCCCCTAACCCCCCCTAATAAAGTTTTAACCCCTTGATCACCCCCTGTCACCAGTGTCGCTAAGCGATCATTTTTCTGATCGCTGTATTAGTGTCGCTGGTGACGCTAGTTAGTGAGGTAAATATTTAGGTTCGCCGTCAGCGTTTTATAGCGTCAGGGACCCCCATATACTACCTAATAAATGTTTTAACCCCTTGATTGCCCCCTAGTTAACCCTTTCACCACTGATCACCGTATAACCGTTACGGTTGACGCTGGTTAGTTCGTTTATTTTTTATAGTGTCAGGGCACCCGCCGTTTATTACCGAATAAAGGTTTAGCCCCCCGATCGCCCGGCGGTGATATGCGTCGCCCCAAGCAGCGTCAGATTAGCGCCAGTACCGCTAACACCCACGCACGCAGCATACGCCTCCCTTAGTGGTATAGTATCTGATCAGATCAATATCTGATCCGATCAGATCTATACTAGCGTCCCCAGCAGTTTAGGGTTCCCAAAAACGCAGTGTTAGCGGGATCAGCCCAGATACCTGCTAGCACCTGCGTTTTGTGCCTCCGCCCAGCCCACCCAAGTGCAGTATCGATCGATCACTGTCACTTACAAGGCACTAAACGCATAACTGCAGCGTTCGCAGAGTCAGGCCTGATCCCTGCGATCGCTAACAGTTTTTTTGGTAGCATTTTGGTGAACTGGCAAGCGCCAGCCCCAGGCAGCGTCAGGTTAGCGCCAGTACCGCTAACACCCACGCACGCACCATACACCTCCCTTAGTGGTATAGTATCTGAACGGATCAATATCTGATCCGATCAGATCTATACTAGCGTCCCCAGCAGTTTAGGGTTCCCAAAAACGCAGTGTTAGCGGAATCAGCCCAGATACCTGCTAGCACCTGCGTTTTGCCCCTCCGCCCGGCCCAGCCCAGTCCACCCAAGTGCAGTATCGATCGATCACTGTCACTTACAAAACACTAAACGCATAACTGCAGCGTTCGCAGAGTCAGGCCTGATCCCTGCGATCGCTAACAGTTTTTTTTGTAGCGTTTTGGTGAACTGGCAAGCACCAGCCCCAGGCAGCGTCAGATTAGCGCCAGTACCGCTAACACCCACGCACGCACTGTACACCTCCCTTAGTGGTATAGTATCTGATCGCATCAATATCTGATCCGATCAGATCTATACTAGCGTCACCAGCAGTTTAGGGTTCCCAAAAACGCAGTGTTAGTGGGATCAGCCCAAATACCTGCTAGCACCTGCGTTTTGCCCCTCCGCCCGGCCCAGCCCAGCCCACCCAAGTGCAGTATCGATCGATCACTGTCACTTACAAAACACTAAACGCATAATTGCAGCGTTCGCAGAGTCAGGCCTGATCCCTGCGATCGCTAACAGTTTTTTGGTAGCGTTTTGGTGAACTGGCAAGCGCCAGCGGCCTAGTACACCCCGGTCGTAGTCAAACCAGCACTGCAGTAACACGTGGTGACGTGGCGAGTCCCATAAGTGCAGTTCAAGCTGGTGAGGTGGCAAGCACAAGTAGTGTCCCGCTGACACCAAAAAGACAAACACAGGCCCATCGTGCCCATAGTGCCCTTCCTACTGCATTCGCCAATCCTAATTGGGAACCCACCGCTTCTGCAGCGCCCGTACTTCCCCCATTCACATCCCCAACCAAATGCAGTCGGCTGCATGAGAGGCATTTTCTTTATGTCCTCCCAAGTACCCCTACCCAACGAACCCCCCCAAAAAAGATGTCGTGTCTGCAGCAAGCGCGGATATAGGCGTGACACCCGCTATTATTGTCCCTCCTGTCCTGACAATCCTGGTCTTTGCATTGGTGAATGTTTTGAACGCTACCATTCACTAGTTGAGTATTAGCGTAGGGTACAGCATTGCACAGACTAGGCACACTTTCACAGGGTCTCCCAAGATGCCATCGCATTTTGAGAGACCCGAACCTGGAACCGGTTACCGTTATAAAAGTTAGTTACAAAAAAAGTGTAAAAAAAAAAAAAAAATAAGAAATAAAAAAAAATAGTTGTTGTTTTATTGTTCTCTCTCTCTCTATTCTCTCTCTCTATTGTTCTGCTCTTTTTTACTGTATTCTATTCTGCAATGTTTTATTGTTATTGTTATTATGTTTTATCATGTTTGTTTTTCAGGTGTGTAATTATTTACACTTTACTGTGCTTTATTGTTAACCATTGTTAACCATTTTTTTGTCTTCAGGTACGCCATTCACGACTTTGAGTGGTTATACCAGAATGATGCCTGCAGGTTTAGGTATCATCTTGGTATCATTCTTTTCAGCCAGCGGTCGGCTTTCATGTAAAAGCAATCCTAGCGGCTAATTAGCCTCTAGACTGCTTTTACAAGCCGTGGGAGGGAATGCCCCCCCCCCACCGTCTTCCGTGTTTTTCTCTGGCTCTCCTGTCTCAACAGGGAACCTGAAAATGCAGCCGGTGATTCAGCCAGCTGACCATAGAGCTGATCAGAGACCAGAGTGGCTCCAAACATCTCTATGGCCTAAGAAACCGGAAGCTACGAGTATTTCATGACTTAGATTTCGCCGGATGTAAATAGCGCCATTGGGAAATTGGGGAAGCATTTTATCACACCGATCTTGGTGTGGTCAGATGCTTTGAGGGCAGAGGAGAGATCTAGGGTCTAATAGACCACAATTTTTTCAAAAAAGAGTACCTGTCACTACCTATTGCTATCATAGGGGATATTTACATTCCCCGAGATAACAATAAAAATGATTAAAAAAAAAAAATATGAAAGGAACAGTTTAAAAGTAAGATTAAAAAAGCAAAAAAATAATAAAGAAAAAAAAAAAAAAAACACCCCTGTCGCCCCCTGCTCTCGCGCTAAGGCGAACGCAAGCGGCGGTCTGTCGTCAAACGTAAACAGCAATTGCACCATGCATGTGAGGTATCACCGCGAAGGCCAGATCGAGTGCAGTAATTTTTCCAGTAGACCTCCTCTGTAAATCTAAAGTGGTAACCTGTAAAGGCTTTTGAAGGCTTTTAAACATGTATTTATTTTGTTGCCACTGCACGTTTGTGCGCAATTTTAAAGCATGTCATGTTTGGTATCCATGTACTCGGCCTAAGATCATCTTTTTTATTTCATCAAACATTTGAGCAATATAGCGTGTTTTAGTGCATTAAAATTAAAAAAAGTGTGTTTTTTCCCCAAAAAATGCGTTTGAAAAATCGCTGCGCAATTACTGTGTGAAAAAAAAAAATGAAACACCCACCATTTTAATCTGTAGGGCATTTGCTTTAAAAAAATATATAATGTTTGGGGGTTCAAAGTAATTTTTTTGCAAAAAAAAAAAACTTTTTCATGTAAACAATAAGTGTCAGAAAGGGCTTTGTCTTCAAGTGGTTAGAAGAGTGGGTGATGTGTGACATAAGCTTCTAAATGTTGTGCATAAAATGCCAGGACAGTTCAAAACCCCCCCAAATGACCCCATTTTGGAAAGTAGACACCCCAAGCTATTTGCTGAGAGGCATGTCGAGTCCATGGAATATTTTATATTGCGACACAAGTTGCGGGAAAGAGACAAATTTTTTTTTTTTTTTTTTTTTTTTGCACAAAGTTGTCACTAAATGATATATTGCTCAAACATGCCATGGAAATATGTGAAATTACACCCCAAAATACATTCTGCTGCTTCTCCTGAGTACGGGGATACCACATGTGTGAGACTTTTTGGGAGCCTAGCCGCGTACGGGACCCCGAAAACCAAGCACCGCCTTCAGGCTTTCTAAGGGCGTGAATTTTTGATTTCACTCTTCACTGCCTATCACAGTTTCAGAGGCCATGGAATGCCCAGGTGGCACAAAACCCCCCCAAATGACCCCATTTTGGAAAGTAGACACCCCAAGCTATTTGCTGAGAGGTATAGTGAGTATTTTGCAGACCTCACTTTTTGTCACAAAGTTTTGAAAATTGAAAAAAGAAAAAAAAAAATGTTTTTTCTTGTCTTTCTTCATTTTCAAAAACAAATGAGAGCTGCAAAATACTCACCATGCCTTTCAGCAAATAGCTTGGGGTGTCTACTTTCCAAAATGGGGTCATTTGGGGGGGTTTTGTGCCACCTGGGCATTCCATGGCCTCCGAAACTGTGATAGGCAGTAAAGAGTGAAATCAAAAATTTTCACCCTTATGCCGCGTACACACGGTCCTACTTTTCGTCTACAAAAGTCCAACGGACGCTGATGGACTAAAGCTGGCTGGTAATCCGATCGTGTGTGGGCTTCTCCGGACTTTCAACTGACTTTTTTAGCCTCAAATCCGACGTACTTTAGATTTGAAACATGCTTTAAAACTTTACTTCGTAACTACGACGGACCCCGAAATCCGCTCGTCTGTGTGCTAGTCCGACGGACAAAAAGCCACGCTAGGGCACCTATTGGCTACTGGCTATGAACTTCCTTATTTTAGTCCGGTGTACGTCATCACGTACGAATCCGTTAGACTTTTGTGTGGTCGTGTGTAGGCAAGTCCGTTCGTTAGAAAGTAGGCCGCAAGTCCGCCGCAAGTCCACCGAAAGTCTGCCGGAAGTCTGTCGGACAGGCTGTCCGACTTTTGTAGACGAAAAGTACGACCGTGTGTACGCGGCATTAGAAATCCTGAAGGCAGTGATTGGTTTTCGGGGTCCAGTACGCGGCTAGGCTCCCAAAAAGTCCCACACATGTGGTATCCCCATACTCAGGAGAAGCAGCTAAATGTATTTTGGGGTGCAATTCCACATATGCCCATGGCCTGTGTGAGCAATATATCATTTAGTGACAACTTTATAAAAAAAAAAAAAAAAAAAAAGTGTCACTTTCCCGCAACTTGTGTCAAAATATAAAATATTCCATGGACTCAATATGCCTCTCAGCAAATAGCTTGGGGTGTCTACTTTCCAAAATGGGGTCATTTTGGGGGGTTTTGTGCCACCTGGGCATTCCATGGCCTCCGAAACTGTGATAGGCAGTGAAGAGTGAAAGCAAAAATTTACACCCTTAGAAATCCTGAAGGCGGTGATTGGTTTTCGGGGCCCCGTACGCGGCTAGGCTCCCAAAAAGTCCCACACATGTGGTATCCCCATACTCAGGAGAAGCAGCTAAATGTATTTTGGGGTGCAATTCCACATAGGCCCATGGCCTGTGTGAGCAATATATCATTTAGTGACGACTTTTTGTAAATATTTTTTTTTTTTTTGTCATTTTTCAATCACTTGGGACAAAAAAAATAAATATTCAATGGGTTCAACATGCCTCTCAGCAATTTCCTTGGGGTGTCTACTTTCCAAAATGGGGTCATTTGGGGGGGTTTTGTACTGCCCTGCCATTTTAGCACCTCAAGAAATGACATAGGCAGTCATAAACTAAAAGCTGTGTAAATTCCAGAAAATGTACCCTAGTTTGTAGACGCTATAACTTTTGCGCAAACCAATAAATATACGCTTATTGACATTTTTTTTACCAAAGACATGTGGCCGAATACATTTTGGCCTAAATGTATGACTAAAATTTAGTTTATTGGATTTTTTTTATAACAAAAAGTAGAAAATATCATTTTTTTTCAAAATTTTCGGTCTTTTTCCGTTTATAGCGCAAAAAATAAAAACCGCAGAGGTGATCAAATACCATCAAAAGAAAGCTCTATTTGTGGGAAGAAAAGGACGCAAATTTCGTTTGGGTACAGCATTGCATGACCGCGCAATTAGCAGTTAAAGCGACGCAGTGCCAAATTGGAAAAAGACCTCTGGTCCTTAGGCAGCATAATGGTCCGGGGCTCAAGTGGTTAATGAAGCTATTAACATCCCACTCTACGTTTAACCCATATGGCGTATAGCATTTGAGGGTGTGTATCCATCGCGTTTCCAACCTCGAGATTTCTCTCTTGGTGTAACTACCTCTCCAATGGGGTGTGAAACGATCAATGGCGGTAATCAGAGTCCCTACTGGATTTCTGTTATGACATTCTAAATAGTGACGTGAGACCGTGTGCTTAGGAAAACCTTTCTTTATGTTTTTTATATGTTCCTTTATTCGCACATTCATGGCTCTCATAGTGCGGCCTACATACTGTAGACCGCATGGACAAGTCAATAAGTACACAACATTTTTTGAGGTGCAGGTGATGAAAGTATCTATATCATAGACCTTTGTGGTGGAGTTAGATTTAAATTGACAAATTTTCCTATTTTTTATCGCCATTTATGCGACACACTTTACATTTGCGACATGGGAAAAAACCTTTTGAGTTCTGAAAAAAGGGGACCGTATTGGGGGCATCAAGAACATTAGGGGCAACCTGCAGCCTTAGGGGGGGTACTCCCCTATAGATAACTTGTGGGCGTTCAGGTAAGGATGGGCCCAACACTTTATCGTTTTTTAACACGGCCCAATGTTTTCTAAGAATTTTCTTTATATCATAATGTTGTCCACCTTCCACCCCTTTTTTTTTCCGAAGGGTTCCCAAAAGAACAAGAGGGACGGCGAACCAAAAGAGGGTCCAGAGGGGGGAGGAGGCACAGAACGAAAAAGAAGGAGACAATATCAGGATTTTTAATCTCAGCAAGGCCACTTTAAGTGAAAATGAAAAATTTGTACTAAATCATGGGCTTAAATATGCACCTGATAAACCATTGAGTAAATTCAATGCTTTTATTGATGTACAGAAATATATCAGGAAGATGAGCATTAAAAGACACTTCCTGTCTCAACCCATTGCTAGATCCGAACATACTACTAATGGAATTAGATATTCTGCCCTTGCGAATGCCTCGTTATTCAACCCGCCGGGTTTTGTGCCACCATCCATTTCAGTTTTTAAAGATCTAGTCTTGAATGATCTGGAAAAATTGAAAATTCGGAGGGATCCAAACAATCAGAAATTTCAGGACGGGTTGAAAACCCTTAAAGATAGGGACGACATAATCGTTCGCCCTGCTGATAAGGGGGGAGGGATTGTTGTCTTGGACAAGGTTGCCTACATCTCAGAGATGAGGAGAATTCTTTCGGATACCGACACATACCTTCCCCTTCCTCATGATCCTACTGTCAGATATAAAAGGGAATTGCAGAAACTTATTGAAAAGGGGTTTAACGAACAACTGATTAACAAAAAAGAAAAAGCCTTTTTGGTCCCTATGGCTCCCAGGATTCCGGTAATTTACTTTTTACCAAAAATTCACAAAAGTTTAGTTAACCCACCTGGGAGGCCCATTATCAGAGGGCTAGATTCTGTCACTTCCCGTATTGGGAAATATATAGATGGATTTTTACAACCCCTGGTATCCCAGACCCCTTCTTTTTTGAGGGACTCTTCCCAGGTCTTACAGATACTGGATACCTTGGTGTGGAAGGAGGGTTACATCATGGCTACTGCCAATGTGTCCTCTTTGTATACCATCATATCCCACTCAGATGGTATGCATGCAGTTGAGACCTTCCTTGGTAGAGATGACCAACTGGCCCCCACACAGAGGGAGTTCATCTTACTCCTGCTAAGGTTTGCCATGATGCATAACTACTTCTGGTTTGGGGGTTCTTGCTACCTCCAAACCAGAGGTGTAGCCATGGGCGCAAAATTTGCGCCCAGTATGGCTAATCTGTTCATGGCCAAGTGGGAGGAGGATGTCGTCTTTGCTGACAGACGGCCAGAATTGGTGTACTGGGGCAGGTATATAGACGACATCCTCCTCCTATGGGATGGAGATGAAACATCATTGACCAATTACATGCAGGAGCTGAATCAGAACACCCTTGGTATCTCTCTGCAATTTGAAATGAGCAAGGTTGCTATCCATTTTTTGGATTTGAATATACGGATCTGTGGCAATAAATTTACAACCACCACTTTTTTCAAGGAGACAGATCGTAATGGCTATATTAGTCAGGGGAGTTGTCACCATCCCTCCTGGTTAAAAGCGGTTCCTAAAAGCCAGTTTATTCGCCTAAGGCGTAATTGTACCTTTAACCACTTCCCGCCCGCCCTATGGCGGATTGACGTCCGGGAAGTGGTTGTGTTATCCTGACTGGGCGTCATATGACGTCCTTCAGGATAACATGCCGCAGCGCGCCCCCGGGGGCGCGCATCGCGGCGATCGGTGGAGCGGTGTGTCAGTCTGACACACCGCTACACTGATCTTGGTAAAAAGCCTCCGGCGGAGGCTCTTTACCACGTGATCAGCCGTGTCCAATCACGGCTGATCACGCTGTCAATAGGAAGAGCCGTTGATCGGCTCTTCCTCACTCGCGTCTGACAGACGCAAGTAGAGGAGAGCCGATCGGCGGCTCTCCTGGCAGGGGGGGTCTGCGCTGATTGTTTATCAGCGCAGCCCCCCCGCAGATCACCACACTGGACCACCAGGGATCACCACTAGGACCACCAGGGAAGGGGCAACATGTGGATGGCCAGGTATGTACCCCATGGCCATCCACATGTGCCCAGTATGCCAAATCTGTGCCAATCAGTGCCCACAAATGGGCACTGATTGGCACAATTATGTTGCAGTGATGCCCAGCAATGCCACCCTTAGGGGCATCACTGCAAACAAGTAATGCCACCAGTGCCACCCATCAGTGTCCATTCATGCCACCTGTCAGTGCCCATCCATGCCCATCAGTGCCCATCTATCAGTGCCCATCCGTGCCCATCTGTGCCAACTATCAGTGCCACCCATAAGTAACCATCAATGCCACCTACAAGTGCCATCAATGCCACCTATGAGTGCCCATCAGTGCCGCCTATTAGTGCCCATCCGTGCCACCTATGAGTGCCCATCAGTGCCGCATACCAGTGCCACCTATCAGTGCCCATCAGTGCCACCTATCAGTGCCCATCAGTGCCGCCTATCAGTGCCCATCATCAGTGCCCGTCAGTGCCACCTCATCAGTGCCACCTCATCGGTGCCACCTCATCGGTGCCCATCAGTGCCGCCATATCAGTGCCCGTCAGTGCAGCCATATCAGTGCCCGTCATTGAAGAAAAAAACGTACTTATTTACAAAAAGTTTTAACAGAAACAAAGAAAAACTTGTTTTTTTTCAAAATTTTCGGTCTTTTTTTATTTGTTGCGCAAAAAATAAAAACCGCAGAGGTGATCAAATACCACCAAAAGAAAGCTCTATTTGTGGGAACAAAATGATAAAAAATTTGTTTGGGTACAGTGTAGCATGACCGCGCAATTGTCATTCAAATTGCGACAGCGCTGAAAGCTGAAAATTGGGCTGGGCGGGAAGGTGTCTAAGTGCCTGGTATTGAAGTGGTTAAACACGACTTTTTGATGCAGGCCTCTGACTTAAAAACCAAATTTGTGGAGAAGGGGTACTCTGGTGCAGACTTGGACAAAACCATAAATGAGGTTGCTGGCTTGGATAGGGCCAATATGATAAAGGGCACAGATAGAATCACTAAGAATAATAATATTCATGAGTTTTCTTTAGTGACCACCTACTCTCGACAACATTATGATATAAAGAAAATTCTTAGAAAACATTGGGCCGTGTTAAAAAACGATAAAGTGTTGGGCCCATCCTTACCTGAACGCCCACAAGTTATCTATAGGGGAGTACCCCCCCTAAGGCTGCAGGTTGCCCCTAATGTTCTTGATGCCCCCAATAGGGTCCCCTTTTTTCAGAACTCAAAAGGTTTTTTCCCATGTCGCAAATGTAAAGTGTGTCGCATAAATGGCGATAAAAATAGGAAAATTTGTCAATTTAAATCTAACTCCACCACAAAGGTCTATGATATAGATACTTTCATCACCTGCACCTCAAAAAATGTTGTGTACTTATTGACTTGTCCATGCGGTCTACAGTATGTAGGCCGCACTATGAGAGCCATGAATTTGCGAATAAAGGAACATATAAAAAACATAAAGAAAGGTTTTCCTAAGCACACGGTCTCACGTCACTATTTAGAATGTCATAACAGAAATCCAGTAGGGACTCTGATTACCGCCATTGATCGTTTCACACCCCATTGGAGAGGTAGTTACACCAAGAGAGAAATCTCGAGGTTGGAAACGCGATGGATACACACCCTCAAATGCTATACGCCATATGGGTTAAACGTAGAGTGGGATGTTAATAGCTTCATTAATAACAGTTAGCATCAATACACTCTTTTATTCATTCTATTTATTTTTTGTTTTTTCTCCTTTATTTATTTGCAAATCTTGGGTCTAGGTCAGTTTTTTAAAACAATATTTTTTAAAACAATATTTTTTGAAAACAATATTTTTAAATGACGTTTACAATCATCTGTATTGATTTTAACACATATATTGATGTATATTGCATGCATGCATTTTTATTGAAGTGTGTGCGATTAATCGCATTCACAATGTCTATTGCTTAGTTGCATGTGAGTCGCTGGTTTGTTATACATAGGTTAGTGTTTTTATCCCATGCAGGCACTGATTTGTTATACAAAGTCTAGCGTTTTATTCTATGCCTTTGATCTATACTGCATGACAGGCGTTAATCTCATAGCTTATCTGTGCGGGTGTTAATTCTCTTCCATTTTTTTATTGTGTATATTGAGTTATATGATATCAGGTTTTTGTCTGATCAATCAAAAATACATTTTTAGCCTTTTTCATGTCCCTGAGCCGGACCGCACAGCCGGCGCTCTTCCTCGTCACCTGTTCATGCTTATCTGGCATTTTTCAATTTTTTCTGTTCACTGAGAGATAGGTTAACCAATGAGGTGGCACTGAGTCATCTGTTGCCATCCTCTTTTTGTTCCTATCCTCTGTTTTTTTCTGATTGGCCGTGTGCTGTCATCAGTTGCTAACCAGGTTTATCCTGTTAGCACCAGGGCGCTCTGCACAAGACACACATCCTACCCAGCTGTTAGTGATGAGTTTGATTATATCCCCTCTGATCCACCCACTAACCATACCATATATATAGCGTGCGGTTGTAGCTGTAGCCATGCCTCTGAAGACATCTGTTACGATGAAACATGTCAGGCAGGTTGACATCCGTACGCTGATTGCTGCAGCCGTTTGTTCCCATCATTGATGCATGCTGTTTTAAGCTTCAACTGTAAGTTACTACAATAAAAGTTTTTTTATCTATCATTACGGGCTTCACTATGGGTCCTTCATTTTCTTTTCTCGGATATATGATGACTACATGCCTGAATGCCTAATTCTGATGTGACCATTGGGAGATGTTTATATGTGAAGGAAATCCCACGGATGTTGTGGTCTGATGAGGGGTTCCAGTGGGCTGGATTTGCTGGATGCTATTGAGAATTTATCATCTATGCCTAATCCTTAACACCTTCTGGTAAGCAGACTACATTACCACGTGGTGACGAGTGAATCTTTCTACATCTGCACAATATATTTGGTGATTGGATTCCTCCCACTCTTCAATTTCATTTTTGAACTTTTCAGCGCCGCAATAATTTTTATGCATGTGACTTTTTGTTTGTTATCTACGAACTTTGCTGACCGCTTGCTTTTTTCAGTTCAGCGCGAATTTTATATGTAGTGGTACCAGTTCCACTGGGTTTGCACACCAAATTTGGGGTTCCTAGCACCAGTGCCCCTGAGATACAGGGCCCCAAAGACGGTTCGGAAAATGAAATTTTTTGAAGCAGAAAAGTGCTTGACTCGAGTATAAGTCGAGGGGGGCACTTTCAGCACAAGAAAATGTGCTGAAAAACTCGACTTATACTCGAGTATATACGGTAATAAAATGTTCCATGTTTCTAAAATACTGTGTCTTCAAAAGTTCACCCTTAAAGTCCCACAGTACCGGGGGGGGGGGGGGGGGGGGGTACTTGTTTTCTCTAAATACTGCGCAATTTTCTGCTCAAATAAAAAAAAAATTGTAATAATGTATGAATAAATAAATGTTAAATATACAAATAACTAAAAATCATCATAAATAAGTAAAGTAAATGAATAATATGTAATAATATTTAATAATACATAATGAACCTCTAACCTTAAAAAAAAAAAAAAAAAAAACATTATTATTAATAAAATAACACCCAAACACAAACAAAAAATACTGTATTAATAATAATAATAATAATAATAATAATAATATTTTTTTTTTAGGGTTAGGGTGTTTAGTTATTTATTATTTTATTTTTTAAAGGTTAAAGTTAAGGGTTAATTATTTATTTATTGCTACTTCGTATTAATTTATTTATTTTTTTATCTATGATTCTTATTTATTTGTATATTTTTATTTTACATTTATTATTATTATTGGTATAATAATAATAAATAACCCTAACCCCCAACTCCTAACCCTAACTGAACTTGAACCCCTTACCCTAACGAAAAAAAACATTTATAGTAAATGAATAATAGTAAAAGAAGAAATAAAAGCTAATGGAAAAGCTGAAATACCTAGCAACAAATGAGGCAACAGATAATAGTTTTCTCTATTGGCTAATATAAAAAACGCCAAAGCCCAAAAACACTGCATACGAATGCGCAAAAACGCCCCAAAAAAAGCGATTAAAAGGCGATACGCTCCGGTGTGATTGCAGCCTTAATGAACTACCACAGCCGCTCATCAGCGCGGTGGTAGTTAATTGAGAATTACAAGCTGACAGCCCCAAAGGCTGTCCGATCTTGTAGTTTTCCTATTTTCTGTGAATGAATGTTGCGGGCGGGCGGAGCCACTAGCTGTCAGACGGGGGGAGCGCTATATAAGTACCTGTAATAAATAATGTAAATGAAAGGTTCAACACCTATGAAGCCTTCCTGACACCCAGGTGGTTCCATAACTTTCACACCTCCCATCCCGTTCTTGGATAAGAACCATCTGCCTTTCCATGGTGATTGGAGCAAGGTGTAGGTGCCACCCATGTAGATATGCTGGGGTATGTTCCTGACCACTCATGAGAACTGTAAAAGTGGATTGTAGAAGCTGTAAATTATCTCCGATGTTACAGAACAAGTCCAGTTGAATGTGACCTGGTATATTCCATGATCTGGATAAATGAGAACCTTCACAGAAGGTCAGGAAAGCTTCACTTTTCCTTCTGCAGGGTGAGAACTTATTGATTAGAAAGGGCCAGAAGCAGCATAATAAAATGTTATTGATGGTGCATCCACAGGAATTTAAAGCTGAGAAGATATTTTGTGTCAGAGAGATTGCAGTCATGGAGGTTTGATCTCTTCCTCTCCCGTGTGTGAGGATATGTCCAGGCCCACCAGAACAAAGCAAGGGAATGCAAAGGTTTCTGACTTTATCATAGGAGCCAGCAGATAGAGCAGAACCTGGAATGGAGCAGATAACGTTCATCCAAGCACATTATATGTCAGTGAGAACAAGGAAAGCTGTAAATGTAACACAAATACGGTGTTTTGGTTACTTTTGGTCTTTAAATCTTACCCAATATTATTAGTATGTGCAGTAATGCTTGTGTGTGATCTATAGATGGTGCTGATGTTTTACACTGGATTGTGACGAGTGGACATAGATGTATAAACTAACTTATGTCTCATCACACTCATTATCCTGGTCTTTCTCCACCTTTATAACATATCGGAACACTTGACATACAACGTTGTAACTTTCAGATCTCAGGGAATCCCTTCTGCTAATTGCTAATATCTACAGCTCAGGGTACTTTGGCATGAACGCTAAGTTGAGATATAAGAATAAATGAACAACAAATGCATTGTATTCTTAGTACTAATAAGTAATCAAATCATAATAATGATAATAATGGCCAGAAAAGAAGTGCAGACAGTGAAAATTGTAGTTGTCTGTGGAAAAGGTTCCACCTGTTGATGGGCAGTGAACTGCCTTCTTTACTGGTGGTCAGTGGAGAAGGGTCCCCTTAGATTAGTGGTCAGTGGTAGAAGGGGGACCACCTTACATTGGTTTGCATTTGGAGAGGAGCCCTTACATTGGTGGTTAGTGTAGATGGGGCCCACTTGATTGGTGGTCAGTAGAAAGAGGTCCACCTTACATTGGTGGTCAGTGGGAGAGGAGCTTCCTCACATTGGTCATCAGTGAAGTGCCCTCTTTACTGGTGGTCAGTGGAGAAGGGACCCTTAGATTAGTGGTCAGTGGAAAAAGGGCCTCCTTACATTGGTGGCCAGAGGGGACGGGCGTCCTTAGATTGGTAGCCAGTGGACGGAGGTCTACCTGACATTAGTGTTGAGTTTAGACAGGCTTCCTTAGATTGGTGGTAAGTGGAAGGAGGTCTAACTTACATTGGTGGTCAGTGGAGATCGGCTTCCTTAGATTGGTGGTAAGTGGAAGGAGGTCTAACTTACATTTGTGGTCAGTGGAGATGGGCTTCCTTAGATTGGCGGTAACTGGAAGGAGGTATGCCTAACATTGGTGGTCAATGGAGATGGGCTTTCTTAGATTGGTGCTCAGTTGTAGGAGGTCCACCTTACATTGGTGGTCAGTGTGAGAGGAGCGGGAGCCCCCGTAACTTGCAGATAAATGAAGTGCATTCTTTAATGGAGGTCAGTGAAGAAGGCCCCTCTCAGATTAGTGGTCAGTGGAAAAAGGACCACCTTACATTAGTGGTCATTGGGAGAGTCCCCTTAAATTGGTGGCCAGTGGATGGAGGTCTACCTCACATTAATGGTCAGTGAAGATGGCCTTTCTTAGATTGGTGGTTAGTGGAAGAAGTTCCACCTTACTTTGGTCATTGGTAGAGGAGGCCCTTACGTTGGTGGTAAATTAGAGAAGGTCTCCATTACACTAATGATTCGTGGAAAGAATAGTTCTTACATTGTTGGTCATTGGGAAGAATGCCCTCCGTACAGATACTGTAGCTACATAGATCATTGGTGTCAGGAATTACTTGATATGAATTCAGAGAGGCTGAAAAGTCTCATCTCTGAAGGAACTCCTAGCATACTCAGGGGGGACCCTTGTTGAGAGAGACTACATTTTCCTGTATGACCAATCCTCCGTCATTGTTTGCATCATATTTCCCTCCCAGCGTATATAGCTGAAGCTAGCTATGACAAACCTTGTTCTAAGTTCGAAATAGAGTTACTTGCCAAGTTAAAACTAGAGCTCTCAATTAGTGAGGAGCGTGAGCTTTGCAGGCCTGAGTCAGCAAAATTCAGACCTCTGCAGAGAGACTGCTTCCACACAGAGAGCCAAGGGTCTTTCTGTGCAGCATGTTGGCAGGGGAAAGACTTTTTCTACTTGAGCTGTTGCTGTGTTTGTTTTTTTGTTTTTTTAAGAAAGCCACTTCTAAGACTTTACGCACTTTAAAATGAAAGTTCATTTGGGCTTTTGGGTGGAAAAGGCTGGAGGATCAAAGTGTTTGTAAGTTGAATACTTTTTAGTTTTGTGAATCGTTTTGCAATGGTTCTACTAGAAAGTGCACCTAGACTCCGACAACCTTAGTCTTCATACACTGTGAATAGCTATTACAATGGCCATTGACTCTCTTCGTGTTCCAGATCTCTAGCCCCAATGAGGATTGCACCTAAAGATCTCTTATCTTTTTATCATTGAAAAGCGATCCTTAAGCTCCAGTCAGTGACTTTGCCTAGGCTGAAAATATCACCAGTCTGCTGCAGTACAGGTAGAAGCATTTCCTCAGTCTCCTCTCCCCAAGTGATCAGATTGCAACATTGTAACTTTGTATCAGGTCGTGAAGTGTGAGGCTGCAGCAGCTGCAGAACTGCTCAGACACCAGGATTTATACGATTGTGTTATCTCTGAGCCGCCATCCCAGTCCAGGAAGTAGATGGTGACCCTGGCTAATGGCTGAGCAAAGATAGCGCCCTCCCCCTAGACAAGAAAGCTGGTGAAGACATTGTCTGAGGAGGGTGGTGGGGGTTTCCTGTGATTTCTGTGGTAGGTTTTTGCACAGACACATTACTTGGCATGCATTATGGACTCATCAGGAACACATCGATCTAATACTAGGTCCACTTTATGAGTGTGTAATGAAAGAAAAGTCCCATAAGCCGCACATCAAAACAGACCCGCTGTGATGTAGTATGTGGCAACCTCAGCCTGAACTCCAATCAGGCCACGCACCAACGCGTTTTGCTCCGAGGGGGCGGAGCGAAATGCATTGGAGGCAAGGTCATGTTGAAGCCCAGGCTGAGGTTGCCACATACTACATCACAGCGGGTCTGTTTCGATGTGCGGCTTATGGGACTTCTCTTTTCGCTACACACTGATGCCTGGAGCTGGGACAAGCTCCTTCCCTAGCCGGCACCCCTCTAAGCCTGAGCGGCTCACACAATTTTTCATTTGGTTCACTTTAAGTGTGGCTAATGGTGGGTTTTATTGTGTTTTTTTGTACGGCAACATATAAACAACACATTTTATCGGTATGTTAGGCTTAAGTAATTACAATGTATGTTAACCTCGCCCTCCGAGCTGTATGGTGGTCTTCAGAACAAGAGAGACAATGTATGTGCTGTTCCCGGGGACTCCTCTGCAAATACAGCATTGTCTAAAAAAAAAAAAAAAAAAAAACATCCCGCAGCTTTGTATGGGGAATCCAATTTTGAAGCTGCCATCACCTGCACTTTTACAGTTCCGTTTTATTGCATCCTTTTCTGTTATTT
Source organism: Lithobates septentrionalis (assembly GCA_037952835.1). Lineage (NCBI taxonomy): Eukaryota > Metazoa > Chordata > Amphibia > Anura > Ranidae > Lithobates > Lithobates septentrionalis. The sequence goes on along the minus strand of JBBDGP010004053.1, from coordinate 379,839 downwards.
ATTAGTGTATGAGCACCGCTCTTCTCTGTGCCTGTCGCTATTTTTGCTTTCCTCTTGCTTGTTGTGTACATATTCACCTTTTTGTGTAATCGCCATATGAGCCCAGCTTTAAAACTTTTCCGGAAACAATATAAAAATGGAGGAAGGACAGACTGACTACGTTACCATTACAGCCAATTTGGATTAATAATCTTGTGCTGCCAAATTTCCAAACCCCGCAGTCTTGGAACAGCCAGAACCATTGATCAGCCCCTCCCACATAGGTGTTGCGCACTGGGCACACCCTAGTCACCCCTTGCGCCATGGGTGTTGCTTCAGGGGGGTCACAATGCCAACCCCCTGCCCATGCTCCAGGTGGCCTCCCTGTCACCTTAGGTTTTTACAGAACCTTGAAAGGAGCGTGATTTACTGGAACTGATTTCCTTTTTCCTCTTGCAGCCAAAAGCCTGCTTCTCCCCCCAGGAATTCAGCTGCTACAGGAGGGGAAGATGTTACAGTAAATGCTGCCCCTGCTGCTGTTGAGGTTTCCCTTCTTTCTGCTGCCCAGCCACCAATATATCATTTACCAGCCCTTTCCTTTTTGGTGCCAATCACTCAGTGTGTTCATTCATAATGAAAGTGAGACATAGGGGATCTGTTTAGACCCCTGATATTTCACCAAAGTGCTGTTAAAAAATTAAAATAGCAAAAAACTATTAAAAAAATAAATTAAAATAGAAATAAAAAACTAGTGACACCGTCCACTGCCCTACTGACACCAGCCTCTGTCCTACTGACACCGTCCACTGCTCTACTGACACCGTCCACCGCTCTACTGACCGGCTCTGCCATAAGAGGAGGGCTTCTGCCTTCTCTTGCCCTGTGGCGGCAGGAAGATCAATAAGCCGACGTTTATACATACATACACACGTGTATGTATGTGTGTGTGTATGTGTATATATATATATATATATATAATGTGTGTGTGTGTATTTGAGCTTTGGGTGTGGCACACCCTATGCAATAGGCTGTGCACACCTATGCCGTCCCATGTAAGCAGGTCGTTGCTGGTTGTTTGTAGGATCTAGGGTCCACTTGTCTTTTTAGTTGTATTTCACTTGGGTGCATGTACCTTTTTTCTTTTCAATTATCACCCAAGGTTGGCTGACACACTGCTTTCTCTTCAGCCTAAATTTCATTTAGGGCTAGTTTACACTTGCTTCAAAACAAGGGTTCGGACACACTTTGTTAAAGCTCTCTGAACGCCAGTCAAAGCTCCTGTCACTAAATAAAATGGCTAGCTTACCGTCCTTTTGCTTGGTGCTTCGATGAGGCTTCAATGGGGCTTTGGTGGGGCTTCGATGAGCCTTTGGTGGGGCTTCGATGAGCCTTTGGTGGGGCTTCGATGAGCTTTTGGTGGAGCTTCGATGAGCCTTTGGTGGGGCTTCGATGAGCCTTTGGTGGGGCTTCGATGAGCCTTTGGTGGGACTTCGATGAGCCTTTGGTGGGGCTTCGATGAGCCTTTGGTGGGACTTCGATGAGCCTTTGAGGAGCTTCGATGAGTCTTTGGTGGGACTTCGATGAGCCTTTGGTGGGGCTTCGATGAGCCTTTGGTGGGACTTCGATGAGCCTTTGGTGGGGCTTCGATGAGCCTTTGGTGGGACTTCGATGAGCCTTTGGTGGGGCTTCGATGAGCCTTTGGTGGGGCTTTGATGAGCCTTTGGCGGGGCTTCGATGAGCCTTTGGCGGGGCTTCGATGAGCCTTTGGCGGGGCTTCGATGAGCCTTTGGCGGGGCTTCGATGAGCCTTTGGCAGGGATTTGGTGAGGCTTCAAATGAGCTTTGCTATAGACTTCTATGGGGGATTTGAAGAGGCATTGAAGCACAACTAAAGCGACATGGGGTATAATTTTTGAAGCAAATCAAAAGCAAGGTGTAAAAGGGCTGTAAGATAACGATTTTATTTAGTGACAGGAGCTTTGACTGGCGTTCAGAGAGCCTTAACAAAGCGTGTCCGAAGCCTTGTTTTGAAGCAAGTGTAAACTAGCCGTTAATGTGTGTTGAAGTCGAAGCAAGTGTAAGCCCTTACTAATCGGGTAAATTAAAATCATCCACAGGTGCCAAGGGAGAGAGAAATAGTATACAGATCATAGTTCATAAACTGTATTATAAGTTAAATGAAACTGTTTGTTCTTAATCGTATGTTACACAACACAGTGGACTGAGATATTCATGTTTGGCCAAAATAAGGTAGGAATCCCCCTCAGACATAACCCTTCCCAGCTCAACAAAGCTTCATTTTTTTTTTTTTTTGTTTTTTTTAGCTAGTGTCCTTAGGTGATGATGGATGTACCTCCCTGTGGGGTCACTGAAGATCTCTCTCATGGACCCTGTTCCTGATTCTAGCGAGTTCCTTACATCTGTGATGGGTTAGAGCTTCCAAATCCTTCTTTTGGGTAGGGAGGCCCCTGCACAGTTCTCTCTGCAATGGTTTTCCCTAAGTGTCAGATTGGTTCTGAATTCCTGCCCTTATCTGGTATTTCACTGTCTCTGTGGCACAATCCTCTTCTTTTGTGTGTGTTAAGAGAGGAATTTTCTGCAGCCATTTTTGGTGCTCAATATCAGCTCTCAGTGGCTTGGAATGCTTGGGATGCGAATGTGGGTGCTCTTGTACTCCTTTCTCCTTTTCTGCGGGAGGAGGAAGAGGAGGAAGCCATCGAGGATTGGGAATTCTCTCCAGGCGACTCCTCCCAGGCGTAATCTCAGTGTGCGAAGCGGTCTCGGCCACCAAAGACCACAGTGAGCTTTCTGGCAGATTTGTTGCGCACTAATCTGAAGTTATTGCTGCCAGACTCCTCTCCTGCTAAAGTCACTGGTTTTGGGTCCTGGTGGCCACCAAAAAATCCTTTCCAGCGTTACAAGAAGTATGTATGTGGCTTGGCCTCACCAGTATCCCATGGAGGAGGAATTCTACAAGAAATTGGATAATTTTCTACTTAAATAAGACCATGACAGTCCTGGTGGATGGTCTTTAAAGACGCCATGGATAATAGATTAGAGGACCTCTTTAAGGTGTCCTCCTCTCAGGTGTGAGTGGTTCTGCACCTTGCGGTGACCGCAGTGAGTTTTTGACAATCTCTTATGGTCACCTCTCTGAGGTTGTTGGAAACTCCATTCATTTGAACATGCATGAAGGTACTGGGGAAGAGGGTAGCTGCTTTAGATGCCATCTCCTATACCCAGTTTCAAACCAGAGCTCTTCAGCTCAATATATTTTTGGCATGGAACAAATGTAAAAAGTCCAGGGAAATCTTTCTAATGAATTGGAAGGTCTTGATTAATGATGCTAGCCTATCAGATGGGGGAGGAGTTCTTGAGAACCTCTTGATTCATGTAGCATGGTCATCAGGGGAGCGAACTTACTGATCAACGCCCTAGAACTTTGACCAATTCAGCTGGCCCTCCTACAATGATCTGTCTGCCTTTAGGGTCTACCTGTCAGGATGCAGTTGGACAGTGCCACAACTGTGGCATACATCAACCATCAAAGAGTGACCATAAGTCAGCTCAAGAAGAAGCGGACCTGAACAGTCTGTCCTCCGCTGTGTACATTCCTGGCATGCAAAATTGTCGGGAGAACTTTAGGAGCTTGGTGAGAGATGCATGATGTGGATCTCTTGGCATCCAGATTCAACAACAAATTGAACAGGTTTGTGTCCCTAAACAAGGTATCCTCGAGCCTTGCGGTAGATGCCCTGATGACTCTTTGGAATCAGTTTTCTCTGATTTATGCCTTCCCTCCACTGCAGCTTCTTTTTGGCAGATGAGCTGTGGACTCTTCCAGATCAATCAGATTTGTTGTTGCAGGGTCTGATCTTCCATCCTGTTTTATGGTACTGAAGCCCAAGTCCTGATTAATCAGAGATAATTCCCCTAGTGGACTTTAAAGGCACATATAAAAGGATATGTAGGAGAGTACATACATCTCCTACATATCCTTTTATATGTGCCTTTAAAGTCCACTAGGGGAATTATCTCTGTTTAAATTCTTAATCTAGGATGTGGCACAATCTGCAGATAATTAGCCGACCAAACCCCTGTCTTCAAGTCCTGATTAATAGTGAAGTTCCTGACTCTGTAATCTCTACCTTCTTCAAGGCTAAAAGGTCAGCCTGGACCTCTAGGGAGGTGTGCAATTGCCTGGTGTAGGCTTGTAAGTTTAATCTCCCACACTATGTCGTGAGGTGGAATTTGGCCTTCTCTGCTGTGGAGATGTCTTGTTTTCCAAATACCATCAAGGGGCAGATCTTAGCCTTGGCCAGTCTGTTTCAGAGACCTGTTGCAACTCGTTCCTGGGTTACAGCCTTTGTTCTGGGTATCGCATGGATTGTTCTGCCTGTGCAGCTCCCCTTGTCACCATGGGACCTTTTTAAAGGAGCTCTATGGTCACAGGATCATTATTTTATGGTTACTATTGACAATCCAGTATAAGCTTACGTGAAAATTCTCCTTTTTCATGTTGCGAGTGCAGCCTGTCTGCTGTCCAGATTCCCAGCATGCTTTCTCTGCTGTTTACTTACAAATTCGAAGGACTATGTATCCCATGGTACCTTGCTGCCTTCAAGCAGTGATTCCTATACTGACCCTGCCTTCTGAAAATTCTCATCTCCGCACCTCCTGTAGTTCAGAAGGCAGGCTCTATGACGTGTGACACAGCAGTGCTTACTTACAGGGTGTAGTAAATACTTGTCACAGGATTCAAGAAAGTAAATGTATGGTATCTTCAGAAAGAATGTGTACAAATTTCAGGATTGTTCAGATTAATTTAAAGTAGGCTAGCCATAATTAACGTACAACATGGCAATGAATATATGATTTTGCATTATGGCCATAAATATGCTTTGACTTGGTCTTGTCTGTTTTGCAGACTGCTCCCTTTGAACCTCACTGAGAAATTACCTCATCGCTCCTTATTCCCAAGGTTGTCTCTTTGGTTGCCATTACCTTGGTTAGCAGAGTTGGCTGTGCTTTTCTTCAAGATACATTTCCTTTTTTTTCTTCTTTTTTTGGGATAAGGTGATGTTGAGGCCCCTTTCCTCTTTCTAACTGAATCAGGAGATTGTGAGGTGAGCTTCCTGTTGACGTGATTTCCGCAAAATGCGTTGAGGCCGCGCGCTTGCCATAGTTGACATCACTTCCGGTTCTTCCTCGACTATACGTCCGGCTGCTGGAACACACGCTGGCCAGAGACACGACACATGGCTGTTTATGTTGGCGCTAACTGTAGAACCATTCATGTAAGTGCGCACTTAGCTGTTTTTACTGCAGATTACTTACAGTATCTAAAAAAAAGTGAGTACACCCCTCACATTTTTCTTTTCATGTGACACTGAAGAAATGACACTTTGCTACAATGTAAAGTAGTGAGTGTACAGCTTGTATAACAGTGTAAATTTGCTGTCCCCTCAAAATAATTCAACACACAGCCATTAATGTCTAAACCGCTGGCAACAAAAGTGAGCACACCCCTAAGTGAAAATGTCCAAATTGGGCCCAATTAGCCATTTTCCCTCCCCAGTGTCATGTGACTCAGTGTTACAAGGTCTCAGGTGTGAATGGGGAGCAGGTGTGTTAAATTTGGTGTTATCGCTCTCATTCTCTCATACTGGTCACTGGAAGTTCAACATGGCAACTCATGGCAACAAAGAACTCTCTGAAGATATGAAAAAAAGAATTGTTGCTCTACATAAAGATGGCCTAGGCTATAAGAAGATTGCCAAGACCCTGAAACTGAGCTGCAACACAGTGGCCAAGACCATACAGCGCTATAACAGGTCAGGTTCCACTCAGAACAGGCCTCGCCATGGTTAGACCAAAGAAGTTGAGGTCACGTGCTCAGCGTCATATCCAGAAGATGTCTTTGGGAAATAGACGTATGAATGCTGCCAGCATTGCTGCAGAGGTTGAAGGGGTGGGGGGTCAGCCTGTCAGTGCTCAGACCATACACCCCACACTGCATCAAATTGGTCTGCATGGCTATCATCCTAGAAAGAAGCCTTTTCTAAAGATGATGCACAAGAAACCCTGCAAACGGTTTTCTGAAGACAAGCAGACTAAGGAGATGGATTACTGGAACCATGTCCTGTGGTCTGATGAGACCAAGATAAAATCATTTGGTTCAGATGGTGACAAGCATGTACCAGGTGAGGAGTACAAAGACAAGTGTGTCTTGTCTACAGTCAAGCATGGTGGTGGGAGTGTCATGGTCTGGGGCTGCATAAGTGCTGCCGGCACTGGGGGGGCTACAGATCATTGAGGGAACCATGAATGCCAACATGTACTCTGACATACTGAAGCAGAGCATGATCCCCTCCCTTCAGAGACTGGGCCGCAGGGCAGTATTCCAACATGATGAAGCCACAGCCAGGCACGAACTGCGCATGCGCAAACCGCCCTGCATGCTGTGATTGGCCCGGCAATCTGGGACCTGTGACGTGTCCAAGAAGATTGCAGGGAGGGAGGGGGGAGAGGTGATCTTCCTTCTGGTGCCAGGGGGGAAGTGGGAGGTGGGTGCCTGTAAAAACAGGGTACCGCGCTCTCCCCCCCCCCCCCCCCCCAACAAATGTCAGGGGGTCACCAACACTTAAAGCAGGAAGTTCAATTTTTGAGTGGAATTCCGCTTTAATAAGAATTGCGGGATAGAACAAAGGCTCAATTATGATTATCAGGCGTGTTCTATATTGATATCTGGTGAGTGTGCATTTCTTACACACGTGTTGGTGGAGCACCATATGGAGATAAATATGAAAGGCGTTTTCTTTTGAGCGCGGTGAAAGGAGTTTTTCTTTGAAGAATATTATCACTTTGATGGGACTTGTTTAAAGACGTTTTTTGTTGTCATGCTTTAACCTGCAAGGTTCACAGAAGCAGCACTTATCTTTAGTTTGTCATTCAGAAGATTGTGTTGCCACTTTTTTTTTTTTTTCTGAATCCTAAGCCTTCTAAAGAAAAGGTTCTTAACTCTTTGGGTGTTTAAGATGTTAGAGTTTATCTAAAGTCCACAGCTTCATTTCGACAGTCTGATTGCCAATTTGTTCCACCTGAGTTATTACTATAGGCATTTGTCAGCTCATTTCTCAGGCCTATGCTATAAGGCCAAGGTTCTTCCTTTTCCAGTCGAGGCCCATTCCACCAGGAGTGTCTGTCCTTTCGGGGCTATTCATCATCAAGCTTCTGTTTGTTCAAGTCTGTAAGGCTGCTACCTGGTCTTTTCTTCATACGTTTATGAAGCTCTGCCAGGTTCACACCTCTGTGGATTACAGTTTTAGGTGGAAGGTCTTTCGGGCAACTTTTAGGGGTGGGGGGGGGGGTTCCCCTCTGTTCTGTTTTTTTTGTTTTTGGCATGTTGGCCTTGTTGCCCACCCCTCATGTTTAGTACTTTGCGACATTCCAAGTAGTCATGAATATTTAAGTCCTTTGTGTCCTGTGATGCCCATAATTGGGATAAAATGCTGTAAAATCATTTTCATGGAGTACATCAGAGAACTCAGAAATTCCTCCACTCTTATGTGTGTTCTCATTGCTTGCTAAAAAACTGGGACTTAGGTCGGCCATAGATGGTTCAGCAGGAACCGGCTAAGATTCGAAACATGTATGGGACAGGCTGAATGTACCAAATTGATTGATCAACTTGGGTACAACCAGCCTGCTGGATTTTACATACGATTATAGCTAGTAGCCGTGGGAATACAATGGCTCCGCGAGAGGGATTCTCTTGCCAACATAGGGGAGCATCTTGTGTGGATAGGGGGGAATCGAGTGAACCTCTTTTCTGCAACCACGGGAAATTCACTCTGTGTATGGCCTGCCTTATTTGAGCTGGGAGGGATTATGCCTGGGCAGGGATTCATGCATGTTTTGGCCATTGTCCAATCAGCTGAAGTTGAAGGATAACCCAGATGAATATAAACTCTTCTGTGCCCTGTGATGTACTTCAAGGGGACAACTCTTGAGATCCCTAAAACATGTTGGCTAGTTCAAGTGTTGTCTGGACGCCTAGACCTTTTGACACTTGCAGTGTCTTTTCAGCCAAGTTAGCTATATCATTGCATAATTAAAGAGGTAGTAAAGCTCTCTTCAAAATGAAAAAAAAAAATGGTCGCCCTGCAGGTTAATGTCATAATGTGCATACTAGAACATTATGACAGATTTACTTGTAAAGCCGATCCCTCCAGGGGTGCGCTGTCACCACCGACGGGGCTTCCGTCTTTACCCGGTCTTCCTTCAGTGTCGGGTTGTTTGAATGGCCAGGCTGCAATGACGTCAAAAGTCCCCCAAAAAAGTATGTAAATAGTCCACCAAAGAAAGTGCATATATCAGTGTTGCTCTTGAGCTGAGAGTAATGAATCCTTTCAGAGGGTCATTCCACCAGCCGAAAAAAAAAAAAAGCAAGAACTGTTTCAACAAGAACACCACAAGTGTAGGGGGATCCACTTTGCAAGAAAATATGACCACCAATAAAAGGATGGGTAAACACACTCCTAATGTCATCAATGTCGGGATATCCCTGGATCTCCAAAAGAAACTCCCCCACACATCTCGTTCCAAAGATGTCCACACGAGTAGAAAAAAACTCTCATAGTGTAGTAAATAAAGTCCTCCAATTTATTTAAAATAGATTAAAAATACAGATTAAAGGGCAAAACAAGAGTTCTCATATATTGCTGAAGTAAACGATCCTCTGCTTGCGTTTGGCAACAGCCCACTTCTGGGTCTCGGTTTAGGTGATAGCATCACCTTCGTTGGCCCCACCGAAAGCGTTTCATCATAGCAGACGAGTGTTATTACCCAATACAGGCTTATCTGTAGGTAAAAGTGGAAAAGCGGACTTAACTACCGCTCTAAAAAAAAATATTTGTATGGCTGCTATGAAGGAACCATCCAATCCTCCCTTCCTCCATTGTTATAATGTCCCCTCTAATAGTGAGCAGTAAGACAGGAAAAGGGGGAACCACGAGTGAGTCTGTCCATTTGTTGCCCAACCATAGAGAGCACGATTGGTTTATATGGACAATACAGGCCATGAGACAAATCCTTCCTTAGACATTCTGATCAATTTAGTCCGCTGTATTGTGCTTCAAGAATGAAAGGTTTTCATACCAAAGAAAGCCAGATGGTAAGGTGGTCAGCCATCTCAAGGGTCTGCAGCTTATTCCAAACATTCAGGGCCGCTAAGGCCTCCGTGGGAACAAGCACTGTAAAACTGGCTCTGTCGTCCTTCTACCGCATTCCATCTCTGATGTCTGATTGTGCGGGATGGTCAGGGTCAAAAGCATCTTTTCTTTTTGATTTGTTCGTTCTGTTTTTTGGGTTCTTCAAGTCTCATGATTTTGTTTATTTGACCAGTTTCGAGTTGATCATGTCTTCTTTCCTCACCTCCTTCCTCCTATCCCTCCTCTTGCCCGGCACCTTTCCCCTCCTCCTCACCCCCCCCCCCCCACCTCCCCCTGTGATCTCTTTTCTGTATCACATGACTTATATGATATTAAGTTGCTGTTTGTATAATTTTTTCTCTTAAGTTACATCTTTATTATATTTTTAGGACCCAGGAACCATCCTGATATTGTTGATTCATTTATGCAACTCCTGGCACAGGTGTGTTTTGAGTTTCATTCACTTTTCTTTCTCTCTCTCTTCCTCTTTTCGATTTCTTTCTTCCTTATTTGATTCAATTTATCTTTCTGTTCTCTCCCCGTTTCTTGCTATGATTTTCTTTCAGTTATGTAGCTTTTCTCCATCAAGTTTTGCACCAGATCTTTCTTTGAGATGGCCTCTCGGGAAGCAAATTTTACAAAGTTGATGGGTCTGTGTGGCCCTAGAGGACGGGATCACTTCATGGGGGGGGGGGGGGGGGGAAATATTTAGGGACAAGGCTTATTAGCCACCTCCTAAATGTAGGCTATTGCTTTCAAACCAAGGTTTAACCACAAATTTTCTTTCCAGCTACTGTAACACAAATGGGGCAGCTAGGATCATTGTGACTTGACCTTCTAGTTTACGAAGATGGACGCCCCTCATCTCATTGTTTGTCCTCCTTTCAGAATTGCATTCTCTGTCTTATTTCAGTTGCTATGCATTACATATGTTATTCAGAGTGGGCCATGTATACTCAGCGCGTAGTGGTAGAAGTGTTTGTGGAAATTAGGTCCTCTTATGCATCTGGTAAGAACTGACAAAGTGCTGTGAGGAAAAAAGGAGGAGGACTTTAAGGGTCAGTCCACCCAAAAATGTTTTATTTTTCAATATGTGCTGGAAGGTTTCATTTTCACTGTTTCCTTATTGGGGACTCTGTCCGTGAGAGTGAGCTGATTTTTCCCGGATCTACAAACCTGCTGTGACCATTATATGGGGCTCCCACACTACCGTTGGGTTGGAAGCACTTATGTTCTAGAGAATGCACCAGAAGGATTGGGAACACCTCGATGTGACTGGCAACACCTAAAATTTTTAGGCGCATGGGAAGCCAGGAAGTGTGATGGAGATTTTGGCATTTAAAAGTTCAGGTCTGGTCTCTCTTGCAGATACCGGACGGACCTAAAACTGTTGGGAACGGGCACCCCCAACTTAGTTGAGATCACACCATTGGTGTCTCCCAAGAGATTTAGGAAGCCAGTGGGTCTCTCGATCGCATTCCACCTACAACCAAAGAGTCACGTTTGGCTGGAATGATTGTTGAAGTCCTTTAAATGATTTCTCTTTAGGATGTGTAGTCATTATAACGTAACTGGAAATTCAATGACCAGTCAGCTGGGTCAGGGATTATAAATGTTTTCTAAAACGAGAGGCAAGATCGGTTAAGACCAGACCGAAATTATTTAGTCCTGATATTGAAAGGGTCACATTGTTGTATACTATGCTTTCAAAATATAACCAGTATAAAGGGGCAAGAACAAGTGAAAAGTAAGCATTTTTTTTTTTTTGACCCTTTATGTTAATAGTTTACTTATATGGTTAAAAAATGGAACAGTTCACGGCTTACTTCAGTACTAGTGCTTCTTTGTTTTCAGTATGGTTACGAGAGTTAATGCATGATGATTATTAATGCCCACACTCTGCAAATCCTGCTCAATTAACATCGCCACCTCTCAGATACAGGCTCCGAAATGGTGATCACTTGTGGCCAGGATGAATGCCTACTAGCACTCGCTTAGAAGGAAAAAAAGAAATGTATCCTAGCAGTGGTGGCTCCTTCTGAATGTCACTTCATACAATGTCCTCGAGTCACGCTGCTTGTCTACATCTCTACTGTTCAATGAATGCTGATGTTATTTTTTTATATATATTTTTTATATATATTATATATAACTCTGACATATTCCGCAGTGCTCTACAGAGATCACTGAGCCACTCCCCTTACAATCTGCACTAGAGGAGCTTACAGTCTAATTTCCCCCCACAGTCACACATTATTATTACTATACAATACATCATTATAGCTCTGACATATTCCACAGTGCTGTACAGAGAACACTGAGCCAGTCACATTAGTCTATGTACCAGAGGAGCTTACACTCTAATGTCCATCCCCCCCACATTCACACACTATTATTATTATTAATCTTATTACATTTACAGTGCCTTAAAAAAGTATTTATACCCCTTGAAATTTTCCACGTTTTGTCATGTTACAACCAAAAACATAAATGTATTTATTGGGCTTTTATGTGATAGACCAACACAAAGTGGTACTTAATTGTGAAGTGGAAGGAAAATGATAAATGGTTTTCTACGTTTTTTTTACAAATAAATATGTGAAAAGTGTGGGGGGGCATTTGTATTCAGCCCCCTTCACTGAAATCTAGTGGAACCGATTGCCTTCAGATGTCACCTAATTAGGGTCCACCTGTGTGTAATTCAGTATTCAGTTTTAATGTTTTCAGGCTTACTTATACAAGATTGCTATCTCCAAACTTCATCGTTTTCCTGCAACATTTGCTGAATTGTCGGCTGCCTGACCTCAAACACCGCCCAGCTCCTGAGTGTACAGTGTGTGAGGTCAGATAGTAGAAATTACTGTCCGGGTTCAGGTGACCTCTGACCCCCTGAAGTGTAGGGAGGAAAATGTAAGCCTTTCATAACTAAGCCTGCAACTGTCTAATAATATAAGACCAGTAAATCAGATTCTTAACAATGGCCAGTCACAACTGGTTCTCTTTAGGAGTAAGCACATTTTGTATGGAGTTGGGCAGGATTCAGGCTCCCTCTGGGTTGTCATGCCTAAGGGGCCCTGAAAAAGAGATGACCCCCCATTCCCCAGTTAGGCTGTGACAGGCCAGATCTAAGTTCTTATTCGAGTTACTGTTGTCACTGACCTGAGCTTGCTAGAGGACATGGAAATGATGTATTAGAACCCCTTTTGCCTGGCATAGCCATTATGGAAGAGAAGGGATTGTTCTCATTCATGGTGTCAGATAGTTGTGAAGGGCTGGCGGTGGATTTGGTTCCTTCCCAACTCCGTTCAGAATGGAGGAAAAGGTCATGCTTGGAGTAAAATGCGAGCACAAACACAACATTGTTTTATAATGTAGCGATGATTTGTGTATAGCTTTAATGATACGGCCAGAAACATGAATTTCTTCCGTGTGCCAGGTAGTAGGGCCAATGCCTAGTCATCTAAGGTAGCCACGTTGTGTACAATTATGTCATTGGTACATCCTGCTTTAGTTCAGCTCATAAAAAGGTGCATGGTTGTGTTCAGGAGATGCCGCTCTCCTCTGGTTTATTACTGATGGTTACTAAATGTTCTGAGGAGCACTGAAGACGGGTCTCCCCATTTTGTCATCCTCTGTCAAGAATACGGCAGCCGCGCTGCCCTCAGGACAGGTAAGTTAATGAAGGGTGATGCCTGAGACTGTGTGAAAAGTGCGTTTATGTCTTTGTCTGTTGCACTTTACAGGCCTTGAAGCGCAAACCATGCCTCTTCCTGTCCGCTGAGCTGGATGTAAAGGCCGTGTTCCAGTGTGGTGGGTAATAGTTCATACTATTCAGCAATGAGCCTTCTTTGTTTAAAAATGCTGAAGGGATGTGAACCTTATTTTGTAGCTTTAATATAATGAGGATCCGTTTAAAGTGGTTCTAAAGGCTCTGTGAGGGCTGGGCTCAGCCCTTCCTTCTCTGAGCTGGCCGCTCACCTGTCGGCTAATTGCCAGCTCCTACCTATCTCTCCACAGTTACTCAGCTGTTGATGATATCCTGCTCGTCAGTCCTGCCTACTTAAGCCGTCCAGTCCAGAGGTTCTCTGCCTTCGCTTTGGTCAACATCACAGAAACTCCTGCGATCCTGTTAAAGACTTGATTGCTGACATCCCTTCTGGCTCCAGATCCTGCTTGCTGTTTTACTACTTTTATCCCTGACTTCTGGCTTGGCTGACTATCCATTCCAGTTATTTTTCTATTTGGAGGTAGAGATAGGAGCTGACAATTAGCCGGCAGCTGAGCGGACAGCTCAGAGAAGGAAGGGCTGAGCCCAGCCCTGACAGGCTCAAGGTTTTTTACCTTTATGCATTGAAGGTAAAAAACCTTCTCTCTGCAACAGCCCTCTCTAATACATACCTGAGCCTGAAGATAAAAAACCTTCTCTCTGCAGCAGCCCCCTCCAATACATACCTGAGCCTGATCTTCCTCCAGCGCTGTGCATGAGAGCCCCTGCTCTCCGAGGACTCCTTCTCCTCATTGGCTGAGACAGCAGTAGGAGCCATTGGCTCCTGCTACTGTTAATCACAGCCAGTGAGCCAATGAGGAGAGATAGGAGCGGGGCCAAGCCACGGCCCTGTGTGTGAATGGACACGCAGAGCAGCAGCTCGGGGAGGGAGCCTGCTTGGGTGCCCCCATAGCAAGCTTCTTGCTGTGGGGGGCACTCGGCAGGAAGGAGGAGTCAGGAGCGCCGGCGTGGGACCCGAGAATAGGATCGTGCCTGCTCTGTGCAAAACCTTTACACAGAGCAGGTAAGTATAACATGTTTGTTATTTTAATCTAAACATGTAAAAAAAAAATTCCAAAGCTTTAATATCACTTTTAAGCTGGACTCTGGGCTGGTTACTAATTTTTACCCATACTGCCTGTCCCTATATACAGTATATAGAAAACATTAATATATTTGACATCCGTGTGATCATCGCTTTCAATTAGGAACCACAGCTATGCCCGAATGCCTGGAAGTAGTATTTGTACAGCACCAGCGTCACTTTCTGTTTCTGTCCAGAGCCCAAAGAACAAACTACATTTGCCATCATGCAGTGTGAATTGTAATTGACAATGGGTTTGAATGGTGGGGGCAGTAAGTGTGAATGCAAATGGGTATTTAGCCGATCCATAGTAATGGTGGGAAAGACAGTCCAAGAGTCTCCAGGCTTGTCATGTTAGTGGGCATGACACCCTGTACAAAAGCTTTTACCAAGTAATGAGATGCATTAGGTCTCTGAAACAGAATGGCCAAGGCTGAGATCTGTCCCTTGATGGAACCACAAGCTAGAGACCTCCATCAGACTGGATGTAAGCCAAAATTCACCCCACAACATAGCGTCAGAGATAAAACTTATGAGCCTCTCACCAGGAAAGAAGTCTTACCATGTATGGTAGTACACCTTCCTGGAAGTTGACTTTCTTGTACTGAGGAGGCTAGGCATTTTAGTGTTAGAACCACACCTTTGCCTCATGGTTCAACTGCCAAGATGTTTACAGTGTCTGCAAACCACATTATTTTTGGCCAAGCAGATGCTGTCAGAATTGCCCACCGTTATCCTGCCCAAGAGGCTGCTAAAGCTGCAGTGGGGGGAAGGCATAGATCAGGGAAAACTGATCCCAAGAAATCATGAAGGCATCTATCACAAACACTTGAGCATTCCTGGTTTCTGGAGACAAACCTGTTTGGTTTGTTGTTGAATCTGGCGTCCTCCACCACAGACAAATCTCTGTGAATACCTCTTGGTGAAGAGTGCATTCTCTCGGATACAGCTGCTGGTGTCTGAGAAAGTCCACCTGCCAGTTTTCCACACCTGCAATGGTGCATGGTAGAGGGGGCCGGAATGTGAAGTTCTGCCCAAGACCAGATCAGGTCCACTTCTGCCTAAGCAGTGCAATTTCTTGTCCCTTTTTGATGGTTGATGCATGCCACTGCATCCTGACAGTAAAACCCCAACGGCAGACCAGAGTAAGAGAGCCAGCTGAATCAACCAAATTTCTTGGATGTTAATTAGGAACTTCCGCTCCTCTGAAGGCCGCTGAACTACGAGGTTCTCCTGAACACTTTTCTAGCCTGACAATCTGGCAACTGTCATCAAGGCCTTCCAATTAATCAAAAGGAAGGATTTCCCGGCATTCAGCATTTTGTAAGAATATCCACCATTCTAGAGCTGAGCTGGTCTTGGGAGTCAGATGCATTGGAGGATCCAAGGACTTAAGCTGAGGAGCTCTGGAGTGAAACTGGGCACAGAGGAGAAGGCAGCTATTATCTTCCCCAGCATCAAAGGTGGCTACCATCTTATCCAGTACCTTTATGCAGGTTCAAATTGAGGGACTTTCCTTCAACCTTAGGAATCTGACATCTCCCCTGTGTAAGCAGCACCTTTGCTTGTGCCATGTTAAGGACTGACCCTAAGTCCTCCAACAGATGCATTGGAACAAAGGCCAACTTCTAAAGTTTCAGTACCCAACTTGGACCTGTATGGTCTGCTGCACGTCAGCTTCATAACCAATTGCTTCCTGAGAAGTAGGTCATCCAAGTGCCCCACAATGAGAATACCCCATGTCCCCAGCAACCCCAAAACTTGAGCTAACACCTTAGTAAACACTCTGGGGGCTGTGGACAGGCTAAAACATAGCACCTCAACTGGTAGTGGCGATACTCCAGTTCAAATTGCAATAACTGTTGGTGAGGCTGCAATATTGGGATGTTTATGTAGGCATCCTTGATATTCACTGGTGCCAGGAAGTTCCCCTGATGAAGTGACGCAATCACCAATAGGGTGGGTTCCTTCGTGGCTTTTTGTACCTTCAGCAACTTGTTGAGACACCTTAGATGTCCAGCCCATTCTGGACCTTATGTTTGGCTTGGGACCCATAGACTGGTTTAAATAGAAATCATAAGACCCCCCCCCCCCCCAGTATGGGTGCATTCACTCCCTGGGACATCAGCCTTTCCAGAGCTGCAAAGAAAACTACATTTTTTTTTTTGTGTCCCCAGTTTCTACCCCCCTGGACCCTTCTGTGACCCCCTGCGCCCAGGAGGCCATGGAGGCCACATGATGTCCCCCTGCCTGCACAGGTGGGAACATCCCATGACTGTGTGGAGGACTTTCCTCCAGAGCTAAAGGACTTGAAAGTCATGTTCTTTTTGAACTTGAACATAGGCTAAGTTCACCGTTGGTAACGTTACATGTTAGACCAGTATTTATGGTGTAACATGTTGCCAAAGAGCACCTGTCCGCATCCACCCAATCCCATTGTGACAGTGGGCGGGGGATCTTCTCCCGCATCTTCTGTCAATTCAAAAACAGCGCGGATGTGCGGTGCTCTGCCCACGTAGCTGCGTCATTCATTAACAGTTTCCTATTAATGAATAAATTACAACTATTGTCTTTTATTGCAGCAGACGGCTTGTGATTCTCCATAAACTGTGAGGGCACTGGTGAGCGCTCTCGTAGTTCATTGATTCTTCCTGTAGATCAGTAACTGTCTGCCCGTACGGGAGGTACAGGCAAACAGCTAACTAAGAGCCTGCAGGGCATTGCACCAGCAATCTCGTGGGTGCAATGCATTACAGGCTGCAGAGTAAAAAAAATAATAAATGCACTTTTTTTTTTTTAACTTGAAAAGGATGTGCATTTATTATTATTTATTTTGGTGAATTATTCTTGGATTCCGAAAGGCGTCGCTGGGTTTTGACCTGTCACCCTCACTTTCTTTAGTGGTAAAAGTGTGCTTTTACCAAATGTAACCTTCTGGATGATGGCATCCAAGGATGGTCTAAAAATGTATTCACCCTCAAAGGGCAGCCTCTTGATTTGTTTCTTGCAGGGAAGTCTCACCGAACACTTCTCCTTCTCATATGGATTGACATGGTGCCTACCCTAGAAAGCCACCATATGGAATCTTCCAAGGCATCCACCAAGAAACGAATGGTTCTCCCCTGGGGCTGATTTTCTGGAATGGAGTATACACTTCACCCAAATTTGAGGGGCTTGGCGAAGCAGGCTGCAGAGTCATTCCCACCAGAGAGAACGCCTTAAAGAGGACCTCCTATCTGTGGCATCTTAAAATCTGGAGCCTCATCCACTGGGGCTGTCAGCATCTTGTTCAAGTAGGCCAGGTCAACAGCCAGAGAACCTCATTTTTTGTAGATTTCCTGTTCCATGGGCTAGTGATAAGTGAATCACTATGGAGGCCAATCAACATACATCACTTCCTGCAAGTGAAGGTGCACTGGAAAAGATTTAGGATGTTTTGGCAGTGATCAGAACCCAAATACAGTGATCTTTGAAGAAGTGGGTTTTGGAAGTAGAAACTTCAATTTGGCATGTACCACATCTGCAAAGGAAGCCCACTGTGGTCTTCTGTGTTTGAGACACCCCCGGACCATAAGACTCATCTACAGTGGACTCCTGTTCCTTAACAGCTTCATCCTCTTCCTCATCTTGAGGATGTTCCTAATGCCTCATCCTCCCACTAAAGGGGAGGCGGGGAAGATCAGCGCCCTTGCTTGCATTCCAAGCGAGTGAGAAAAGAGCTGATCCTGCAGACCAGAAACGGCTGCCAGAAACCTGCTCCTATGACACAAAGGGAAGAATTTTGCCCCTGAGACAGTGGAAATACAAAAATAGGCAGGGGTTCAGATCTAATCTGACCCTTTATGGGAGCCATTGCATGGTGACCTGTGCAGAGGGTCCTCCCTACCTAATGGAGGGATTTGGGAGTATACCCCATCATTCTTCCCACCTACCTCTTTGCCTGTGCAAGGCCATAGCTTCCTGAGGGTTAATAGATCTGTGAAACCCGTTAAAGGAGTGACCACCCAGCTGAGAGGAGTATCAGCCTAGGCCAGATTACCTGTGTGGCACGTCTTCTCAAAATAGACCATTCTCCCAAAACTTGGTGCCTGTGTAAGAGGCTGCTGCAGCTCTGCAGGACTGTGGCGATGTATTGCTTAACCCTTGGAGCCATTCTGCATCGCAGTGTTTTCACACCCTGGGAACTGGTAAAATGGCACCCGCATATGTGCAGATGCAATGACACCATCACACACGCCATACCAGTCTGCTCATAATGGGATTCGTCATTGCTACAATGTCATTCCTCAAAGAAAACTACCCACATTGCTCCCACATAGGAAACACTTTTTCGGGAAAGTCTGTCACATTATTCACCATATCAGAGGCACTCACTAGTCCTTCTGCTGGGCCAGTAGGCCCAATCCTCACCCTTCATGGTGGGTGCACCCTGCAGGGCCTTGAGGGACTTGATTCCCCTCAAGGACTGCCCTGGATCTGTAAAGCACCCTGCCAGTGAGGTCAGCAGATATATTTATATATTACAGGTACTTGTATAGCGCCGTCAGTTTACGCAGAGCTTTACGTTTAGAGTATCTCAAAAAAAGTGAGTAGACCCCTATCATTTTTGTAAATCTTTTCTTCTATCTTTTCATGTGACAACACTGAAGAAATGACACTTTGCTACAATGTAAAGTAGTGAGTGTACAGCTTGTATAACAGTGTAAATTTGCTGTCCCCTCAAAATAACTCAACACACAGACATTAATGTCTAAACCGCTGGCTACAAAAGTGAGTACACCCCTAAGTGAAAATCTCCAAATTGGGCCCAAAGTGTCAATATTTTGTGTGGCCACCATTATTTTCCAGCACTGCCTTAACCCTCTTGGGCATGGAGGTCACCAGAGCTTCACAGGTTGTCACTGGAGTCCTCTTCCCCTCCTCCATGATGACATCACAGAGATGGTGGATGTTAGAGACCTTGCGCTCCTCCACCTTCCATTTGAGGATGTCCCACAGATGATCAATAGGGTTTAGGTCTGGAGACATGCTTAGCCAGTCCATCACCTTTACCCTCAGCTTCTTTTGCAAAGCAGTGGTCCTCTTGGATGTGTGTTTGGGGTCTTTATCATGTTGTAATACTGCCCTGCGGCCCAGTCTCTGAAGGGATCATGCTCTGCTTCAGTATGCCACAATACTCACTTTTGCGAGATACTGTATATTGTACATTCACATCAGTCCCTGCCCTCAAGGAGCTTACACTCAGAGGTCCCTAACTCACATTCATACATAGACTAATACTAGGGGCAATACAGACAGGAGCCAATTAATCTACCAGCATGTCTTTGGAGTGTGGTAGGAAACCGAAGGACCCGAAGGAAACCCCACACAGTGAAAACATTCAAACTCCCAGGCAGGTAGTGCCATCGTTGGGATTCGAACCAATGACCCTAGTGCTGCTAGGCAGAAGCGCTAACCACTTAGCCACTCTCTGTACAAAAAGATCTCTGCCTGCATGTACATCAGTAATGGGAAAAGATCAGCTGCAGGGAGTCCACAGGCAATACTGGTGATGTCCTTCGCCCTCTGCCTGCCTTTTTTGGGGTACAGCTTTGAGTTCAGTTTCTCTTGAATGCTTGAGTGATGTCCCACCACGTGCTACCCCAGCATGCATTAACACATGACCCACGGTGCATTGAGGTGACATGCATTTTAATTAACACCCTAGCACACCTTGCCGGCGCACCTCAAGGCACCAATGTGAACCACCGCCGTCCGTTGAGAACAAAATTGTGCATTTTTTATTTTAGTGCACTGGCGGTCTGAGGAGAAATGAAATGGAAAGGGTTTATATAAAAAATGTCATTAACACGTTGATGAGGGGGGAAAGGAGGAACCATTAAAGGCGAAATTGAAGTAGAATAAACTTCAGCTTTAAATGTTTTGGTTGGACTTCTTTGATCCTTTTTCATGTAAAGAATACATTCTGCCCATTCTTGTTTTTCTCTTTCAATGTATTCATATCTTCCACGTTATTTCCCACAGCTATCCTCTCTTTAAAGTTCCCGGAGCCGACCACGGTGAAGTCCAGCTGCGCTTTCTTTGTGAGTGTAACGTTGCAATCGTCCCATGCAATACATGACCGCTTTGGGTGATAAATGCAGAGTAAGCTGGGGAAAAATAACCATAGTCACCAATTTCACTTTACACTCTGGATCGAAGAAATTACTTCTGGAAATTTGCTGGTGGTTGTGGGAAAAATCAAACTTTATATGTAGCAAACATTTCATGAATCGGTCCCATAGAGTGGCTATGCTGGCCATACACTGCAATGGCTTTTTTATGATTAAAAAAAACGTCAAGTGGATCAAGCAACCCATCCGCATTTATATACATCGATCAGCCATAACATTCTGACCATTGACAGGGAAAGTGAATAAAATTCATTATCTCATGACAGTGGTACCTGAAAGTAGGTGAGGGTATATTAGACAGCAAGTGAACGTTATCCCCGAGGTTAATGTGTTGAAAACAGTAAAAAAAAAGGGCAAGTGTAAGGATTTGAGGGACTTTGAAAAGCACCAAATTGTAATGTCTAGAAGACTGGGCCAGAGGAACTCCAAAACTGCAGCTCTTGTGGGATGTTCCCGGTCTGCAGTGGTCAGGACTGACCAGAAGTGGTCCAAGGAAGGAAAACCGGCGACAGGATCATAGCCAAGGCTCATTATTGGAGGTTGGTGGAGGTGGAAGAGACAGCTCATTGGTGGAGGTGGGGGAGAAAGCACATTGGTGGAGGAGGAGAGGGAATGCTCATTGATGAGGAGTGAAGATTTGTTGATGGAGGTGGGGAGAAAGGCTTGTTGATGGTGGTGGGGGGGCTCGTTGATGGAGGTGGGGATGGGGAGAGGAAGGTTCGTTGGGAGGGGGGGGGCTCGTTGATGAAGGTGGGGGGAGGAAGACTCTTTGATAAAGGTGGGGGGAGGAAGACTCTTTGATAAAGGTGGGGGGAGGAAGACTCGTTGATAAAGGTGGGGGGAGGAAGACTCGTTGATAAAGGTGGGGGGGAGGAAGACTCGTTGATAAAGGTGGGGGGAGGAAGACTCGTTGATGGAGGTAGGGGGGGAGGAAGGCTCGTTGATGTAGGGGGGTGGGAAGGCTCGTTGATGGGGGAGGCTCGTTGATGGAGGTGGGGGGGAAGGTTCATTGATCGAGGTGGGGAGTGAAGGCTCTTGAGATGGAGCTGGGGGATGCTCATTAATGGAGGTGGGGAGTGAAGGCTCGTTAATGGTGGGGGGGGGGATAGGGGATGGCAGGCTAGGTGATGGAGGTGGGATTGGGGGGGAAGGCTCATTGATGAAGGTGAGGGGTGAGCAAAGGCTCATGGGAGGGGGGGGGGAAGCTCATTGATGGAGGCGGAAAGGTTCACTGATGGGGAAGGGGGAGCAAAAGCTCTGATGGAGGTGGGGAGTGAAGACTCGTATATGGTGGGGGGGGATGGGGGATGGCAGGCTAGCTGATGGAGGTGGGATTGGGGGGGAGGAAGGCTCGTTGATGGAGGTGGGGGAGGGGAGAAGAAGGCTCGATGGAGGTGAGGGGGGAAGAAGGCTCATTGATGGAGATGGGGGAGAGGGAGGAGGAAGGCTCTTGGAGGTGAGGGGGAGGGTTCATTGATGGAGGTGACGGGGGAGCAAAGGCTCATTGATGAAGGTGGCGATTGAAGGCTGGCCTGTGTAGTCCGATCCAATAGAAGAGCTATTGGAGCTCAAATTGGTGATAAAAAGAATGCTGGTTCTGATAGAAGGGTGTCAAAACACACAGAGCATCTCAGTTTGTTGTGTATGGGGCTGGGTCGCCGCAGACCGGTCAGGGTGCCCATGCTGACCCGTGTCCAAAGCTAAATGTGCCTACAATGGGCATGTGAGCATCAGAACTGGACCACGGCACAATGGAAGAAGGTGGTCTGGTCTGATGAATGATGTTTTCTGGTACATGATGTGGATGGGCGGGGGCATCACTTACCTGGGGAAGAGATGGCACCAGGATGCTCTATGGGAAGAAGACAAGCCGACGGAGGCAGTTTATTGATTTGTCTAGTGGAGTCCAGGCCTCAATGGGTCAGGGCTGTTTTCGTGGCAAAAGGGGGACCTACTCAATATTAGGTGAGAGATCACTAAGTTATGGCTGATCAGTGTATCTAAAGTCCCAAGGCAAAATGTTTTTTTAAATTTTGGATAGAGTAATGGGGAGTTATTTTTATATCTGTGTCCCATCGGGGAGATTCCCCTTCACTTCCTGTCCCATAGATGAAACAGGAAGTAAGAGCAATGTCAAATGTAGCTTATAAAAACATAAAGGTATGCTATCCCCCCAACTATTAGATATATCCATGGACACCCAAATAATGGATTCAAATGTAGATTCAGATATTAGAACAGCAAAATGTCTGTAGTGCTCCAGAATTGGAGGGTATGTATAATATGTACATACAATATATTATCAAAAGTATTGGGACGTCTGCCTTTACACACACCTGAACTTTAATGGCATCTCAGTCTAATGTCCTGTACACACGATCGGACATTCCGACGACAAAATCTGTTGAATTTTTTCCAACGGATTTTGGGCCAAACTTGTTTTGCATACACACGATCGCACAAAGTTGTTGGAAAATCCGATCGTTCTGAACGCGGTGACGTAAAACACGTACATCAGGACTATAAACGGGGCAGTAGCCAATAGCTTTTGTCTCTTGATTTATTCCGAGCATGCGTGGCACTTTGTGCGTCGGATTTGTGTACACACGATCGGAATTTAACCGATGGGGATTTTGTTGTCGGAAAATTTTATTGCAAGCTCTCAAGCTTTTGTGTGTCGGAAATTCCGACGGAAAAAGCCCGATGGAGCCCACACACGGTCGGAATTTCCGACAACACAATCCAATCACACTTTTTCAGTCTGAAAATCCGACCGTGTGTACGGGGCATTAGTCCGTAGGGTTCAATATTGAGTTGGCTCCGCCCTTTGCAGCTATAACAGCTTCAACTCTTCTGGGAAGGCCGTCCACAAGGTTTAGGAGGGTGTCTATGGGAATGGTTGACCATTTTTCCAGAAGCACATTTGTGAGGTCAGACACTGATGTGGCTCAGCTCGCTCATCCATATCTTTATGGACCTTGCTCCACCAAATCATTTGGTGGAGGGGGGGATTATGGTGTGGGGGTTGTTTTTCAGGGGTTGGGTTTGGCCCCTTAGTTCCAGTGAAGGGAACTCCTAAGACGTCAGTATACCAAGACATTTTGGACAATTTCATGCTCCCAACTTTGTGGGAACAGTTTGGGGACGGCCCCTTCCTGTTCCAACATGACTGCACACCAGTGCACAAAGCAAGGTCCATAAAGACATGGATGAGCGAGTTTGGGGTGGAGGAACTTGAGTGGCCTGCACAGAGTCCTGACCTCAACCCGATAGAACACCTTTGGGATGAATTAGAGCGGAGACTGCGAGCCAGGCCTTCGTGTCCAACATCAGTGCCTGACCTCACAAACGCTCTTCTGGAAGAATGGTCAAACATTCCCATAGACACCCTCCTAAACCTTGTGGACGGCCTTCCCAGAAGAGTTGAAGCTGTTATAGCTGCAAAGGGCGGAGCCAACGCAATATTGAACCCTACGGACTAAAGGCCCCATAAAAACGATCAGAAAATCATTAGTAAAATTTCGTCTGATGAACGATCTGCCGATTTTCGGATCGTTAGTACGGTGCTTTCGACAGCCAATTCCGAATTCTCAGACGGCAAAAACTGGAGGTGCAGCCTATAAAATTTTTATTGTATGTGAACACAACGTTCGATTTTCGTTTAATCATTACGGTTTTCGTCCGAAAAGAATCGTAAGAGCGAGACTACGCATGCTCAGAAACGAAAGAACACATACAAAACAATTTAACACATGACATCACTTTTACATCACTTCTGAAGTTGGAATTCGGTCGTACGAGAATTTTCGTATGTTGAGTAACCTCTTCACTTTTGCAACAAAAAACGGACAAATTTGTCCGATAATCTGATGGATCGTGTGTAGCAGGCTTAAGACTGGGATGCCATTAAATTTCATGTGCGTATAAAGGCGGGTGTCCCAATACTTTTGACAATATAGTGTAAGTTTAACTTGTACAAAAATAAGATAACTGATACTTTGTGCGATGCGAACCAGCGAGGTTTCCACTCCAGTGTGGAGTCGCGGGTAGTCTGGAATATCGCTCCTCTCTCCCCGTAATCAAAATTTAGGATATTGGGATCCTAAGTTCCAAATAGATTAACCACTTCAGCCCCGGAAGATTTGGCTGCTCAATGACCAGAGCATTTTTTTGCGACTCGGCACTGCGTCGCTTTAACTGACAATTGCGCGGTCCTGCGACTCTGTACCCAAATCAAATCAACGTTCTTTTTTTTCCCACAAATAAAGCTTTCTTTTGGTGGTATTTGATCACCTCTGCGTTTTTTATTTTTTGCGCTATGAACCAAAAAAAAAGAGCGACAATTTTGAAAAAAAAACACAATATTTTGTACTTTTTGCTGTAATAAATATCCCCATTTTTTTTAAAAATGAAGCACATTTTTTTTCTCTGTTTAGGCCGATACGTATTCTTTTACATATTTTTGGTAATAAAAATCGCAATAAGCGTGTATTAAATGGTTTGCACAAAATTTATAGCGTCTACAAAATAGGCATTTTTACTATTAATATTTTTTTTTTTACTAGTTAAAGCGGAGATCTGCGATTTTTTTATCGTGGCTGCGACATTATGGCGGACACATCGGACACTTTTGACACATTTTTATGATGATTGACAGATATACAGCGATCAGTTCTAAAAAAAAAAAATGCACTGATTACTGTAAAAAAGTCACTGGCAGGGAAGGGGTTATCACTAGGGGGCGATCAAGGGGTTAACTGTGTTCCCTCAGTGTGTTCTAACTGTGGGGGGAGGGGACTGACTATCGGAGATGACGGATCGTAGTTTCTAGCTATTAGGAACACACGATCTGTCTCTCCTCACAGAAGAGGGATTTGTTTACACACACACGTCTCTGTTCTGCCTCTCGTGCCTGCGATCGTTCGTGGCCAGTGGTCATCGCGGCCACGAGCATCGGCAACCCGCGCAGTGCAATGGGCACGTGCGCGCCAGCTGTCCCGCTTAAAGGAGACGACGTACAGCTACGACGGCTCGCGGGATCGTGCCGAACCTGCTGCCGTATAATGATGGCGGCTGGTCGGTAAGTGGTTCAAGGAGAATTCCAGGTATAGAAATGTTTATATACTTACATTGGCCCAGCTTGGACCAACTATGCACCCTGTTTCCCCGAAAATAAGACCTAGTGTGATTGTCGGTGATGGCTGCAATATAAGCCCCACCCCCCAAATAAGCCCTACCCTGTTACCCTGAAAATAAGACCTACAAGGACTTTAACTAGGGCTTATTTGGGGGGTAGGGCTTATATTGCAGCCATCACCGACAATCACGCTAGGTCTTATTTTCGGGGAAATAGGGTATATACCATACCTATATACCATATATATATATACCATACCTATATACCATATATATATACCATACCTGTGGTAATGACTGAAGTAGACCCCGCTGCTACACCTCTACTACAGTTATCTCCACTGGCTTTCTGGGTCCCGTGTTGAGCGGCGGCTCTGCTGCATTGTGAACACAAGAGGTTCTCTGATTGGATGAGAGGTGAAATGTGATGTCACCACTCCTGCCTCTCGTACAGAAGGATATTCCTGCGCTATCAGATATGGAATTGGCTATAATGGAA
Source organism: Lithobates septentrionalis (assembly GCA_037952835.1). Taxonomy (NCBI): domain Eukaryota; kingdom Metazoa; phylum Chordata; class Amphibia; order Anura; family Ranidae; genus Lithobates; species Lithobates septentrionalis. Next base: position 353,991 of record JBBDGP010004053.1, on the reverse strand, counting down.
CAGCTGCATGCACCTATTAGGTATCACTTGGCCTAAATGAATGTTATATAAATAGATGGTGCCGCGCTAGACCTTTTATGTGAGCTTCTAATTGTTAAATAAATAAAGAAAATAAAGAAACCGGCCTGGAGGGCCACTGATATATATAAAACAAGTGATATAACCCACTGTGCGGACTAAGATAAATGGAAATAAATAAAAATAAATATGTGGGTGTGAGCAATAAATAAACAGCCTAGGTGCTTAAATAAAATTCACTCGTGACTGACCATAAGTATGACTGTTCAAATAATGTGAGAAACACGATAAAAAATGAGTAGCATAAATTACATTACATCAATCACTAATCAGCAAAGTGCATGGTGCCAACACTGTGCAACCTAGATATCTGAATCATATAGTAACTAAATATTGTGAAACAACAAGTTTTCCATAAAGTGCAAGCGTGCAAACAAACGTAAAATATATGTGTAAATAATGACTCCAAACTAAATAGTAATAGATTAAATGTCCCAGCAAGTTGAATGAAAACGAGGGGAAATCACACAGGAAAACCGTCCATAATCTTAGATATAATCTTGTGACATATGGTGCTGGCATGCGCATGTAGCAGTTAAAGTGCCTGGTGACTCCAAGTTTCATGCAGCTTCGTGTGTGAACACTCCAGTGAGCAGTGGCCCCTTACCTCACAGAAATGGGGCGACAGCATATGACCAAACTGGTTCTTTAACTTTTTCCACCTAGCGGCTCCTACGTATTCCTCACCGTCCCGGGGTGGGGTTCCCTCAGATATGGTCCAGGGGGGTGTTTAAAAACAGGAATAAAAGGAACCCAATAGTGTGACTCCGTTTAAAAGACAACTATGTTTATTAGGCAAAAACAGCAGGTACTCACATTTAACAGTGAATGGTGAGATGTTTGTATCCGACGAGCAGCGAGCTCGTAGCTCTGGAGTGTTCACACACGAAGCTGCATGAAACTTTGAGTCACCAGGCACTTTAACTGCTACATGCGCATGCCAGCACCATATGTCACAAGATTATATCTAAGATTATGGACGGTTTTCCTGTGTGATTTCCCCTCGTTTTCATTCAACTTGCTGGGACATTTAATCTATTACTATTTAGTTTGGAGTCATTATTTACACATATATTTTACGTTTGTTTGCACGCTTGCACTTTATGGAAAACTTGTTGTTTCACAATATTTAGTTACTATATGATTCAGATATCTAGGTTGCACAGTGTTGGCACCATGCACTTTGCTGATTAGTGATTGATGTAATGTAATTTATGCTACTCATTTTTTATCGTGTTTCTCACATTATTTGAACAGTCATACTTATGGTCAGTCACGAGTGAATTTTATTTAAGCACCTAGGCTGTTTATTTATTGCTCACACCCACATATTTATTTTTATTTATTTCCATTTATCTTAGTCCGCACAGTGGGTTATATCACTTGTTTTATATATATCAGTGGCCCTCCAGGCCGGTTTCTTTATTTTCTTTATTTATTTAACAATTAGAAGCTCACATAAAAGGTCTAGCGCCGCACCATCTATTTATATAACATTCCTGCCTCTCCACCTTGTCCAATCAGAGAACGCTTTTCAGGACTGAAGGGAGTAATGTGCTCCATTCCCAGCAGGGATTATGTGGATCTTGTGATCGCAGCTGGTGGTTGACTGACTGATATTTCTTATCTCAGATGGAGTTTTTGCCGAGGTGCGGGGAGCTCGCCCCGGTGGGACAGGTGGTGCACGATGAAGGCAAATTTCTTCTTCAGGCTACACTTGAGGTGAGGAAATAAGAATTGGTTTGTTTATTTCTCCTGTAAATTAGAAAGTTGGAAGAGTGGCGGCAGAAAAGACCGAGCTTCCATCAAGTCTGCCCCTGGGTTTATGACTTTTTATTTTTTATGTCTGTGTATAGATTTCTACCAAATTAAACGTAAATTCTCTTACTGTTGTTTGGCTACAAATTCTTCTGAAAGTCTGTTACAAACGTCCACAACTTTATAAAAGTAATTTCTAAAGTTCGCTCTGAACTTTCCTGATGGTGAGCATTACAGAAAAAGCTGTTCTGTGTTTTATTTTATTTTTGGTACTCTTCCTGAGATTTCTACTGCAAGGAAAGAAATGAACACTGTTCTGTCTCTGGATAATACAGATTCTTTTCACCCCCCCCCCCCGCCTTAACATTTCCTTTAGCCTCATGACCAGCAGACGCCAAACGTATCAGTGGGATGACCACCTCATATATTTTACAAACAAAAACACTGTTTTATAAAAAAGTCCCCCCTTACATCCATGAGTGCCCATCAGACGCCCACCCCCCCCCCCCCTACATTCATGAGTGCTCATCAGAATACCCCCCCCTTCATTCATGAGTGCCCATCAGACGCCCCCCCCCCCCCTACATTCATGAGTGCTCATCAGAATACCCCCCCCCCCTTCATTCATGAGTGCCCATCAGACGCCCACCCCCCCCCTACATTCATGAGTGCTCATCAGAATACCCCCCCTTCATTCATGAGTGCCCATCAGACGCCCCCCCCCCCCCTACATTCATGAGTGCTCATCAGAATACCCCCCCCTTCATTCATGAGTGCCCATCAGACGCCCACCCCCCCCCTACATTCATGAGTGCTCATCAGAATACCCCCCCCTTCATTCATGAGTGCCCATCAGACGCCCACCCCCCCCCTACATTCATGAGTGCTCATCAGAATACCCCCCCCTTCATTCATGAGTGCCCATCAGACGCCCCCCCCCCCTACATTCATGAGTGCTCATCAGAATACCCCCCCCCCTTCATTCATGAGTGCCCATCGGAATTCCCCCCCCCCCTTCATTCATGAGTGCCCATCGGAATTCCCCCCCCTTCATTCATGAGTGCCCATCGGAATTCCCCCCCCCTTCATTCATGAGTGCCCATCGGAATTCCCCCCCCCCTTCATTCATGAGTGCCCATCGGAATTCCCCCCCCCCCTTCATTCATGAGTGCCCATCGGAATTCCCCCCCCCTTCATTCATGAGTGCCCATCGGAATCCCCCCCCCCTTCATTCATGAGTGCCCATCGGAATTCCCCCCCCCTTCATTCATGAGTGCCCATCGGAATTCCCCCCCCCTTCATTCATGAGTGCCCATCGGAATTCCCCCCCCCCCTTCATTCATGAGTGCCCATCAGACGCCCACCCCCCCTCTACATCCATAAGTGCTCATCAGAATCCCCCCCCCCCTTTAATTCATGAGTGCTCATCAGACACCCCCCCTTCATGCATGAGTGCTCATCAGACCCCCTCCCCACATTCAGGAGTGCTCATCAGACCCCCCCCCCCACATTCATGAGTGCTCATCAGAATCTCCCCCCCCCCTTTATGAGTGCTCATCAGACACCCCCCCTTTCATTCATGAGTGCTCATCAGAGACCCCCCCTTCATTCATGAGTGCTCATCAGAATCTCCCCCCCCCCTTCATTCATGAGTGCTCATCAGAATCTCCCCCCCCCCCCCCTTCATCCATGAGTGCTCATCAGACACCCCCCTCCTTCATCCATGAGTGCTCATCAGTCTCCCCCCCATTATTCATGAGTGCCCATCAAAATCCCCCCCTCATCCATGAGTGCCCATCAAAATCCCCCCCTCATCCATGAGTGCTCATCAGACACCCCCCCCCTCATCCATGAGTGCTCATCAGTCTCCCCCCCATTATTCATGAGTGCCCATCAAAATCCCCCCCCCCTTTACATCCATAAATGCTCATCAGACACCCCCCCCTCCCCCTTCATCCATTAGTGCTCATCAGACACCCCCCCCTCCCCCTTCATCCATTAGTGCTCATCAGACACACACCCCCCCCCCTTCATCCATGAGTGCCCATCAGAATCCCCCCAATTACATGGATGAGTTCCCATCAGAATCCCCCCCCCCCCTTCATCCATGCGTGCCCATCAGAACCCTGCCCCTTTCATCCATGAGTGCCCATGAGAATCCCCCCCTTTACATCCATGAGTGCTCATCAGACTCCCCCCCCCCCCCCACCCTTCATCTTCGTCTCAGTACTGCAATACACAGACTGGTGCATCCACTGCCAGCCGGGGGATTTTCATGGACAGTTGCTGTGGGCCGCATAAAACCCTGTAGTGGGCCTGTTTGGAGATCCCTGCTTTAGATAATTGTCTTCCTAGGTAGATGATGGCTCACTCCACATGCAGAATGGCTCTATACTAGGATAGCACCAACACCGGTATGAGTGCCAATACTAAGCATGTGCATTAGTATCGGTACTCGTGCAAATCCGCCTAAACCCGAAAGTGGTTAAGTAGTCCGCTTTCTGTCCCCCGGCACCCACTGAACATGGGGGGACCCAGAGAATTTTTTCTTTAAAAATAGCTGCACAGCAGGGGGGGATTAGCTCATTGGTGCACAGAATTTCAGAGTCCCCTCCTGCTCTAACTCCGGGCCCCCACTGAGTTCCCCCTAGTCCAAGTTGCCCAGGAGGAAGGGATGACCAGATATATCAGCAGTGCTCAGCTGGTCCCAGGCTCCAGAGAATCCACCTGCAGGAGAAGCTGCATCCCAACCACCCCAGTCCTCAACCCCTATCCCACCCCACCCTCAACTACCCTATTCTCACTCCCTGCCTCCTAACCGCCCTCACTTGCCCCCCTACTCCCCCGCTCTGCTCTCATTTACCCCCCTCCACCCTGCCCTACCCCTCCACGCCCCCCCCCACCCTGTCCTCACTTACCCCCTCCACTCCCCCTCCACCCTGCCCTACCCCCCCTTCACTCCCACCAACCCTGTCCTCACCCCCTTCACTCCCCCCCCCACCCTGTCCTCACTTACCCCCTCCACTCCCCCTCCACCCTGCCCTACCCCTTCACTCCCCCCCACCCTGTCCTCACCCCCTCCACCCTGCCCTACACCTACACTCTTCCCCCCCCACCCTGTCCTCACTTACCCCCTCCACCCTGCCCTACCCCTACACTCTGCCCTACCCCTACACTCTCTCCCCACCCCCGTCCACACTCCCCCCCCCCCCCCCAACCTGCCCTACCCCTTAACTCCCCCCCCACCCTGTCCTCACTTACCCCCTCCACTCCCCCTCCACCCTGCCCTACCCCTACACTCTCTCCCCACCCCCCCCCACACCCCCCCCCCACCCTGCCCTACCCCTTCACTCCCCCCCACCCTGTCCTCACTTACCCCCTCCACTCCCCCTCCACCCTGCCCTACCTCTACACTCTCCCCCCCCACTATATCCACACTTACCTCCTGCACCCTGCCCTACCCCTTCACTCCCCCCCACCCTGTCCTCACTTACCCCCTCCACTCCCCCTCCACCCTGCCCTACCTCTCTACCCCCCCACCCACCCTGTCCTCACCTCACCACCCCCCCCCCACCCTGTCCTCACCCCCCCCCCCAACTCCCTGACTCCCCCCTTTACCTACTCTTCCTAGACGATGGGTATCGGTGAGTACTCCCGCTGCCCTACATCAGACAGTACAATGTAGGGGGATCCAGCTTGTAGCTTCTACATGTGATCGAGTCTTTCTCTCTCTCTCTCTCCCTGCAGGGGATTGGTGGACAGGCCTCCCGAAATCTAATGGATTCTTTCGCAGACATGATCTTCAGTCTCAATAAGAACTGCTTCTCCTACTTGGTGGTCTGGCTGAAAGAACTGCTGCAGCAGGCGGGCTTCCCGTCACCTCGACTAACTCAGGAGCAAAAAGATAACTTCAGCCAACACATCCTACGGTGAGAGCTCTGTGCCTTCACACCATTATTCTTCTGGGGTTGGTTAGGGATTGGCTGGAAACCAATCGTACCCCTTCAGGGAAGGTTGGTAATAAATAGACATATTTTAAGCTCTGACTATTTTACTACTGAGAGTTTTATCTTCTCGTTGGCTGTCATCTCATTAGCAGCACATTGATTTCTGTCTCCATTCTACAGATGATTGCCAACAAGTAGTAAGGTCTTCTCTCCGTAGCAAAGAGATGTAATGGTCAGTGTAACCTACCCTATGTCTGGGTGTATATGGGTTTGCTGACAGCTAAAGCTTTAAGTAAACCTAAAATATGTTAAAGAGGAACTGCAGTCATCTCACATAATTTGTAATAAAAACATCTTTGCCATTCTGAAGCTTCCCTCCAACCACTTTGCATATTATTTTATATATACTGTGATTCTGTACTTGCCAAATATGCTGCAGAAATCTCCCTCCACTGAGTCTGGCTGCAGCCGTTTTAACGGTGGGCAGCTGAAGCTGCTGCCTGTTCACTTCCTGGATTTACACAGACACAAAGAGGCACACCTCCAGCTCTGCAGCTCTCATTGATCCTCTTATGAATCATCTCCCCTCCCTTCCTGTCAAACTCTCAGGAGAGTGGGAGAGAGAGCTGTGCATGACGTCATAATCCTAGGCCAGTGACCAGACAAGAAACAGGAAGTGGGCTGTATAAGGGATTTACTGGCAGAAAAAAAATGTTTTACTATCCAAAGGTAAAACAACAACAACAAGGGCAGAACATTTAATAGATGGAAAGATGGAAAAATGACTGAAGTTCTGCTTTAAATACAAAATAGCAACTCCTAAACCAATGATTAAGCTTGCCGTTAGTTTTAGTTAATTTTCTGAATGGCCATGTGACCGCTCTGTGCCGACATCACACATCTCAGCAGCTTTGCTCACTACTGCTGTATTGACAGCAATACTCCCTATAGGTGCCACTGTCAATCCCCAGCTAGGGGCCGGGAGGCATATCTGCTGCTAAACATAAATACTCCCTACAGAAGTTGCTGTCAATCTCCAGCTGGGGGTGGGCTGGGAGGTGTGTTTGATATGGTATTTAGCAGTGATAATCTATACAGGAGCCACTGTCGGTCTCCAGCTACAGGTGAGCTGGGAATTGTCCACTGCTGTGCAATATTCCCTTTCCGGAGCTGCTGTCAATCTACAGTTAAGGCCGGGTCAGGAGCCATGTCTATTGCTGTATCGACAATTATACTCCCCACAGGAGCCGCTGTCAGTCTCCAGCTAGGAGTGGGCCAGGAGGTGAATCTGCTGCTATATTGCTATATCAGCGATAATCTCTACAGAAGCCACTGTTAATCTCCAGCTGTGGGTGAGCTGGGTGGTGTGTCCACTGCATATTTGACAGCAATATTCACTAGAGGAGACACACCAAGTCTCCAGCTAGGGGCAGGCTGGGATGTAGAGGCCGCAGAAATAGGACGGGTGATGGGAAGCACTGGTGTAGAGGCGGTAGGAATAGGACAGGTGACAGGAAGCGCTGGCGTAGAGGCAGCAGAAATAGAACGGGTGATGGGAAGCACTGGTGTAGAGGCGGCAGGAATAGGATGGGTGATGGGAAGCACTGGCGTAGAAGCGGCAGGAATAGGACAGGTGACGGGAAGCGCTGGCGTAGAGGTGGCAGGAATAGGACGGGTGATGGCGAGCACTGGTGTAGAGGCAGCAGGAATAGGACGGGTGACGGGAAGCGCTGGCGTAGAGGCAGCAGGAATAGGATGGGTGATGGGAAGCAGTGGCGTGGAGGCTGCAGGAATAGGACCGGTGATGGCAAGCACTGGCGTAGAGGCAGCAGAAATAGGATGGGTGATAAGAAGCACTGGCGTAAAGGTGCCAGGAATAGGATGGGTGATGGGAAGCACTGGCGTAGAGGCAGCAGGAATAAGACAGGTGATGGGAAGCGCTGGCGTAGAGGTGGCAGGAATAGGACGGGTGATGGCGAGCACTGGCGTAGAGGCAGCAGGAATAGGACGGGTGACGGGAAGCGCTAGCGTAGAGGCGGCAGGAATAGGATGGGTGATGGGAAGCACTGGTGTGGAGGCTGCAGGAATAGGACGGGTGATGGCGAGCACTGGCATAGAGGCGGCAGGAATAGGACAAGTGACGGGAAGCGCTGGCGTAGAGGCGGCAGGAATGGGATGGGTGATGGGAAGCACTGGTGTAGAGGCTGCAGGAATAGGATGGGTGATGGCGAGCACTGGCGTAGAGGCAGCAGGAATGTGATGGGAAGCGCTGGCGTAGAGGCGGCAGAAATAGGATGGGTGATGAGAAGCACTGGCGTAGAGGCTGCAGGAATAAGACGGGTGATGGCGAGCACTGGCATAGAGGCGGCAGGAATAGGACAGGTGATGAGAAGCGCTGGCGTAGAGGCGGCAGGTACAGGACGGGTGACGGGAACTGCTGGTGTAGAGGCGGCAGGAATAGGACGGGTGATGGCGAGCACTGGCGTAGAGGCAGCAGGAATAGGACGGGTGACGGGAAGCGCTAGCGTAGAGGCGGCAGGAATAGGATGGGTGATGGGAAGCACTGGTGTGGAGGCTGCAGGAATAGGACGGGTGATGGCGAGCACTGGCATAGAGGCAGCAGGAATGTGACGGGAAGCGCTGGCGTAGAGGCGGCAGAAATAGGATGGGTGATGAGAAGCACTGGCGTACAGGCTGCAGGAATAAGACGGGTGATGGCGAGCACTGGCATAGAGGCGGCAGGAATAGGACAGGTGACGAGAAGCGCTGGCGTAGAAGAGGCAGGAATAGGACGGGTGACGGGAAACGCTGGTGTAGAGGTGGCAGAAATAGGACAGGTGACGGGAAGCGGTGGTGTAGAGGCAGCAGGAATAGGCCGGGTGACAGGAAGCACTGGCGTAGAGGCAGCAGGAATAGGAAGGGTGATAGCAAGCACTGGCACAGAGGCGGCAGGAATAGGATAGGTGATGGCGAGCACTGGCACAGAGGTGGCAGGAATAGGACGGATGATGGAAAGCACTGGCGTAGAGGTGGCAGGGATAGGACGGGTGATATGAGGCTGTAGAGAACTGCCAGCACTCTGGGTAGTAAAGTGATGCAATATTTTGTGGTGACAGAACACATTGCTGGGGAATCAGCAAAGCTTCATGTTTAGTGTATCGGCCATCATTCTGGAAGTGTAAGTGCGGGAGATCCTTCAGTTGCAACAATGCCTTTTGGTGCCGCCACAAGTTACAGTACCATGTGTGACACTGTTGCCGCTCATGTGATGTGATTTGATCGCTCCACCCTAATCTGTCTTCCTATTTAACCCTCTGTACAGGGAGCGGGTGAACAAGCGGAGGATGAGAGACATGGTGAAGGAATTTACGCTCCTCTGCCGCGGATTACATGGGACAGAATACACTGCCGACTACTGACACCCCCCCAGTCAAGCTTCCTGGATATCAAACAGGGCATTTTCTGGCATGCCCGCCTGCAATACTTGAGCTGTGTCGCCCTGCGCCAACCTTGCAGAGCTGTTTTGTTTTTTTTGTTTTTGTTTTTTTTCTTTTTTGTTACGTCTGTGAAAACTGCCCGACCCCCCTCCCTTCACTAACCCTTCGTCCTACTGAGGGCACCTGGAGCTGCAAGGGTAAAAGGGTGGGGCGGTCATAGCAATTTGGAAAGGCCTCGCTTACCAGGTGCTTTCTGCTTCCTGAATTGACATGGCATCCCCTGCATCCTCCAAAGACTGGGCATCCAGGTATACGAGGGGATGCAATGTACTAAGTGCGGGGGGGGTTTGCCGTTTGCAGGATATGTACATTGATCGAACTGATACGAGGACTCCTCTTCGACTGCTGCTTCCACTTCGACTCTCGCTGGCAATGAGCATATTGCGGGTTTTATAAATGGCTTCTGAACTGTTAATGCTGATCGCCGAGAGTCAGACCTGTTCTCCTCCCAAGACAGAAGAAAAGGGGAGGTGGGGGGGTGAGGGGCAATGGTTTTACATTACCTCTCTGTGTCTGAACCCAGGGATTTCCATTGACAATATGTTTCTCATTACACAAAAAACTGCTGAAGCATGCCGACTTAACCACTATTAAACCAGCTTTGTACTTTAGCTCCCCACTGCCCCCCCCCCCCGCGCCCCTCGGAACTGTCTGATCTTTTAGTCCTTCTCTTTTCTACAGGTATAAAACTGAACATGTGACAGCTGCATGCAAACTTGTAAAGTTGCACATACTTACGTTTCCAGGGTCAGCCTGGTCACATCCAGAACCAGAGATGTCAGCGGTCACAGACTCTGGACCCCCGTGGTAGCTGCAAAAAAGGGAATGAGATATTGAGAGATGCTGGTCCTGGCAAAGAATTTCCCATTTATCCTTTTATTTATTACCACTTTACAGACATCATTTTCACCGTCCCATTCCGTTGCCTGTTACCAGCGCTCCATAGGGGGGCCGCTTTTCTTGTCATCCTGGATCGGCGGCCAAAGAGTCGGCCTTTGCTGTGGCCTTTTTTTTTTTTTTTTTTTTTTTTTTTTTTTATGACTTTCCTTCCTAGAAAGCACAAGTGAAAAAATGAAAAGAGAACAATTCAAAGTACCTTTTTATTTGTTCTAGTTGGCCTCCCATCATCACAGCCTCCTCAACCTCTATCATAAGGAGCAACCCCTGAAAATAACGAATAACGATTATTATAGCTCGCAGGACATGAGTGTGGACAGTAAGCTGAGATATAAGAATAAATGGAATCAGGAAACTTATTTTATATCCAGGACTGCTCTGTACAACAAAATAATGTTCAGTAATAAATGAAACTAATAATAATAATAATGGCTAGAAAAGCAGACATTGAAAATTGTAGTGTTCCTTTGCATTTGTTGTCAATGGAGAAATGCACCCATCCATTGGTGGTCAGTGAAATATCTCTCACAATCGATGTCTGTGAAAAAGGACCTCTTACGTTGATGGTCTGTGGGACATGGCCTGCCTTGTGGAAAGAAAGGCCCATTACACTGGTGGGTAGTGGGAAGAATTCACTTTATATTGGTGGTCAGTGAGAAGAATGTTCCTTACATTGGTGATCAGTGGGAAGAATGTTCCTTACATTGGTGATCAGTGAGAAGAATGTTCCTTACATTGGTGGTCAGTGAGAAGAATGTTCCTTACATTGGTGGTCAGTGAGAAGAATGTTCCTTACATTGGTGGTCAGTGAGAAGAATGTTCCTTACATTGGTGATCAGTGGGAAGAATGTTCCTTACATTGGTGATCAGTGGGAAGAATGTTCCTTACATTGGTGATCAGTGGGAAGAATGCTCCTTACATTGGTGATCAGTGGGAAGAATGTTCCTTACATTGGTGATCAGTGGGAAGAATGCTCCTTACATTGGTGGTCAGTGAGAAGAATGTTCCTTACATTGGTGGTCAGTGGGAAGAATGTTCCTTACATTGGTGATCAGTGGGAAGAATGATCCTTACATTGGTGATCAGTGAGAAGAATGTTCCTTACATTGGTGATCAGTGAGAAGAATGTTCCTTACATTGGTGGTCAGTGGGAAGAATGTTCCTTACATTGGTGATCAGTGAGAAGAATGTTCCTTACATTGGTGGTCAGTGAGAAGAATGTTCCTTACATTGGTGGTCAGTGGGAAGAATGTTCCTTACATTGGTGATCAGTGAGAAGAATGTTCCTTACATTGGTGGTCAGTGAGAAGAATGTTCCTTACATTGGTGATCAGTGAGAAGAATGTTCCTTACATTGGTGATCAGTGAGAAGAATGTTCCTTACATTGGTGATCAGTGGGAAGAATGTTCCTTACATTGGTGATCAGTGAGAAGAATGTTCCTTACATTGGTGGTCAGTGAGAAGAATGTTCCTTACATTGGTGATCAGTGGGAAGAATGTTCCTTACATTGGTGATCAGTGAGAAGAATGTTCCTTACATTGGTGATCAGTGAGAAGAATGTTCCTTACATTGGTGATCAGTGAGAAGAATGTTCCTTACATTGGTGATCAGTGAGAAGAATGTTCCTTACATTGGTGATCAGTGGGAAGAATGTTCCTTACATTGGTGATCAGTGAGAAGAATGTTCCTTACATTGGTGATCAGTGAGAAGAATGTTCCTTACATTGGTGATCAGTGGGAAGAATGTTCCTTACATTGGTGATCAGTGGGAAGAATGTTCCTTACATTGGTGATCAGTGGGAAGAATGTTCCTTACATTGGTGATCAGTGGGAAGAATGTTCCTTACATTGGTGGTCAGTGAGAAGAATGTTCCTTACATTGGTGATCAGTGGGAAGAATGCTCCTTACATTGGTGGTCAGTGGGAAGAATGTTCCTTACATTGGTGATCAGTGAGAAGAATGTTCCTTACATTGGTGATCAGTGAGAAGAATGTTCCTTACATTGGTGATCAGTGGGAAGAATGATCCTTACATTGGTGATCAGTGAGAAGAATGTTCCTTACATTGGTGATCAGTGGGAAGAATGTTCCTTACATTGGTGGTCAGTGAGAAGAATGTTCCTTACATTGGTGATCAGTGGGAAGAATGTTCCTTACATTGGTGATCAGTGAGAAGAATGTTCCTTACATTGGTGGTCAGTGAGAAGAATGTTCCTTACATTGGTGATCAGTGGGAAGAATGTTCCTTACATTGGTGATCAGTGGGAAGAATGATCCTTACATTGGTGATCAGTGAGAAGAATGTTCCTTACATTGGTGATCAGTGAGAAGAATGTTCCTTACATTGGTGATCAGTGAGAAGAATGTTCCTTACATTGGTGGTCAGTGAGAAGAATGTTCCTTACATTGGTGGTCAGTGGGAAGAATGTTCCTTACATTGGTGATCAGTGGGAAGAATGATCCTTACATTGGTGATCAGTGAGAAGAATGTTCCTTACATTGGTGATCAGTGAGAAGAATGTCCCTTACATTGGTGATCAGTGGGAAGAATGTTCCTTACATTGGTCGTCAGTGGGAAGAATGTTCCTTACATTGGTGGTCAGTGGGAAGAATGCTCCTTACATTGGTGATCAGTGAGAAGAATGTTCCTTACATTGGTGATCAGTGAGAAGAATGTTCCTTACATTGGTGGTCAGTGAGAAGAATGTTCCTTACATTGGTGGTCAGTGAGAAGAATGTTCCTTACATTGGTGATCAGTGAGAAGAATGTTCCTTACATTGGTGATCAGTGGGAAGAATGTTCCTTACATTGGTGATCAGTGAGAAGAATGTTCCTTACATTGGTGATCAGTGAGAAGAATGTTCCTTACATTGGTGATCAGTGGGAAGAATGTTCCTTACATTGGTGATCAGTGAGAAGAATGTTCCTTACATTGGTGATCAGTGAGAAGAATGTTCCTTACATTGGTGATCAGTGAGAAGAATGTTCCTTACATTGGTGGTCAGTGAGAAGAATGTTCCTTACATTGGTGGTCAGTGAGAAGAATGTTCCTTACATTGGTGATCAGTGAGAAGAATGTTCCTTACATTGGTGATCAGTGGGAAGAATGTTCCTTACATTGGTGATCAGTGAGAAGAATGTTCCTTACATTGGTGATCAGTGAGAAGAATGTTCCTTACATTGGTGATCAGTGGGAAGAATGTTCCTTACATTGGTGATCAGTGAGAAGAATGTCCCTTACATTGGTGATCAGTGGGAAGAATGTTCCTTACATTGGTGATCAGTGAGAAGAATGTTCCTTACATTGGTGATCAACAAGGTTTGGCAAATGACAAATGAACACTCACATTGAGGTAGTAAAAGTAAGGCTCGTCTAGTGGTAGTGGACTCCCGATGGAGATGGTAATATGTGCACCAGTCCAGGTGTAAGATCCAATCACTGCCTTGTTGATTAGCAACATGCCCATCCAACTTGTCATTGTTATCTGGTTTATTTAATCTGGCTCTTCTCTGTTCCTGTCACACTTGAGAAAGGAGCGCGCATGCTCAGAACAAGCCTCGCACATGCTCCGAAACGCGTTGTGTTCCCCTTCTCCCGGTGACGTCACGCGAATTCCACGACACTGCGCTCCACGCTGCTCTCCACTGGACCTTACCTGGATAGACACGGACCTTGCTGGCCACGTCTCCTGTCATACCGCAGATCTTACACCTGGACTGGCGTGCATATTACCATCTCCATCAGGAGTCCACTACCACTAGACGAGCCTTACATTTACTACCTCAGCGTGAGTGTTCATTTGTCATTTGCCAAACTTTGTTACAATAAACATTACACTTAGAGGTGGTTTTCTATTTTCTTCATGCCTAGCTCCACCAACAGAGCGCCAACACATGAACAGCTCAGCTGAGAGGATTCCAGCTTCTTAGAGGATGCAACCTCTTCCATCTTAAATGAGGTTGGGTGTGACACCAAAGCTTACTTCCCTGGCAGGGTGTCCTACCGGAGCTCCCTTCACTGTTGATGGGCAGTATGTTTCCTGGAGACCAAACTGACATTTCATCTACCCATCCTGAGTGACAGGCAGCACTACCTCTCATGACACCAGTTCAGGATGTACTAAAGAGTGTGGCAGTGCTATGCCCTGCCACGGTGTAAAAAGAAGTTATGACCCAGTATACTCATCCAGGAAGGTTGAGGGGCTCCAGAAAACTTGTGTCATTCAGAGGAAACTGATTTTTTTTCCTCATTGGTTGGTAGACCCTGGTTTGGGACCTGGAGCCCCTCAACCTTCCTAGTTGAGAATCCTGGGCCATAACCTTTTTTTACACAGTGGCAGGGCATAGCATTGCCACAAGAGCTTAAAAATGGCATTTTTAGAATCGCTTTTAAAATGTGTGAACTTATTCCATGATGGGGTCCTGTCACTGAGCAAAATACCTGTGCGAGAAGCTTCAGATTGCTGCAATACTCTGCTTCTAGGGCAGTGAAGTCTAGAAATATAAGGTGGGAAGCGCCAGTCCAGTTGTAACCAGAATATGTTTTTTTTATTTTTTATTGTTGCATTAAAAATAAAAAAAATTGGGGGGGTTACAAGGCCCCCTTTTATCAGGTCATGGGAAGAAGAGGAACTTGCAGATTGTTTACTTCATAAAACTTTTATCAACTTTCTCCTTTGCTCACCTCCATCTACTTACAGCAAAGTCAACCAGGTTCAACTCCACAGCTCCTTTGCAGTTTGCAGACAGTCAAGGAATGTGTGTTACGTTCTGTAGTTTCTCACACACAGATGCTTTGCCTCAGTTTATAAAACTGTAATATATCAAACACGAATGCTGTTATTAGCGTGAACATGTGCGAATCCTACTTGCTTGGGTCAGCTGAGGCTTCTGTCCAGCTCTGGAGGCTTCGATTACCTGAGTCCCAGGTGACATGCTTGCTCCAGTGCAGATCACAGATTGTGATGTCGGAGCTGGAACCCTATCGGGGGAATCGACAATCGCCAATGCTGCATGAAGCCTTTGCTGGCCCAGGTACGTAGGGATGACAAGTTCCCTTTAAGGCAGGGGTCTCAAACTGGCGGCCCTCCAGCTGTTGCGAAACTACAAGTCCCATGAGGCATTGCAAGGCTGACAGTTACAAGCATGACTCCCACAGGCAGAGGCATGATGGGACTTGTAGTTTCGCAACAGCTGGAGGGCCACCAGTTTGAGACCCCTGCTTTAAGGGATAAGTGAACTTGTTTTTTTTTTTTTTTGTCTCCTGACCCAAAGTACGCCACCTTTCCCATATGATCACCTCCATCCCACCACACAGTTACATCCCCCTAGTGAAATCTCTGCACCATCAAACAAAAGAAAAACACGGCTGCACTTCCAGATCTCCAGCTCCCAACCAATAGGGTTAGGCCTAAAGTCCTCTCAGCGACTGAGTCCACTGGTTGGGTGAAACGAATCGGTTAAGGATCCTGTTGGGGGTCAATGTTGATTTGAGATGCTGGGGATCGTGGCTGTCGTTTTTTTTTCTCCTTTGCTGCTGCGATTGAGGAGTGTGGCCGAGCTCTGGAGCGCCCATGTTACCCGGTAGTCGTAGTTAGATGCTGGGCTTCAATAGTGCATTGTGCTGGCTACACCTGTGCAGTCCATTCTGAAAGATTTTGGACTGTCATTTGAGCGCCCATGGAGAAGACTTTACCGATGTCTACATTGTGAATAGAGTATGGTGTGGGGTACTTTAGGTTTGGGAGGGAGAATATGTTCCATTTGTTTTAAAGCACACGTATCTTTTAGGACCCATTCAGACTTTGGAGTCCTAGTGCGTTGCATTGCTGAATGTGTGTTTTTCGAGTGCAGTTATTTTCAAGTGCTTGGGCTGGCAGCACACCAAAACGTTAAAAAAATGGACATGCACCGTCCTTGGCAACGCAACCCACCACAATGCACAGTGGGGCAGTATTGTGCATTGTGGTGTGTTGCAGGGCATGGGCAGAGCTGCGTTTCCTTAATGCATGGGGTGGAAACAAGACACACACCACTGCTACCTACTCTACTTAACCACATTAAGTGTGTTCACCGGTGCTCAAACTATGGGCCTCTAACCCTAGAGAATCTAGATCTTGAAGAAATGCCGCACATGGTAGAATCCACAAGCAGATAGCCTTTATTAAATAGAGCAATGCAAGAAATCACACCGAGAACCAACGCGTTTCAGCCATTAGCTGAAACGCATCCATCCTCTATTAAAGTGTTTGTTACCTCAACATTTTATATTCCTGATATGTGGCTTCTGTACCATGTACTGGTATGAGAGAGTCTCCTGTTCTCTTTGTATTTCTTCCTTTATGTGAAATCCCTGGTGTTCCTGGCAGTTAAAAACTGACCACACTATGCAGGAGAGCACACCATGGTCAGTCCTCTAGCTATGCTGGGAACTCGAGTGTACTCTCCTCCAATGATAAGTCTTCTTGTCTTGAGATGCCCCCCCCTGCACAGCCATTCACTGGTAAGCTCAGCGTGCTGCTTCTTCTCCTCCCCCAGCTCTTATGCAGCTGAGAACAGAGGGAATGTGATCACTTATAAAAAACAAAACCTTTCCTTTTTTTTATATCTGTACACAAATGTTTTGCCTTTCACTTCTATTTCAAACTGAATGGGTTGTTTTATAAGGTGATCGTTTACAATCACTTTAAATAAAATAGAATACATAATCCACACAGAGGACCAACGTGTTTCGGCCATTAGGCCTTAGTCATGTGCCATGATTAAGGCCTAACGGCCAAAACATGCTGATCTCTGGGTGGATTATGCATTCTATTTAATAGAGGATCAACACAATTTGGCCATTAGGCCGTCGTCATGGCTGAAATGCGTTTATCCTCTTAAATAGTATGGATAACCTACACAGAGGACCAACTTGTTTCGGCCATTAGGCCTTAGTCATGATGCCATGATGAAGGTCTAATGGCTGAAACTTTTTGGTCCTCTGTGTATTATGTGGTGTTCTGTTTGATAAAAGGCTATCTACTGGTGGATTCTACCGAAGTGCCGGCATTTCTTCATGATCCAGAATAACGGATGGGGCGCATTCAAAATAAATGGCACTGCAAGGGGCTAAAGTACTTTTTCCGCACCGCATTGTTTCAGCCAGTAAATGTAAATGTAAATTGGTTTTGCCCATTCAGTCCCCCCTGACAGTCGGTAACAGAGGAGTAACGGCAGTGGCGCGCACATCAAACCTGAATTCAATGCTGACAATCTCCAGTTCTCGGAAGGTTTGGAAGACCCTGGAATGTATTTTATGGAGTCTGTGAACTGGAAGGACTTTTAGCGAGGGGTTGCATCAAATCTGCAGACCGGCTCATCTAGGAGAGCTTCTAATAAATATGTATATGGTCTATATTCATGGCAACGTTTGATTTATTATCGGGACTCGTAATGAGGGAATGAGTTTGCTTCTATGCTGCAGAGTGACTGTTAAAGGTCGTGTCATGAGAGGAATTTTGGGGTTAACGTTGCTGACGGTCTTCTGAAAATGCCAGTTGCCTGGCTGTCATGTTAATCCTTTGCCTTCAGTTGTGTCAGGTTGGCCATTGGAAAGGAGAGATCTCGCTGTGACCGCATGTCTTATTCCAGCCGTAGGATCTGCTGGGATCACTGACCCATTGGCACGCATGCGGTACTTCTATTGCTCTGCATGCGCTCATTGGCATTCCCTTGTGTCAGCCAGCAGTAGCTGCAGGGGAGAGGAGTGACGTCACCTATAGGCTTCCATGGCCCATCTATAGTTGGTGCTCTCTCCTCTGTAGCCGCCACGGACTGACACAGGGGAGCCGGATCATGTGACTGGGCCAGATTTGCTGGTCCAGTCACATGACCTGGTAATAACTTCTTTTTCATTGCAGGTAAATAATGGATTCCAAGCAGAAGCAATGTGCCGTCCTTGAGTTCCTGATGAAGGAGGGGTGCAGGCTGTCCAACATCCACAGAAGGCTACAGAATGTTTATGGTGATGACACCATTGATGAGAGGAAAGACTTATCAATGGTGTCATCTCCATAAACATTCTGTAGCCTTCTGTGGATGTCGGACAGCCTTCACCTCCTCCTTCATCAGGAACTCAAGGACGGCACATTGCTTCTGCTTGGAATCCATTATTTACCTGCAATGAAAAAGAAGTATTACGATAGAGGAAGAGAGTTGCTCTACCAACATGTGACATTTAAGCAACCTCTGTAATTTAATTAAAAAAAAGTTATGCCCGCTTTTCCGATACTTATGGTACAGCACCTCATACACTATATTTTCAAAAGTATTGGGACGCCTGCCTTTACACACACATGAACCATAATGGCATCCCAGTCTTAGTCCATAGGGTTCAATATTGAGTTGGCTCCGCCCTTTGCAGCTATAACAGCTTCACCTCTTCTGGGAACGCCGTCCACAAGGTTTAGGAGGGTGTCTATGGGGAATGTTTGACCGTTCTTCCAGAAGAGCATTTGTGAGGTCAGACACTGATGTTGGACGAGAAGGCCAAACTCGCTCATCCATGTCTTTTATGGACCTTGCTTTGTACACTGGTCCAAATCATTTGGTGGAGAGGCGATTATGGTGTGGGATTGCTTTTTTCAGGGGTTGGGCCTTGCCCCTTAGTTCCAGTAAAGGGAACAACTTTGTGGGAACAGTTTGGGGATGGCCCCTTCCTGTTCCAACATGACTGCGCACCAGTGCACAAAGCAAGGTCCATAAAGACAGGGATGAGCGAGTTTGGGGTGGAGGAACTTGACTGGCCTGCACAGAGTCCTGACCTCAACACGATAGAACACCTTTGGGATGAATTTGAGCGGAGACTGCGAGCCAGGCCTTCTCATCCAACATCAGTGCCTGACCTCACAAATGCTCTTCTGGAAGAATGGTCAAACATTCCCATAGACACACTCCTAAACCTTGTGGACAGACTTCCCGGAAGAGTTGAAGCTGTTATAGCTGTAAAGGTTGGGGCCAACTCAATATTGAACCCTACGGACTAAGACTGGGATGCCATTAACCACAATGGCAGCTATCTGCCTAACCCCGGTATCCTCTTCTTCAGGGGTCTGTCTGCTTTCGGATAAAAGTGGTCTCTGCAGTGGATTCGTCGTCTCCGCTGCTTACTGGAGCCACCGGTAGCGGCAGAGACTATCGCGTCCTCTCCCCTCACTGCCTGGATGCCAAGCTAGGGTAAGATGGTCTCCACCCGGCTCCATAGCATTTGAGGGCGGAAGCGATGTCGAACGTCACTTACACCCAATGGTCTACATTTTTTTTTCATTTTTTTTTATAAATTTTTTTTTTTTTATTCATTTTAGTGTAAATATGAGATCTGAGGTCTTTTTGACCCTCAGATCTCATATTTAAGAGGTCCTGTCATATTTTTCTATTACAAGGGATGTTTACATTCCTTGTAATAGGAATAAAAGTGACCCAAATTTTTTTTTTTAAAAGGACAGTGCCGAGATAAAAAGTAAAATAAATAATAAAAAAATAGGTTTTAAAGCGCCCCGTCGAGCTCGCGCGCAGAAGCGAACGCATACGTAAGTAGCGTCTGCATATGAAAACGGTGTTCAAACCACACACGTGAGGTATCGCTGCGATCGTTAGAGTGAGAGCAATAATTCTAGCCCTAGATCTCCTCTATAACTCAAAACTGGCAACCTGTAGAAATTTTTAAATGTCGCCTATGGAGATTTTGAAGGGTGAAAGTTTGTCGCCAATCCACGAGCGGGCACAATTTTGAAGCGTGACATGTTGGGTATCAATTTACTCGGCGTAACATTATCTTTCACAATATAAAAAAGAAAATTGGGCTAACTTTACTCTTGTCTTATTTTTTTTACTGTTGTCTGATTTTTTTAATTAAAAAAGTGTATTTTTTCCAAAACAAATTGCGCTTGTGAGACCGCTGCACAAATACGTGTGACATTGTCAGAAACCATGAAATCAGGCAGAGACAGAAGTACAGTTAAATCACACTTGTTTAATAATAAAAGTAAAAACAACAAACATCAAAACATAACCAAAGTTCAATAACCGGAACGGATAGTCAGCCAAGCCAGAAGTCAGGGATCAATGTAGTGGAACAGCGAGCAGGATCTGGAGCCAGAAGGGATGTCGGCAAAGCAAGTCTTGAACAGGATCGCAGGAGATAGTTTCTGTGATGTTGACCAAGGCGAAGGCAGAGCTCCTCTGGACCGGACGGCTTAAGTAGGCAGGACTGATGAGCAGGATATCATCAACAGCTGAGTAACTGTGGAGAGATAGGAGCTGGCAACTAGCCGACAGCTGAGCGGCCAGCTCAGAGAAGGAAGGGCCGAGCCCAGCCCTGACAGACATAAAGTACTGCAATGATTGCCATTTTATTCTCTAGGGTGTTTGAAAAAAAAAAATATATATATAATGTTTGGGGGTTCTAAGTGATATTCTAGCAAAAAAAAAGAAAAGATTTTAAGGTGTAAACACCAAATCTCAAAGAGGCTCGGTCCTTTAAGTGGTTAAAGTTCATGTGCATGTAAAGGCAGGCGTCACAATACTTTTGACAATATAGTGTATGTTTTGAATTAGCTGATCTTTGAGTAGGCCCCCCCATTATATCTTGATGGGGGGGGGGATTCAGGTCTGATCGGATCATTCGTCTCCTGAGCATCACAAGCTTCTTTGGTGGCTGCTGTCAGGGGCTCATCTGGGAGCGGCTCGTATGTCCCATAAAAATTGGTGAACAAACTGTGAATGGAGCGGCGTGGTTTCCTGATCTCCTCTGCTTGTCAGTTTAAGGGCCCTATGAAGCGGTAACAGGTGGCTGCAGCCAATCATGAAACGATAGCAAGAGACGTCTCATCAATGTTGCGTTCTATCCTTCCCATGGCACGCGTTTAAACTCGTTTTTCAAGAGAAGAAAACGTTCGTCTTCACCGACGTGCAAGATGGAGCTGTGAGCAGAATAAAAGGAATATGAAGATGTTTTTGTTTTTCTATTTTTATTATATATATGTGTAAAGAATAAATGTATTGTAAATAATTGTATCACTGCTTAATCTGCTTATATTTTTCCTTCCCTGGTCCCCCTTTTCCTCTCTCATCGACGTGCTAATGACATTTTTAACATAAAGCCTTTCAGTTTTCCTTGTATACAGTGAGGGAAAAAAGTATTTGCTCCCCTGCTGATTTTGTACGTTTGCCCCACTGACAAAGAAATGATCAGTCTATAATTTTAATGGTCGATTTATTTTATCAGTGAGAGACAGAATAACAAAAATATCCAGAAAAATGCCTTTCAAAAAAGTTAAAAATTGATTTGCATTTTAATGAGTGAAATACGTATTTGATCCCCTATCAGTCAGCAAGATTTCTGGCTCCCAGGTAACAAGCTAAGCGTAGGAGCACTCTCTTAAAGGGAGTGCTCCTAATCTCAGATTGTTACCTGTATAAATAGACACAGAAGCAATCTATCAATCAGATTTCAATCTCTCCACCATGGCCAAGACCAAAGAGCTGTCCAAGGATGTCGGGGACAAGATTGTAGACCTACACAAGGCTGGAATGGGCTACAAGACCATCGCCAAGCAGCTTGGTGAGAGGGTGACAACAGTTGGTGCGATTATTCGCAAATGGAAGAAACACAAAATAACTGTCGATCTCCCTCGGTCTGGGGCTCCATACAAGATCTCACCTCGTGGAGGTTCAATGATGATGAGAACGGTGAGGAATCAGCCCAGAACTACACAGGAGAATCTTGTCAATGATCTCAGCTGGGACCATAGTCACCAAGAAAACAATCGGTAACACACTACACCGTGAAGGACTGAAATCCTGCAGCCCCCGCAAGGTCCCCCTGCTCAGGAAATCACATGTACAGGTCCATCTGAAGTTTGCTAATTACCATCTGAATGATTCCGAGGAGAACTGAGGGAAAGTGTTGTGGTCAGATGAGACCAAAATTGAGCTCTTTGGCATCAACTCAACTCGCTGTGTTTGGAGGAGGAGGAACGCTGCCTATGACTCCAAGAACACCATCCCCCACCATCATACATGGAGGTCCTATGACCCCAAGAACACCATCCCCCACCGTCATACATGGAGGTCCTATGACCCCAAGAACACCATCCCCCACCCTCATACATGGAGGTGGAAATATTATGCTTTGGGGGTGTTTTTCTGCTAAGGGAACAGGACAACTTCACCGCATCAAAGGGACGATGGACGGGGCCATGTACCATCAAATCTTGGCTGAGAACTTCCTTCTCTCAGCCAAGGCATTGAAGATGGGTGGTGGATGGGTATTCCAGCATGACAATGACCCAAAACACACGGCCAAGGTAACAAAAGTGTGGCTCAAGAGGAAACAAATTAAGGTCTTGGAGTGGCCTAGCCAGTCTCCAGACCTTAATTGACCCCTTTGCAAAACATGACTTAGTAGTTGGTGGAAAAACCCTTGTTGGCGATCACAGAGGTCAGACGTTTCTTGTAGTTGGTGATCACAGAGGTCAGACGTTTCTTGTAGTTGGTGATCACAGAGGTCAGACGTTTCTTGTAGTTGGTGATCACAGAGGTCAGACGTTTCTTGTAGTTGGTGATCACAGAGGTCAGACGTTTCTTGTAGTTGGTGATCACAGAGGTCAGACGTTTCTTGTAGTTGGTGATCACAGAGGTCAGACGTTTCTTGTAGTTGGTGATCACAGAGGTCAGACGTTCCTTGTAGTTGGTGATCACAGAGGTCAGACGTTTCTTGTAGTTGGCGATCACAGAGGTCAGACGTTTCTTGTAGTTGGCGATCACAGAGGTCAGACGTTTCTTGTAGTTGGTGATCACAGAGGTCAGACGTTTCTTGTAGTTGGTGATCACAGAGGTCAGACGTTTCTTGTAGTTGGCGATCACAGAGGTCAGACGTTTCTTGTAGTTGGTGATCACAGAGGTCAGACGTTTCTTGTAGGTGGTGATCACAGAGGTCAGACGTTTCTTGTAGTTGGCGATCACAGAGGTCAGACGTTTCTTGTAGTTGGTGATCACAGAGGTCAGACGTTTCTTGTAGTTGGTGATCACAGAGGTCAGACGTTCCTTGTAGTTGGTGATCACAGAGGTCAGACGTTTCTTGTAGGTGGTGATCACAGAGGTCAGACGTTTCTTGTAGTTGGTGATCACAGAGGTCAGACGTTTCTTGTAGTTGGTGATCACAGAGGTCAGACGTTTCTTGTAGTTGGTGATCACAGAGGTCAGACGTTTCTTGTAGTTGGTGATCACAGAGGTCAGACGTTCCTTGTAGTTGGTGATCACAGAGGTCAGACGTTTCTTGTAGGTGGTGATCACAGAGGTCAGACGTTCCTTGTAGTTGGTGATCACAGAGGTCAGACGTTCCTTGTAGTTGGTGATCACAGAGGTCAGACGTTTCTTGTAGGTGGTGATCACAGAGGTCAGACATTTCTTGTAGTTGGTGATCACAGAGGTCAGACGTTTCTTGTAGTTGGTGATCACAGAGGTCAGACGTTTCTTGTAGTTGGTGATCACAGAGGTCAGACGTTTCTTGTAGTTGGTGATCACAGAGGTCAGACGTTTCTTGTAGTTGGTGATCACAGAGGTCAGACGTTTCTTGTAGTTGGTGATCACAGAGGTCAGACGTTTCTTGTAGTTGGTGATCACAGAGGTCAGACGTTTCTTGTAGTTGGTGATCACAGAGGTCAGACGTTTCTTGTAGTTGGTGATCA
Source organism: Lithobates septentrionalis (assembly GCA_037952835.1). Classification (NCBI taxonomy): domain Eukaryota; kingdom Metazoa; phylum Chordata; class Amphibia; order Anura; family Ranidae; genus Lithobates; species Lithobates septentrionalis. The sequence continues at coordinate 330,080 of JBBDGP010004053.1, read as the reverse complement.
CAGAGGTCAGACGTTTCTTGGAGTTGGTGATCACAGAGGTCAGACGTTTCTTGTAGTTGGTGATCACAGAGGTCAGACGTTTCTTGTAGGTGGTGATCACAGAGGTCAGACGTTTCTTGTAGTTGGCGATCACAGAGGTCAGACGTTTCTTGTAGTTGGTGATCACAGAGGTCAGACGTTTCTTGTAGTTGGTGATCACAGAGGTCAGACGTTTCTTGTAGTTGGTGATCACAGAGGTCAGACGTTTCTTGTAGGTGGTGATCACAGAGGTCAGACGTTTCTTGTAGTTGGTGATCACAGAGGTCAGACGTTTCTTGTAGTTGGTGATCACAGAGGTCAGACGTTTCTTGTAGTTGGTGATCACAGAGGTCAGACGTTTCTTGTAGTTGGTGATCACAGAGGTCAGACGTTCCTTGTAGTTGGTGATCACAGAGGTCAGACGTTTCTTGTAGGTGGTGATCACAGAGGTCAGACGTTCCTTGTAGTTGGTGATCACAGAGGTCAGACGTTCCTTGTAGTTGGTGATCACAGAGGTCAGACGTTTCTTGTAGTTGGTGATCACAGAGGTCAGACGTTTCTTGTAGTTGGTGATCACAGAGGTCAGACGTTTCTTGGAGTTGGTGATCACAGAGGTCAGACGTTTCTTGTAGTTGGTGATCACAGAGGTCAGACGTTTCTTGTAGGTGGTGATCACAGAGGTCAGACATTTCTTGGAGTTGGCCTCCAGGTTCGCAAACATCTCAGGAGGGATTTTGTCCTCTTTGCAGATCCTCTCCAAGTCATTAAGGTTTCCAGGCTGACATTTGGCAATTTGCACCTTCAGCTCCCTCCACATATTTTCTATGGTATTAACTTATTTCACTCATTGAAATTCAAATTCATTTATAACTTTTTTGAAATGTGTTTTTCTGGATGTTTTTGTTGTTATTCTGTCTCTCACTGTTATAATAAACCGACCATTAAAATGATAGACTTATAATTTCTTTGTCAGTGCGCAAACGTTCGAAATCAGCAGGGGCTCAAATACTTTTTTCACTCACTGTACCTTATTTTTGACCCAATGATGTCACCAATGCTTCTCTCTGCAATGAAGGCAGATCATGGCTGGTGGGAGGGGCCGGCAGATGCTGCAGTACTCCTCTCAGGAGAACTCGGCCTTGATGGAAGCACCTCAACAGGCTTGACAAAGGAGCAGGGTGGTTCCAAAATGCGTAGCCACGCCCCTTCACAGCTGATTGGCGTATGATGTCATATCCGGTGCGGCGCTGCGTTTTCATGGAGATTTTCCTGTTTCAGCCGCTTCCTGGTGGTGGTGGTTTAGAATGACGGAGTCCTAGGGCGTTACTCCACGGCAGTCGGATGACAATTATCATAAGTGCTTACAGACAACTTTTTTTAGTGAGTTGCCAATTTTCTTCATTTAATAAAGGTTCCCAATCACTACACCTAACTTGGCGCCCTCTTGTGTTCTCTTTTATGCAAATATCAAAATGCATTGTGTCACGTACCTGGCCTGAGGCCGATTTGGTGAGAGGGCTTCCCTTGCAGCTAAGTGCCAATTACCCCTGAAGGTGAGAACAGGGAGTGCTAGGCTCAAAGAAGCACGGGTGCCGTTTAGGTAGATCTACTGGAAGCAACTTGCAGCACAGCGGAACTGGATAGCTGTCAGCTGTTCTGTTAGGGCAGATGGCAGGACCTCTGTAGTCCCAGGTGTCGCGGAACCAGGGCAGCGACCACAGGCAAGGTGGCACCCGAGGAAGGAGCAGGAGCAGGCTGGCAGAACTGGACTGAAGAGGCGTAGTCAGGAGGGGAGCCGAAGTCATACACAGGAAGCCAAGCCAGGGAGGTTGTGTTAGAGTCCCTCCTTACAGTGTATATAAGGGGTACTCTGATGTAAGGGGTCTCCGATCACCAGAGTCCCCCTTACATCAGAGTTCCCAGCGTTTCCCCCTTACATCAGTGTCCCCCTTACAGTGTATATAAAGGGGGACTCTGATGTAAGTGGGGACTCTGGGAACCCTGATATAGGAGGGAATTCTGGGAACTCTGATGTAAGGGGGGATTCTGGTGACCAGGGACACCCTTATATTAAAGTTCCCTTTACACCAGAGTCCACAGCATTCTTTACATCAGATTTCTCAGTGTAAAGGGGAACTCTGGGGATTCCGATGTAAGGGGGGCTCTCAGGGAACCCTGATTTAAGGGGGGAACTGTAATATAAGCTGTAATCTCTGATGTAAGGAGGGAGTACTAGGGAGAATCTGATTTAAGGGGAACACTGGGGGACTCTGATATAAGATGTTAAGCTATGGACTCTAATGTCAAGGGGAACTCTGTGGACTCTTGTGTAAAGTGGAAATGTTGCAGACTCTAATGTAAGAGGGACTCTGATGTAAAGAGGGAATCCCGGAGACTCTGATGTAAGGAGGGAATGCTGGGGAGAATCTGATTTAAGGGGAATGCTGGGGATTCTGATAAAAGATGTAACACTGTGGACTCTGATGTTAAAGGGAACTCTGTGGACTCTAAAGTAAGGGGAATCCTGGAGAGAATCTGATGTAAAAGGGAACTCTGTGGACTCTGATGTAAGGGGAATGCTGAGGACTCTGATGTAAGGAGGGAATGCTGGGGACTCTGATGTAAGGAGGGAATGCTGGGGACCCTGATGTAAGGAGGGAATGCTGAGGAGAATCTGATTTAACAGGAATGCTCTGGAGTCTGATGTAAGGGGAATGCTGTTTACTCTGATTTAAGGGGAATGCTGGGGAGAATCTGATGTAAGGGGAATGCTGAGGACTCTGATGTAAGGGGAATGCTGAGGACTCTGATGTAAGGGGAATGCTGAGGACTCTGATGTAAGGGGAATGCTGAGAACTCTGATGTAAGGGGAATGCTGAGGACTCTGATGTAAGGGGAATGCTGAGGATTCTGATGTAAGGGGAATGCTGTTGACTCTGATATAAGGGGAATGCTGGGGAGAATCTGATGCAAGGAGGGAATGCTGGGGACTCTTGTTAAAGTGGGAATGTTGCGAACTCTGATGTGAAGAGAATGCTGAGGACTCTGATGTAAGGAGAATGCTGAGGACTCTGATGTAAGGAGAATGCTGAGGACTCTGATGTAAGGGCAATGCTGAGGACTCTGATGTAAGGAGAATGCTGAGGACTCTGATGTAAGGAGAATGCTGAGGACTCTGATGTAAGGAGAATGCTGAGGACTCTGATGTAAGGAGAATGCTGAGGACTCTGATGTAAGGAGAATTCTGAGGACTCTGATGTAAGGGGAATGCTGAGGACTCTGATGTAAGGGGAATGCCGAGGACTCTGATGTAAGGGGAATTTTGAGGACTCTGATGTAAGGGGAATGCTGGGGACTCTAATGCAACAGAGGGTTCATCCTGACTGCCGCCCTCTATATGTTGTTTTATAGGTTACTTTTCCTGACCCCTGCACTCTACACATTAAAGGGGAGTTCCACCCCAAAAAAAAGGCATTACTGTGCAGGAAATAATATAAAAAAAACATTTGGACATGTTTTTTTTTTTACTCACCTCTTAATGCCTGTTGCTATGCGGTCCCTTGAAATCTTCCTCCTTCCTCTCCTCGGCTCCTGGCGTCACTTCCCTCGGCACCTCCGCTCACTACTGCTCCCGAGAGATGTGTGTCATCATTTCCCAGGAGCCAGTGGGGCTTCGTTGCCATCACAACGGGGCGGGCACTTCCGCCGCCCGTTGTGATGGCAACCTAGTAGTTGACGGCGCTGCGAGAATGACTCAATGCGCATGCGCGAGAGCAGGAAGAGGGCAGGCGGTGCATGCTGGTCGCTCAGCAGCACCGTATCCCTGAACAGGATGCTTGTGGGCTTCACATGCCCAGAAGCAAAATGAAAACGGCCACCACTGCATTATCAAAGTTCTTTTAACAGATGAAAGCCGACATCGGGGGACAAATTATACAGAAGACGTGAGTGTTACGATGCCATTGTAAACGCTTGTGAAAGGTTTAAAAAAAAGTGTATTGATCGTAGTTGTAACTCCGCTTTAAGAACACAGAGCCGTATCGCAAAAAAATGACCTGGTCATGAAGGGGGGGGGGGTAAATCTTCCAGAGGTCAAGTGATTAAATAATAATATTTGATCGCTTTCATGCTGTAGGTCTCCATCACTCCAGCGTTGCTGCCCACCCCTGCTCTATATAAATCAGATCTGCAGGGTCCTGCCTGCAAACCTATAAATGTCCACTAGATGGAACCATCCCATAACCGTTCAATAAAAGGAGTTAATGAATTTCCAGAAAATCGTCTCAAATTATAAAAGGATTTTCTAAAACAATTTCTTGGAAAAGCCAATTGTGTGCAATAGACATTTTATATTGCAGGTTTCCAGGAATTTGTGTTTTCTAAACAAAACATCTCTAGAATTTCGTTGTGCTCTGTGTTCCCTATTTGTGATCAGCGAGCGCCACCTGCCCAGATCTGAATGCCGCCTGTCCGGATCTGAGCGCCGCCTGCCCGGACCCGAGCGCCACCTGCCCAGATCTGAGCGCCACCTGCCCGGATCTGAATGCCGCCTGCCCGGATCTGAGCGCCGCCTGCCCAAAACTGAGCGCCACCTGCCCGGATCTGAATGCCGCCTGTCCGGATCTGAGCGCCGCCTGCCCGGATCTGAGCGCCGCCTGCCCGGATCTGAGCGCCGCCTGCCCAGATCTGAGCGCCACCTGCCCAGATCTGAGCGCCACCTGCCCGGATCTGAATGCCGCCTGCCCGGATCTGAGCGCCGCCTGCCCGGATCTGAAGCCACCTGCCCGGATCTGAGCGCCGCCTGCCCGGATCTGAGCGCTGCCTGCCCCGGATCTGAACGCTGCCTGCCCATATCTGAGTGATGCCTGCCCGGATCTGAACGCTGCCTGCCCGGATCTGAGCGCCACCTGCCCGGATCTGAGCGCTGCCTGCCCTGGATCTGAAGCCACCTGCCCGGATCTGAGCGCCGCCTGCTCGGATCTGAAGCCACCTGCCCGGATCTGAGCGCCGCCTGCCCGGATCTGAGCGCTGCCTGCCCCGGATCTGAACGCCGCCTGCCCATATCTAAAAGATGCCTGCCCGAATCTGAACGCTGCCTGCCCAGATCTGAGTGATGCCTGCCCGGATCTGAATGCTGCCTGCCCATATCTGAACGCTGCCTGCCCAGATCTGAACGCTGCCTGCCCCGGATCTGAACGCAGCCTGCCCATATCTAAGTGATGCCTGCCCGGATCTGAACACTGCCCGGATCTGAGTGCCGCCTGCCCGGATCTGAGCGCTGCCTGCCCCGGATCTGAGCGCTGCCTGCCCTGGATCTGAACGGCGCCTGCCCATATCTGAGTGATGCCTGCCCGGATCTGAGCGCTGCCTGCCCCGGATCTGAACGCCGCCTGCCCATATCTAAAAGATGCCTGCCCGGATCTGAACGCTGCCTGCCCGGATCTGAGTGATGCCTGCCCGGATCTGAATGCTGCCTGCCCATATCTGAACGCTGCCTGCCCAGATCTGAACGCTGCCTGCCCCGGATCTGAACGCAGCCTGCCCATATCTAAGTGATGCCTGCCCGGATCTGAACGCTGCCTGCCCGGATCTGAGTGCCGCCTGCCCGGATCTGAGCGCTGCCTGCCCCGGATCTGAGCGCTGCCTGCCCCGGATCTGAACGGTGCCTGCCCGGATCTGAACGCTGCCTGCCCGGATCTGAACGCTGCCTGCCCGGATCTGAGTGCCGCCTGCCCGGATCTGAGCGCCGCCTGCCCCGGATCTGAGCGCCGCCTGCCCCGGATCTGAGCGCTGCCTGCCCCGGATCTAAGCGCTGCCTGCCCCGGATCTAAGCGCTGCCTGCCCCGGATCTGAACGGCGCCTGCCCATATCTGAGTGATGCCTGCCCGGATCTGAACGCTGCCTGCCCGGATCTGAGTGATGCCTGCCCATATCTGAGTACTGCCTGCCCGAATCTGAACGCTGCCTGCCCGGATCTGAGTGCCGCCTGCCCGGATCTGAGCGCTGCCTGCCCCGGATCTGAGTGCTGCCTGCCCCGGATCTGAACGGCGCCTGCCCATATCTGAGTGATGCCTGCCCGGATCTGAACGCTGCCTGCCCGGATCTGAGTGATGCCTGCCCATATCTGAGTGATGTCTGCCCGGATCTGAACGCTGCCTGCCCAGATCTGAGCGCTGCCTGCTGTTTGGCGTCCTGTGCACATCATTAGAGCGATTACTGAAGAAGATCGCACCAGGCTGACTGCTCAGGGTCCAGTTTTCCATCCAGACATCTCCGTAGAGCCCCCGCCACCCGGACAGAAATAAATTACTGGATTGAAGTTGAATATTGCGGTAAAAGCTGGTTTTGTTATTTTATCTTTTTAACCACTTCAGCTCCAGTGAGTTTTACCCCCTTAATGACCAGGCCATTTTTTGCGATACGGCACTGCGCTACTTTAACTGACAATTGCGCGGTCGTGCGACGCTGTACTCAAACTTTTTTCCCCACAAATAGAGCTTTCTTTTGGTGGTATTTGATCACCTCTTATATAGTTAGTCAGGTTGAAAAAAGACACAAGTCCATCCAGTTCAACCTTAAAATTCTGCGTTTTTATTTTTTATTTTTTTGCGCTATCGGCAAAAAAATGAGCGACAATTTTGAAAAAACAAACAAACATTTTTTTGCTTTCTGCTATAAAACATTCCCAATAAAAATTTTTTTACAGGGACACAAACTCCATAGTTTCCCTCCTATCAGTCCAGAGATCTGCCTTGTTTACATCGGCAGGCTGACGTTCTGTCTCTCTGCTCGATCGTCGAGTCCACGGCTGTGTGTAAGAATCGGATCACACACAGTGCCTTGAAAAAGTATTCATACCCCTTGAAATTTCCCACATTTTGTCATGTTACAACCAAAAATGTAAATGTATTTTATTGGGATTTTATGTGATAGACCAACACAAAGTGGCACATAATTGTGAAGTGGAAGGAAAATGATACAAATATGTGAAAAGTGTGGGGGGGCATTTGTATGGCGCCCCCCGGAGTCAATGCTTTGTAGAACCCCCTTTCTCTACAATTACAGCTGCAAGTCTTTTTGGGGATGTCTCTACCAGCTTTGCACATCTAGCCACTTGAGCCCCGGACCATTATGCTGCCTAAGGACCAGAGGTCTTTTTCCAATTTGGCACTGCGTCGCTTTAACTGCTAATTGCGCGGTCATGCAATGCTGTACCCAAACGAAATTTGCGTCCTTTTCTTCCCACAAATAGAGCTTTCTTTTGATGGTATTTGATCACCTCTGCGGTTTTTATTTTTTGCGCTATAAATGGAAAAAGACCGAAAATTTTGAAAAAAAATGATATTTTCTACTTTTTGTTATAAAAAAAATCCAATAAACTCAATTTTAGTCATACATTTAGGCCAAAATGTATTCGGCCACATGTTTTTGGTAAAAAAAATGTCAATAAGCGTATATTTATTGGTTTGCGCAAAAGTTATAGCGTCTACAAACTAGGGTACATTTTCTGTAATTTACACAGCTTTTAGTTTATGACTGCCTATGTCATTTCTTGAGGTGCTAAAATGGCAGGGCAGTACAAAACCCCCCCAAATGACCCCATTTTGGAAAGTAGACACCCCAAGGAAATTGCTGAGAGGCATGTTGAACCCATTGAATATTTATTTTTTTTGTCCCAAGTGATTGAATAATGACAAAAAAAAAAAAAAAAAAATATTTACAAAAAGTTGTCACTAAATGATATATTGCTCACACAGGCCATGGGCCTATGTGGAATTGCACCCCAAAATACATTCTGCTGCTTCTCCTGAATATGGGGATACCACATGTGTGGGACTTTTTGGGAGCCTAGCTGCGTACGGGGCCCCGAAATCCAATCACCGCCTTCAGGATTTCTAAGGGCGTAAATTTATGATTTCACTCTTTACTGCCTATCACAGTTTCGGAGGCCATGGAATGCCCAGGTGGCACAAAACCCCCCCAAATGACCCCATTTTGGAAAGTAGACACCCCAAGCTATTTCCAGAGAGGCATGTTGAGTCCATGGAATACTTTATATTTTGACACAAGTTGCGGGAAAGTGACACATTTTTTTTTTTTTTTTTTTTTTTGCACAAAGTTGTCACTAAATGATATATTGCTCACACAGGCCATGGGCATATGTGGAATTGCACCCCAAAATACATTTAGCTACTTCTCCTGAGTACGGGGATACCACATGTGTGGGACTTTTTGGGAGCCTAGCCGTGTACAGGACCCCGAAAACCAATCACCGCCTTCAGGATTTCTAAGGGTGTAAATTTTTGATTTCACTCTTCACTGCCTATCACAGTTTCGGAGGCCATGGAATGCCCAGGTGGCACAAAACCCCCCCAAATGACCCCATTTTGGAAAGTAGACACCCCAAGCTATTTGCTGAGAGGCATGGTGAGTATTTTGCAGCTCTCATTTGTTTTTGAAAATGAAGAAAGACAAGAAAAAACTTTTTTTTTTTTCTTTTTTCAATTTTCAAAACTTTGTGACAAAAAGTGAGGTCTGCAAAATACTCACTATACCTCTCATCAAATAGCTTGGGGTGTCTACTTTCCAAAATGGGGTCATTTGGGGGGGGGGTTGTGCCACCTGGGCATTCCATGGTCTCCGAAACTGTGATAAGCAGTCAAGAGAGAAATCAAAAATTCACGCCCTTAGAAAGCCTGAAGGCGGTGCTTGGTTTTCGGGGTTCCGTACGCGGCTAGGCTCCCAAAAAGTCTCACACATGTGGTATCCCCGTACTCAGGAGAAGCAGCAGAATGTATTTTGGGGTGTAATTTCACATATTCCCATGGCATGTTTGAGCAATATATCATTTAGTGACAATTTTGTGCAAAAAAAAAAAAAAATTGTCTCTTTCCCGCAACTTGTGTCGCAATATAAAATATTCCATGGACTCGACATGCCTCTCAGCAAATAGCTTGGGGTGTCTACTTTCCAAAATGGGGTCATTTGGGGGGGTTTTGAACTGTCCTGGCATTTTATGCACAACATTTAGAAGCTTATGTCACACATCACCCACTCTTCTAACCACTTGAAGACAAAGCCCTTTCTGACACTTATTGTTTACATGAAAAAGTTTTTTTTTTTGCAAGAAAATTACTTTGAACCCCCAAACATTATATATTTTTTTAAAGCAAATGCCCTACAGATTAAAATGGTGGGTGTTTCATTTTTTTTTTTCACACAGTATTTGCGCAGCGATTTTTCAAACGCATTTTTTGGGGAAAAAACACACTTTTTTAAATTTTAATGCACTAAAACACACTATATTGCCCAAATGTTTGATGAAATAAAAAAGATGATCTTAGGCCGAGTACATGGATACCAAACATGACATGCTTTACAATTGCGCACAAACGTGCAGTGGCAACAAAATAAATACATTTTTAAAAGCCTTTAAAAGCCTTTACAGGTTACCACTTTAGATTTACAGAGGAGGTCTACTGCAAAAATTACTGCCCTCGATCTAACCTTTGCGGTGATACCTCACATGCATGGTGCAATTGCTGTTTACGTTTGACGACAGACCGCCGCTTGCGTTCGCCTTAGTGCGAGAGCAGGGGGCGACAGGGGTGCTTTTTTTTTTTTTTTTTTTTTCTTTATTATTTTTTTGCTTTTTTATCTTATTTTTAAACTGTTCCTTTCATTTTTATTTTTTTTAATCATTTTTATTGTTATCTCGGGGAATGTAAATATCCCCTATGATAGCAATAGGTAGTGACAGGTACTCTTTTTTGAAAAAATTGGGGTCTATTAGACCCTAGATCTCTCCTCTGCCCTCAAAGCATCTGACCACACCAAGATCGGTGTGATAAAATGCTTCCCCAATTTCCCAATGGCGCTATTTACATCCAGCGAAATCTAAGTCATAAAATGCTCGTAGCTTCCGGTTTCTTAGGCCATAGAGATGTTTGGAGCCACTCTGGTCTCTGATCAGCTCTATGGTCAGCTGGCTGAATCACCGGCTGCATTTTCAGGTTCCCTGTTGAGACAGGAGAGCCAGAGAAAAACACGGAAGACGGTGGGGGGGGGGCATTCCCTCCCACGGCTTGTAAAAGCAGTCTAGAGGCTAATTAGCCGCTAGGATTGCTTTTACATGAAAGTCGACCGCTGGCTGAAAAGAATGATACCAAGATGATACCTAAACCTGCAGGCATCATTCTGGTATAACCACTCAAAGTCGTGAATGGCGTACCTGAAGACAAAAAAATGGTTAACAATAAAGCACAGTAAACGGTAAAGTATAAAAAATTGCATACCTGAAAAGCAAACATGATAAAACATAATAACAATAAAACATTGCAGAATAGAATACAGTAAAAAAGAGCAGAACAATAGAGAGAATAGAGAGAGAGAGAACAATAAAACGACAACTATTTTTTTTTATTTTATATATATTTTTTTTTTTACACTTTTTTTGTAACTAACTTTTATAACTGTAACCGGTTCCAGGTTCGGGTCTCTCAAAATGCGATGGCATCTTGGGAGACCCTGTGAAAGTGTGCCTAGTCTGTGCAATGCTGTACCCTACGCTAATACTCAACTAGTGCATGGTAGCGTTCAAAACATTCACCAATGCAAAGACCAGGATTGTCAGGACAGGAGGGACAATAATAGCGGGTGTCACGCCTATATCCGCGCTTGCTGCAGACACAATATCTTTTTTGGGGGTGTTCGTTGGGTAGGGGAACTCGGGAGGACATAAAGAAAATGCCTCTCATGCAGCCGACTGCATTTGGTTGGGGATGTGAATGGGGGAAGTACGGGCGCTGCAGAAGCGGTGGGTTACTAATTAGGATTGGCGAATGCAGTAGGAAGGGCACTATGGGCACGACGGGCCTGTGTTTGTCTTTTTGGTGGCAGCGGGACACTACTTGTGCTTGCCACCTCACCAGCTTGAACTGCACTTATGGGACTCGCCACGTCACCAAGTGTTACTGCAGTGCTGGTTTGACTACGACCGGGGTGTACTAGGCCGCTGGCGCTTGCCAGTTCACCAAAACGCTACCAAAAAATCTGTTGGCGATCGCAGGGATCAGGCCTGACTCTGCGAACGCTGCAGTTATGCGTTTTAGTCTTTTGTAAGTGACAGTGATCGATCGATACTGCACTTGGGTGGGCTGGGCTGGGCCGGGCGGAGGGGCAAAACGCAGGTGCTAGCAGGTATCTGGGCTGATCCCACTAACACTGCGTTTGTGAGAACCCTAAACTGCTGGGGACGCTAGTATAGATCTGATCGGATCAGATATTGATCCGTTCAGATACTATACCACTAAGGGTGGTGTACAGTGCGTGCGTGGGTGTTAGCGGTACTGGCGCTAACCTGACGCTGCCTGGGGCTGGTGCTTGCCAGTTCACCAAAATACTACCAAAAAAACTGTTAGCGATCGCAGGGATCAGGCCTGACTCTGCGAACGCTGCAGTTATGCATTTAGTGTTTTGTAAGTGACAGTGATCGATCGATACTGCACTTGGGTGGGCTGGGCCGGGCGGAGGGGCAAAACGCAGGTGCTAGCAGGTATCTGGGCTGATCCCGCTAACACTGCGTTTTTGGGAACCCTAAACTGCTGGGGACACTAGTATAGATCTGATCGGATCAGATATTGATCCGTTCAGATACTATACCACTAAGGGAGGTGTACGGTGCGTGCGTGGGTGTTAGCGATACTGGCGCTAACCTGACGCTGCCTGGGGCTGGTGCTTGCCAGTTCACCAAAATACTACCAAAAAAACTGTTAGCGATCGCAGGGATCAGGCCTGACTCTGCGAACGCTGCAGTTATGCGTTTAGTCTTTTGTAAGTGACAGTGATCGATCGATACTGCACTTGGGTGGGCTGGGCGGAGGGGCAAAACGCAGGTGCTAGCAGGTATCTGGGCTGATCCCGCTAACACTGCGTTTTTGGGAACCCTAAACTGCTGGGGACGCTAGTATAGATCTGATCGGATCAGATATTGATGCGTTCAGATACTATACCACTAAGGGAGGCGCATGCTGCGTGCGTGGGTGTTAGCGGTACTGGCGCTAATCTGACGCTGCCTGGGGCGACGCATATCACCGCCGGGCGATCAGGGGGCTAAACCTTTATTCGGTAATAAACGGCGGGTGCCCTGACACTATAAAAAATAAACAAACTAACCAGCGTCAACCGTAACGGTTATACGGTGATCAGTGGTGAAAGGGTTAACTAGGGGGCAATCAAGGGGTTAAAACATTTATTCGGTAGTATATGGGGGTCCCTGACGCTATAAAACGCTGACGGCGAACCTAAATATTTATGTCCCTAACTAGCGTCACCAGCGACACTAATACAGCGATCAGAAAAATGATCGCTTAGTGACACTGGTGACAGGGGGTGATCAAGGGGTTAAAACTTTATTAGTGGGGGTTAGGGGGGTACCCTAGACCTAAAGGGGGCTAACAGTAACTGTCCCAACACTGTAACTGTCACAAACTGACACTATGCAGTAATCAGAAAAAAAAAAAAAAAACTGCTGGTGTCAGTTTGTGACAGGGGGGGGGGGGGGGGGTGATTGGGGGGTGATCGGGGGGCGATCGGGGGGGGGATCGGGGTGTTTTGTGTGCCTGGCATGTTCTACTGTGTGTGTGTGTGTGTTGGTGCACTCACATTGATGTCTTCTCTCCTCGGGCCGGAACGGAAATTACCGAGCCGAGGAGAGATGACATCATTTCCTTTGCTGCTGTTTAGCATACAGCAGCAAAGGAATGATTCGATTGGCCGGCGGCGATCGCGAGGGGGGGGGGCCACGAACGGATGGTCTCCCCCTCACCACCGATCGCCGGGGCGCAAAAGACGACCGCCTCGGGCACCGGGGGGGGTCCGATCGGACCCCCCACCCGCGGAAGGCAAATCACGTACCATGTACGTGATTTTGCCTGTCCGTGCCACCTTGCCGACGTACATCTGGGTGAGGCGGTCGTCAAGTGGCTAGAGAGGGACATTTTTGTCCATTCTTCTTTGCAAAATATCTCAAGCTCTGTCAGATTGGATGGAGAGCAATTTTCAATTCTTGAATGTAAACGAATGTGCCGCTCACTCAGTCAATCATCATAATAAAGTAAAATAAATCTTAAACAAATCAAAATACAGGAATAACAATGCTTCAAATACGTAATTAAACAAGCACCATAAGGTGCCACAGTATTCAAAGTGACAATGCAATGTATAAAGTCACTAAATTCCATAAAGTGCTACAATCTTCAAAGTAATAGTGCAATATGAGAAAAGTTCATAAATAAAGTGCTTGTGTGAAGAAAAATAGAATCCATTAAATTCAGATCAACAACAAGGTTTCCCCCATTCGTAGTGCGCTTGTGGTTTAACCCAGCCGCTCACCTCAGGCAAAAAGACCCCTACAGGTCTAGTCGAGTTTGTTACACAATAAGTGTCTCCAAGATCCGGACAGCAGACTCCTATTCCTGGGGCCTCCAATCAGATGGGACACAATTTCCACGAATACCACCGATATCTCTAAGCAGGTCCCTCCATATAATGTTCACAGGCAACATAAAGGAAACTCCATAGTATAGTGGTCCAAAAAATGTGTTTAATAAAAATGCAGCAGATAGACTTGCAGTTTAAAATCAGAACGAACAGCTTCACATATAGTACTTCTGGTCTCGCCCGTGACCGGAAGTGACGTCACCTTGCTCCTCCCAGCGCGTTGCGTCACTGATCACGTGACTTCATCAAGTCACTTTTGACCTAAACCATTCCATTGTAGCTCTGGCTGGATGTTTCGGGCCGTTGTCCTGCTGGACGGTGAACCTCTGCCCCAGTCTCAAGTCTTTTGCAGACTCTAACAGGTTTTCTTCTAAGATTTCCCTGTATTTGTCTCCATCCATCTTCCCATCAACTCTGACCAGCTTCCCTGTCCCTGCTGAAGAAAAGCATCCCCACAACATGATGCTGCCACCACCATATTTCACGGTGGGGATGGTGTGTTCAGGGTGATGTGCCGTGTTAGTTTTCCCCACACATAGCGTTTTTCTTTCATGACAAAAAGTAGAATTTTGGTCTCATGTGACCAGATCACCTTCTTCCACATGTTTGCTGTGTCCTCCACATGGCTTCCCACAAACTACAAACGGGACTTCTTATGGATTTCTTTCACCAATGTCTTTCTTCTTCTCACTCTTCCATAAAGGGCAGATTTGTGGAGAACACGACTAAGGCTACCTTCAGACTGGGGTGGGTGGGCGTCGGCAGTAAAGTGGCGCTATATTTAGCGCCGCTTTACCGTCATTTGAGCGGATCTATTCGCCCGCTAGTGGGGCGAAAAAGGGTTAAAACCGTCTGCAAAGCGTCGCTTTGCCGTCGGGTTTGCGGTGCTGCCCCATTGTTTTCAATGGGAAGGGGCACTTTAGGAGTGGTGAATACACCGCTCCTATAGCGCTGCAAAGATGTGGCTTGCAGGACCTTTTTGACCGCCCTGCAAGCGCACCGCTCCAGTGTGAAGGCCCTCGGGGCTTTCACATTGGAGTGAATGGAGCTGCTCTTTCAGGGCGCTTTGCAGAGGTAGAGATAGTCAGCGCAGAGCATATTCCAGAGGGTAGTATTGGGGGCATTAGTGGTAGGTTGACCAAAGCACATAAACCCGAGGTAAGTATAGTGACAAGTCCTACTTGCAATCTCGGAACCCCCAATAGGAGGACAGTATGTGACACTGAGGGGGCTAGGGAGGAGGTGGAATCCTTATGGGTAGAGCTCCAAAGGGATGAAGCTAAGGGGGAAATAATACTGGGAGTATGCTATAGACCCCCTAACCTGAGGGAGAAGGGGCCTATAGCATAACCTGTGATTGCTCTCACTGGAGCTGCACCCCCCCAGAGTCCCCCTCAATCCCGGCAAACCTGGGAAATCCCGAGCATGTGGCTCTGCAGAGAGACACGGGGTGGTGGCAGCTTTAGGACTTGGTGTTTGTTTTAGAGATCTGGGTGCAGCAAGGTCCGATCTGGGACGGGATTTCCATGTGTCCTTAGAGGTGGACTGTGGACAGGACAGGTTTTCTTGTTTTCTTGTACATTTTATTCCTGTGGACGGGCTGCCTGAGTCTCCCAGTGTCAGAACTGCTGATTATGTTTTATGGAGATGCAGTAAAGCCGGTTGCATCCAGTTGGAAACCCGCCGGCCATGTTGACTCCTCCCACTAAAGGATGGTGCAATGAGGCAACCAACCCCCACCTATACCTGGCCTGTGCAGGGGGGTGCATGGCGGGACAACGCACATCATTATACATGCGCCCAAAGGAGGGAGGAGTTACAGAGGAGTGATATGGAGCCACATCCTGGTTATTGATTGGGGCAGGAGGCCCCTGGTAGTGGTACCTGCATGGTAATATGAGCGTTTGGGAAGTGACCTCGGTTGGTGGTCCATTGCTTTGGTCGTGCCAACTCCATACAGATAAAGTGTAAGCTTGGGGCAGATTTACCATCAGGCACACTTCTCTTCTTTTCAGAAGACCTGCGCCATCTTTGTTCGGCCATCATCCTGGGTCAGCCTCTACCTCCTGATCTGTGATGCCGGCTCAGAGATGACATCATCGTGTAAATCCTGCTGCCTGTGTTCACAAAATGTCTGACACAGATCAGCCCCTGGATGCAGCCTCTGATCTTGTGACTTGCTACAAAGTTGCACAGTATGATCACTGGGGGAGGGGAGACTGAGGAAATGCTTCCTTCTGCCTGCAGCAGATTGATGACATCATCTCAGCCTAGGCAAAGTCTCAACCTGGAGCCTTTTAATAATACAAGGTGGAGCTTTCCTGAAGAATGATCCTGTTGCTGTATATTGGGAAATGTCAGGAACTTATTAATGCAAACATGTAAAATCGCTGACACCCCCCTGGCTGCACATGAATCGCACCAACCCCCCCCCCCCGGCTGCACATGTAATCACACCCCTCGGCTGCACATGGATCTCACCCATCGGCCTGCTTATGGATCGCACCCCCCCACCCCGGCTGCACATGGACTTGCACCCTTCGGCTGCACGTGAATCGCACCCTCCCGCTGCACATGGATCTCACCCCCCCCCATGGCTGCACATGGATCACACCCCCCCCATGGCTGCACATGGATCACACCCCCCCCCATGGCTGCACATGGATCACACCCCCCCCCCCCATGGCTGCACATGGATCACACCCCCCCCCATGGCTGCACATGAATCGCACCCTCCACCCCCACAGCTGCACATGGATCTCACCCCCCCCATGGCTGCACATGAATCGCACCCTCCACCCCCACAGCTGCACATGGATCTCACCCCCCCCCCATGGCTGCACATGGATCACACCCCCCCATGGCTGCACATGGATCACACCCCCCCCCATGGCTGCACATGAATCGCACCCTCCACCCCCACAGCTGCACATGGATCGCACACCCCCTATGGCTGCACATGGATTGCACCCCCCCATGGCTGCACAAGGATTGCACCCCCCCCATGGCTGCACATGGATTGCACCCCCCCATGGCTGCACATAGATCGCACCCCCCCTCCCATGGCTGCACATGGATCGCACCCCCCCCATGGCTGCACATGGATCGCACCCCCCCCCCATGGCTGCACATGGATCGCACCCCCCCCCCCCCCATGGCTGCACATGGATCGCACCCCCCCCCCATGGCTGCACATGGATCGCACCCCCCCCCATGGCTGCACATGGATCGCACCCCCCCATGGCTGCACATGGATCGCACCCCCCCATGGCTGCACATGGATCGCACCCCCCCCTCCCATGGCTGCACATGGATCGCACCCCCCCCCTTGGCTGCACATGGATCGCACCCCCCCATGACTGCACATGGATCGCACCCCCCCATGACTGCACATGGATCGCACCCCCCCATGGCTGCACATGGATTGCACCCCCCCTCCCATGGCTGCACATGGATCGCACCCCCCATGGCTGCACATGGAACGCACCCCCCCTCCCATGGCTGCACATGGATCGCACCCCCCCATGGCTGCACATGGATCGCACCCCCCCTCCCATGGCTGCACATGGATCGCACCCCCCATGGCTGCACATGGAACGCACCCCCCCTCCCATGGCTGCACATGGATCGCACCCCCCCATGGCTGCACATGGATCGCACTCCCCCCCCCTCCCATGGCTGCACATGGATCGCACCCCCCCCCCCATGGCTGCACATGGATCGCACTCCCCCCATGGCTGCACATGGATCGCACCCCCCCTCCCATGGCTGCACATGGATCGCACCTCCCCCCATGGCTGCACATGGATCGCACCCCCCCATGGCTGCACATGGATCGCACCCCCCCATGGCTGCACATGGATCGCACCCCCCCCCTCCCATGGCTGCACATGGATCGCACCCCCCCCCCCCTCCCATGGCTGCACATGGATCGCACCCCCCCCCCCTCCCATGGCTGCACATGGATCGCACCCTCTTTAAACATAAAAACAAAATAAAAATAAAACGTTAACAAATAAATAAAAATGAATACAAATAAACAAAATAAAACTTTTATAAATAAGTAAATGAGATAAAACTTTAATAACTGAGAAAATATCTCAGAATTCTCTGCAAATATTTCAGAAGTTTGAAGATTTTTACCCAAAAATTAAAGAGAAAAAAAAAGTAAAGTAAAAAACAAATAAATAAATTAGAGGGGGATTAACGAGCCGTTTGTCTTCTGTGAGTCTAATATTGAGGAAATCGGGCGGGACGGAAATTTCTCGCCATAAAACGCGGCGTGCGATGTGTGCTTGCAGACGTCCCCTCCCCCCCTCCGTCTCAGACGCCTCTTAACAATGTTTTTTTCGGAAGCCTGGCCCTTTAATTGGAGGCTCCATGAAGAAACGTTCAATGAAACGTACGATAAAACTCTAATCTTATAATAACCCAATAGATTGCGCCCCCCCCCCCCACATTAGTTGGCGTGTTCTGGGGGGGGGGCGCCCAGCGCGGGCGGCTCAGGTGTACGTCTGTGATGTCATCGCCTGTTCTGGCAGCAGATCTGGGTGTCGGCGGCTCTCCGATCCAAGCTGGCCCAGCTCCATCCTTTCCATGGGACGCGGGAGGGGCCCCCCCCGGAGATGAAAGCGCATTTCTCTGGCGCCGGAGCCGCAGACGCGTTCGCCGGGGGGGAGGGGGGGCAAACCCACTTCAAAAAGACCGTCGGGCCGCTCCAGTTGCCAAGGGAGACACTGGCAGTACCGCCGCGCCCCCTCCCCCCCTTTCGGGGTGCCCCGTCTGTCTGGGAATTCTCCCCCCGCCCGGCTTCTCATTAACCCTTTCCCTGGCGCTGCGCATGAAGCCAGACAGTTATTTTTGGACGGCGGCAGGAAAAAACCGGCTTTAAATAGAACAAGCCGATCCTATAAATATCCCGCCGCCGGATACAACGTTCACCTTCCCGTATTTCCCGCCCCCCCTCCCCCCTCGTCTGCGGGACTCAGACGGGGGATCTTCCTCGCCTCTATTAGACGCCAGCAAACGTTGCAGTTCACACCCGTGCGATTTTGTTGCGCGTTTGGAAACAACGTATGACAATGCGCTGAACGTTTTCTCTGAGGCCCGTTCACATCCATGCGTTTTCCTGCAGCGCGTTTTTTTTCATGGGGGGGGGGGGGCGTAGGCACTTATTTTGGTGCGATTTCGGCCCCAAAGTCTTCAATGGAAGCCCATGAAGATGTGAACCTTTCCTTAAGAACGATCGCATCACAAACGGAAGAGCGCAACGTTTCGGACCCCCTTCGTCATCACCCTTCCTGACCCCCCCCCCCCCCGGGTGCTGCGCGGCTCCCGAATGCACTGCGCTCTTCCGTTTTGTGATGCGATCGTTCCTCAATAGAAAAAAAAAACATTCGGACTGAGCTATGGTTCACACTAGTGCGTTGCGGGACACCGCATGTGATTCGCACAGGAATCGCACCGCGTCCCTGTGCACATCATATGCCATGTCTGTGCGCTGCGATTTGAGCCAAAATGGTGCAGGACCCTTCCCCCCCCGCACCTAAATCGCATCGTTTTGCAATCTGCCTACCCATGCGATGCGATTCTGACATCACATGCAACGTCTGTGCCGTGCGATTTGAGATATACATGTTGTATGGCTCAAGTCGCATCCGCACCAAAATGGTGCAGGACCCTCCCCCCCATACCTGAATCACATTGTATGAGTGTTCACTGCGTTTTTGCGATCTGCCTACCCATGCAATGCGATTCTGACATCACATGCAATGTCTGTGCGGTGCAATT
This sequence comes from Lithobates septentrionalis, assembly GCA_037952835.1. Taxonomy (NCBI): domain Eukaryota; kingdom Metazoa; phylum Chordata; class Amphibia; order Anura; family Ranidae; genus Lithobates; species Lithobates septentrionalis. The sequence continues at coordinate 310,772 of JBBDGP010004053.1, read as the reverse complement.
TGAGCTATACATTTTGTGTGGCTCAAATCGCATCTGCAGCAAAATGCAACAGGACCCTAATTTTTTCCCCCCATACCTGAATTGCACTACATGGATGTTCACTGCGTTTTTGCGATCTGCCTACCCATGCAATGCGATTCTGAGATCACATCGCACCTCGTCCCTGTGCAAATCACACGCCATGTCTGTGCGCTGCGATTTGAGCCAAAATGGTGCAGGACCCTTCCCCCCATACTTGAATCACATCATTTTGCAATCTGCCTACCCATGTGATTCAATTCTGCCATCACATGCAACATCTGTGCGGTGCGATTTGAGCTGTACGTTTTGTGTGACTCAAATCGCATCCACACCAAAACGCAGCAGGACCCTCACCCCCCCGCACATGAATCGCATTGCATGGGTGTTCACTGCGTTTTGCGATCTGCCTTCCCATATTTCTTGCTCCAGTCTGTAGGACCCAGACGGGGCTCTTCCTCTTCGCCTCTATTAGACGCACCGCCTTCATGGCAGCAAATGTTGTGGCCGGCTTACACCCGTGCAATTTGTAGCATGTTGGATACAACACCAACCACATGTGTTTCGCACAGGAATCACACAGGATTCCTGAGCACATCACACGCCATGTCTGTGCGGTGCGATTTGAGCCAAAATGGTGCAGGACCCTTTTTTTCCGCACCTGAATCGCATTGCATCGGTGTTAACTGCGTTTAGCGATCTGCCTACCCATGCAATGCGATTCTGGCAATCACACGGCATTTTAATATCTGTTTTGGGGTGTCATTAATCTAACATTGACACCCGCAGCAGATCGCATGGATGCCGTGCGATGCGGGGGGAAAATGGAGCAAATCTTGTGCATTTCCCGAATCGCATCAGTGTGAATCAGTGTCGGTTCGCATTGGTGCGATGCCAGACAATCGCATGTGATTCTCACCGCATTGCTGTGCAGATCACATGAGATGTCTGTGCGATGCGATTTCAGTCATACAAACTGTCTGGCTGAAATTGTATTCGCACCAATATGGTGCAGGACCCTTTTTTTTGGGAATCAAATCAGATGGGTGTTCACACCAATGTAATCCGATTCCTGCACCATTTCACCGTTCGCACTGCGATCAGCAAAACGATCTGGGAGGCGCCGTTAACTTTACATTGACACCCCTAGAGGTTCGCAGATCTCAGTGTGGACGCGCGTGCGATTCAGGTGTGATGTGGAACCGGCACTGAATCGCAGGATTTCTCCACATCGCACCCGTGTGAACCGAGCCTCAGGGCCAAGCTAAGGCTCCAAGTCTGCGGGACCCAGACGGAGGAAGCCTTCCTCGCTTTTATTGACGCCAGCCAACGGCGCCGTTCACACCTATGCGATTTGTAGCCAACGCATGACAATCCGTCTAACGTTTTCTCTGAGGCCCGTTCACATTCATGCATTTTCCTGCATTGCATTTTTTTGATGTGGCCATTTCTTTTGGTGCAGGAAGGTGCGATTTTGGCCCCATGGAATTTAACGGGAGCGCGTGAAAGACGCATGTACGAGAAGCGCACGCAGATATGAACCTTGCCTTAGCACGATCGCATCACAAAAAAGAAGAGCGCAATGTTTCGGAGGCGAGCAGGACCCCTTCCTCATCACATTCCTGCGCGGCTCCTGAAGCGTTGCGCTCTTCTGTGTGTGATGCGATCGTTCTTCAATAAAAAAAAACACATGCGGAGTCATTCTGAGGATCCCAGCTGGAGGTTGCTGCAGCACCTTTTATAGAGCCAAATCCAGGAATATGGAGGATCGCCTTACAGCGGCTTCACCTCCTTGTGCTGCAGTAACCCACAAATGTGAATATTCATTTTGAACCTGCCGCCAACCCCCTCCCATCTGTGCTAGAACGTGACTCTCCGGGTCTGGGAGGATGTCCATGGATGTCCTCCCATGTGCACACCTCCTACACGCCACCGGAGGCGCACATCCGGCACGCTCCCTGGGGCACCCATCAGGTGCACTCTGTGACTGCTGTGTGCTTCTAATACAGATCATCGCAGAGCGCAGTAAAGGGCCAATCACAGCTGATCACATGTAAATGGACTTGCCGGTTATCAGCAATACTTTCCTCCCACGCTGTCTGTGTGTGAGGAAAGGAGAACCAATAACCGGCAAGGCTGGCAGGGCACATTGTTTACACTGATAATCAGTGCAGCCTCATCAGCGCCCACCAGTGCAGCCTCATCAGCGCCCATCAGTGCAGCCCCATCAGCGCCCATCAGTGCAGCCTCATGAGTGCCCATCAGTGCAGCCTCATCAGTGCCCATCAGTGCAGCCTCATCAGTGCCCACCAGTGCAGCCTCATCAGTGCCCACCAGTGCAGCCTCATCAGTGCCCATCAGTGCAGCCTCATCAGTGCCCATCAGTGCAGCCTCATCAGTGCCCATCAGTGCAGCCTCATCAGTGCCCATCAGTGCAGCCCCATCAGTGCAGCCTCATGAGTGCCCATCAGTGCAGCCTCATCAGTGCCCATCAGTGCAGCCTCATCAGCGCCCATCAGTGCAGCCTCATCAGCGCCCATCAGTGCAGCCTCATGAGTGCCCATCAGTGCAGCCTCATCAGTGCCCATCAGTGCAGCCCCATCAGTGCCCATCAGTGCAGCCTCATGAGTGCCCATCAGTGCAGCCTCATCAGTGCCCATCAGTGCAGCCTCATCAGCGCCCATCAGTGCAGCCTCATCAGCGCCCATCAGTGCAGCCTCATGAGTGCCCATCAGTGCAGCCTCATCAGTGCCCATCAGTGCAGCCCCATCAGTGCCCATCAGTGCAGCCTCATGAGTGCCCATCAGTGCAGCCTCATCAGTGCCCATCAGTGCAGCCCCATCAGCGCCCATCAGTGCAGCCTCATGAGTGCCCATCAGTGCAGCCTCATCAGCGCCCATCAGTGCAGCCTCATCAGCGCCCATCAGTGCAGCCTCATGAGTGCCCATCAGTGCAGCCTCATGAGTGCCCATCAGTACAGCCCCATCAGTGCAGCCTCATGAGTGCCCATCAGTGCAGCCTCATCAGTGCCCATCAGTGCAGCCTCATCAGTGCCCATCAGTGCAGCCTCATCAGCACCCATCAGTGCAGCCTCATCAGCGCCCATCAGTGCAGCCTCATGAGTGCCCATCAGTGCAGCCTCATCAGTGCCCGTCAGTGCAGCCTCATCAGCGCCCATCAGTGCAGCCCCATCAGCGCCCATCAGTGCAGCCTCATGAGTGCCCATCAGTGCAGCCTCATCAGTGCACATCAGTGCAGCCTCATCAGCGCCCATCAGTGCAGCCTCATCAGTGCACATCAGTGCCCATCAGTGCAGCCTCATCAGTGCCCATCAGTGCAGCCTCATCAGTGCCCATCAGTGCAGCCCCATCAGTGCACATCAGTGCAGCCCCATCAGCGCCCATCAGTGCAGCCTCATGAGTGCCCATCAGTGCAGCCTCATGAGTGCCCATCAGTGCAGCCTCATGAGTGCCCATCAGTGCAGCCTCATGAGTGCCCATCAGTACAGCCCCATCAGCGCCCATCAGTGCAGCCTCATGAGTGCCCATCAGTGCAGCCTCATCAGTGCCCATCAGTGCAGCCTCATCAGCGCCCATCAGTGCAGCCCCATCAGCGCCCATCAGTGCAGCCTCATGAGTGCCCATCAGTGCAGCCTCATGAGTGCCCATCAGTGCAGCCTCATCAGTGCCCATCAGTGCAGCCTCATCAGTGCCCATCAGTGCAGCCCCATCAGCGCCCATCAGTGCAGCCTCATGAGTGCCCATCAGTGCAGCCTCATGAGTGCCCATCAGTGCAGCCTCATCAGCGCCCATCAGTGCAGCCCCATCAGCGCCCATCAGTGCAGCCTCATGAGTGCCCATCAGTGCAGCCTCATGAGTGCCCATCAGTGCAGCCTCATCAGTGCACATCAGTGCAGCCTCATCAGCGCCCATCAGTGCAGCCTCATCAGTGCACATCAGTGCCCATCAGTGCAGCCTCATCAGTGCCCATCAGTGCAGCCTCATCAGTGCCCATCAGTGCAGCCTCATCAGTGCCCATTAGTGCAGCCCCATCAGTGCCCATCAGTGCAGCCCCATCAGTGCACATCAGTGCAGCCTCATCAGCGCCCATCAGTGCAGCCCCATCAGTGCAGCCTCATCAGTGCACATCAGTGCCCATCAGTGCAGCCCCATCAGTGCAGCCTCATTAGTGCACATCAGTGCCCATCAGTGCAGCCCCATCAGTGCCCATCAGTGCAGCCTCATCAGTGCCCATTAGTGCAGCCTCATCAGTGCACATCAGTGCAGCCTCTACAGTGCTCATCAATTCAGCCTCATCAGTGCACATCAGTGCAGCATCATCAGTGCCCATTAATGCAGCCCCATCACTGCAGCCTCATCAGCACCCACCAGTGCAGCCTCATTAGTGCAGCCTATTCAGCCTAATCAGTGCAGCTTCACCAGTGCCCAACAATTCTGCCCCATCAGTGAAGAAGAAAAACTACTTATGCAAAATTGTATAACAGACACAAAGAAAAAAAGTTGTTTTTTTTCAAAATTTTTGGGCTTTTTCGTTTGTTTAGCAAAAAATAAAAACCGCAGAGGTGATGAAATACCACCAAAAGAAAGCTCCATCTGTATGAATACAATGATAAAAATGTCAGATGTGTGAAGTGTTGTATGACTGAGTAATTGTCATTCACACTGTGACAGCTCTGAAAACTGAAGATTGGCCTGGGCAGGAAGGGGGGGAAAGTGCCCCCCGGTATTGGAGTGGTTAACAATGAAAAGCATCATGGTATTACCTGAACATGCGTTGCTCAGTACTGCATGCAGGTGCATTTCTGTATGTCACATGTAGAGCCGCCCCCATTCATTTCAGGGGGATGTCCTATGTGAGAGAAACACGCACAAGAAGCCCCCGACCCCTTTGCGAAATCGTCCCGCATCATGCTGCAGCACATTGCGTTTTGGCATGCGTGAAAACATGCATGTTAGCAGATGGCTGGATGCCATTAAAGGTACTGCCACAGGTCAGCTAAAGCGCAGCGCGTTCCTGTGCACGCCAGTGCGATTTTGCGCATGTTCCTGACACATACATGTAAACACAGGTGGCTTCATTCACACCATTGGAGTGCACTTCTTGCAGTTTTGCGCATTTCCATGCATTGGGTGTGGGGCAGCCCATTCATTTCACTGCCCTACATGTGTCACTGACCCTTTCAGGAAATGGTGCCCTGAGGTTTTGGCATGCATGAGAACACGCGCATTCACTGATGGGTTGTGGTGCCATTAACAATCAATGGCACCGCCACGTGTCTGCAAAAACATGCATGCGTGATGCAGGACAGCATTCAAAATGAAGAGATCCACAAAGCACTAATGCATGCGTGATGCAGGACAGCGTTCAAAGTGATTGGTACTGCAACGCACTGTAGCCCCCTGGTCCTAAACAGGGCTGCTAATAAATCTAGTTGTACTAGGTGGTAACTAGCCCAGCTAATTGGTAGTTTTGATCCACTGATCTCTGTCCTAAGTCTGAGTTTAGTTTGTAGTCTCTCTCTTCTGTCAATAGGTGGCACTGTTGCCTTTGGCATTAGGATGATGGATTACTTGTGAATTCAGGTGATGAGTAAATAAATTGTCTCAGCCAATTAGCAGGAGTTTCTTTTGGCTGCTTTGCATGCTGGGATAGGTTATTTATTCGAGAGGAGTCAGGTGATCGGAGTTCTTCCCGATCACCCGTGTGCGTGCGTTTCAGATTTGATACTTGATGTTGTTCTGAGAAGATACAGTATCTCACAAAAGTAAGTACACCCCTCACTCACATTTTTGTAAATATTTTCCGTACACTCACTGTAAAGTAGTGAGTGTACAGCTTGTATAACAGTGTAAATTTGCTGTCCCCTCAAAATAACTCAACACACAGCCATTAATGTCTAAACCTCTGACTTAACCCTCTTGGGCATGGAGGTCACCAGAGCTTCACAGGTTGTCACTGGAGTCCTTTTCCCCTCCTCCATGATGACATCACAGAGCTGGTGGATGTTAGAGACCTTGCGCTCCTCCACCTTCCGTTTGAGGATATCCCACAGATGATCAATAGGGTTTAGGTCTGGAGACATGCTTGGCCAGTCCATCACCTTTACCCTCAGCTTCTTTAGCAAGGCAGTGGTCATCCTGGAGGTGTGTTTGGGGTTGTTATCATGCTGGAATACTGCCCTGCGGCCCAGTCTCTGAAGGGAGGGGATCATGCTCTGCTTCAGTATGTCACAGTACATGTTGGCATTCATGGTCCCCTCAACCTCTGGATATGATGCTGAGCATGTGCACTCAACTTCTTTGGTGGACCATGGCGAGGCCTGTTCTGAGTGGAACCTGTCCTGTATGGTCTTGGCCACTGTGCTTCAGCTCAGTTTCAGGGTCTTGGCAATCTTCTTATAGCCTAGGCCATCTTTATCTAGAGCAACAATTCTTTTTTTTTCAGATCCTCAGAGAGTTCTTTGCAATGAGGTGCCATGTTGGACTTCCAGTGACCAGTATGAGAGAGTGAGAGCGATAACACCAAATTTAACACACCTGCTCCCCATTCACACCTGAGACCTTGTAACACTAATGAGTCACATGACACCGGGGAGGGAAAATGGCTAATTGAGCCCAATCTGGACATATTCACTTAGGGGTGTACTGACTTTTGTTGCCAGTGGTTTAGACATTAATGGCTGTGCGTTGAGTTATTTTGAGGGGACAGCAAATTTACACTGTTATACAAGCTGTACACTCACTACTTTACATTGTAGACAAGTCTCATTTCTTCAGTGTTGTCACATGAAAAGATAGAAGAAAATATGTACAAAAATGTGAGGGGTGTACTTACTTTTGTGAGATACTGTAACTGACAAATAACGGTGTTCCATCATTCAGAGGAATGTACACAGCAACGTGGATCTGCTGCTCAGTATTGTAATGCATTCTCAGGAGCTAGGAGACAGCGTGAGGGGGGGGACCTTTGACCCCTGACACCTAAGATGAAGAGCCAGACTCCGGGGGCAGTAAGTGGAGGAATATGAGCCTTTAAGGGGGGAGAATGTAGATTTTCTAATTAAGGATGTAATATTCATATTCTTGTATAATCTCGATCCTGACTGCTTCTCTTTAATTGATAAAACTGTGCTATAAATTGACTCAGGAAACATAGTAATAATAATTATTATTATATTCCGATTCTTGTATAAACCCAGTTCTGATAATAATAATAACAACAATAATATTAAATAACAATAATATCAAAAATAATAATAATAAAAAATAATATTCTGATTCTTGTGTAAGGCCAGTCCTGACTGGTTCTCTTAAAAAACAAAAATGAAGCTATAAACCAACAAAAGAAACATGGTATAATAATATTAATGATGATATAATATAATAACAATGGAAAAATAATAGTAATAATAATGCAAAAAAAAATATTCTGTTTCTTGTATAAGCCTAGACCTGGCTGGATCTCTTTATTTATTTATTTATTTATTTATTACAGGTAGTTATATAGTGCCGTCAATTGCTATATATATATATATATATATATATATATATATATATATATATATATATACATACATACATACATACATATATATATATATATATATATATATATATATATATATATATATTGTACATTAACATCAGTCCCTGCCCCCAAGGAGCTTACAATCTAAAGTCTCTAACTCACATTCATCCATACACATACTAGGGCCAATTTAGACAGGAGCCAATTAACTACCTACTGCCATCATGTTTGTGGAGTGTGGGAGGAAACCGGAGTACCGAGAGGAAATCCACACAGGCACAGGGAGAACATGCAAACTCCATGCATTTCAAATATAACAATTGTGCTATAAACCACAAATACAAAATAATTAGAAATCTTTTGTGGGAGAAATGCTGAAGAATATTTCTGATACGTCTTCACTGATAATTCCCGCTGAATGATCTTCATCCGCCGAAGATAACCCAACCCCTGCTGAGGATAAACCAACCCCCGCTGAAGAGAAACCAACCCCTACGGAGGATAAACCAACCCCTGCTGAGGATAAACCAACCCCTACAGAGGATAAACCAACCCCTACAGAGGAGAAACCAACCCCCGCTGAGGAGAAACCAACCCCTACGGAGGATAAATCGACCCCTGCTGAGGCTAAACCAACCCCTGCTGAGGCTAAACCAACCCCTGCTGAGGAGAAACCAACCCCCGCTGAGGAGAAACCAACCCCCGCTGAGGAGAAAAAAACCCTATGGAGGATAAATCAACCCCTGCTGAGGCTAAACCAACCCCTACTGAGGCTAAACCAATCCCCTGCTGAGGCTAAACCAACCCCCTGCTGAGGCTAAACCAACCCCCTGCTGAGGCTAAACCAACCCCTGCTAAGGAGAAACCAATCCCTACGGAGGATAAATCAACCCCTGCTGAGGCTAAACCAACCCCTACTAAGGCTAAACCAACCCCTGCTGAGGATAAACCAACCCCCGCTGAGGAGAAACCAACCCCCGTTGAGGAGAAACCAACCCCCGCTGAGGAGAAACCAACCCCTACTGAGGCTAAACCAACCCCTGCTGAGGCTAAACCAACCCCCTGCTGAGGATAAACCAACCCCTGCTGAGGAGATACCAATCCCTACAGAGGATAAATCAACCCCTGCTGAGACTAAACCCACCCCTCTGCTGAGGCTAAACCAACCCCTGCTGAGGAAAAACCAACCTCGGTCGTTCTGAGATATCCAATGATGTGACATTAGACACTTTATTACTTGAATCAATCAGGAGGAAACAATGTATCAACATTTAGAATATTGGGGGGGGGGGTGCAGTGCAATTCGGGTACCCCATACACCATCAAAGCCTCGGATGTGGTCACTGTTATATAGTGAATCTGCCCAGAAGTGATATTATTGTTTGGTAGATACTGTCCCTGCCAGGGTCCTCGTCATAGTCACCCTCAGGCGCACGCACACATGTGCTTTGCTATGGCACTAGGAATGGGGGTGGTAATGTGACCATTATGTGATGTCCACAGTGCGTGTTTTAGCCTAGGATGGGGCACACATGTGCTATGTTACCATTGGGCGATCATGTGACCATTATGTGCCGGTGTTCCGTCAGATTCGGTGACCCGTCGGAATGTGTAACAGAAGTGACGTTCGGTCGCCGCCATCTTGCTACACCCCACACTCCTCCATAGTAAGGATACACCGAGAAGGGGGCAAGCGGACATCTTGTTACACCCACCAGAGTTTTGCATTTTACAATTATTTATAACAGTAAGCTGAGGTTATATAGTGAAATACAGAACTTAGAACTCTGACTGTTTAAATGTTGAATTTTAAAAGCAGCGAACTTCTGTCAGATTAGCAAACCTGTGAGTTGAGCAGGCTTGCCACTGCTTTTAAAATTCAACATTTAAACAGTCAGAGGGAGTTCTAAGTACTGTGTTTCACTATATAACCTCAGCTTACTGTTATAAATAAGTGTAAAATGCAAAACTCTGGTGGGTGTAACAAGATGTCCGCTTGCCCCCTTCTCAGTGTATCCTTACTATGGAGGAGTGTGGGGTGTAGCAAGATGGCGGTGATGACACATCACTTCCGTTACACATTCTGACAGGTCGCCGAATCTGATGGAACACCTGCCTCAGCTTGGTATGGGGGCGCTCTGCCTCAGTTCCCCTCAGTCCTGATGCCAGGCTGGCTCTTGGGAGGAACTATGCAAATCTCAAGGGCAAGTATCAGTGTGGAGGAGGGGTGTATTTGCATAGGTGACTAACTCATGTGATGCTGAGTCTCCATGATTGAAAGAACTGAAATCCAATGAATGAAAAGGGACAGACCAGGGACATTCAGGCTGGGGAGGAAAGAGCTGGAGGATGCTGGATGTCCTCTAGCTAGGAAATGAGGTGGGGCTCTATCTGACTTGCTGCAGCTTCTAATGCAATAGAAGCTGCAGCAATTGTGAGAAGCTCCCAGTGTGCAGTGAAATCAGAGGGAGTCATTTTAGTTCAGGAGAGGAGCCAGTACACCTGGGAAGGCTGGAGGTCAGATTTAAATATCACTTTTAGGTGGAGCGCTCGAAGTTGGGGGAGCCTGGAGTTGAGGGGGCTTGGAGTTGGGGGAGCTCGGAGTTGGTGGAGGTTGGAGTTGGGAGAGCTCGGAGTTGGGGGAGCTCGGAGTTGGGGGAGCTCGGAGTTGGTGGAGGTTGGAGTTGGGGAAGCTCGGAGTTGGTGGAGGTTGGAGTTGGGGGAGCTCGGAGTTGGGGGAGCTCGGAGTTGGGGGAGCTCGGAGTTGGGGGAGCTCGGAGTTGGGAGAGCTCGGAGTTGGGGGAGCTCGGAGTTGGTGGAGGTTGGAGTTGGGAGAGCTCAGAATTGGGGGAGTTTGGAGTTGAGGGGGCTTGGAGTTGGGGGGCTTGGAGTTGGGGGGGCTTGGAGTTGGGGGGGGCTTGGAGTTGGTGGAGGTCGGAGTTGGGAGAGGTTGGAGTTGGTGGAGGTCGGCGTTGGGGGAGCCTGGAGTTGAGGGAGCTTTGAGTTGAGGGAGCTCAGAGTTTGGAGGGCTCGGAATTGGGAGGGCTCAGAGTTGGGGGGCCTTGTAGTTGGGGGAGTTTGGAGTTGGGGGAGTTTGGAGTTGGGAAGCTTGAAGTTGGGGGAGCTCGGAGTTGGTGGAGGTTGGAGTTGGGGGAGCTCGGAGTTGGGGGGGTTTGGAGTTGGAGGAGGTCGGAGTTGGGGGAGGTCGGAGTTGGTGGAAGTCGGAGTTGGGGGAGGTTGGAGTTGGTGGAGGTCGGAGTTGGGGGAGCCTGGAGTTGAGGGAGCTTTGAGTTGGGGGAGCTCAGAGTTTGGAGGACTCGGAATTGGGAGGGCTCAGAGTTGGGGGGCCGTGGAGTTGGGGGAGTTTGGAGTTGGGGGGCTTGGAGTTGAGGGGGGCTTGTGGTTGAGGACGAGCTCAGAGTTGGGGGAGCTTGGATTTGGAGGAGCTTGGAGTTGAGGGAGGCTCAGAGTTGAGGGGGCTCAGAGTTGAGGGGGGCTCGGAGTTGAGGGGGGTTCAGAGTTGGGGGGAGCTCGGAGTTGGTGGAGTTCAGAGTTGGTGGAGTTCAGAGTTGGTGGAGTTCGGAGTTGGGGGAGGTCAGAGTTGGGGGAGGTCGGAGTTGGGGGAGGTCGGAGTTGGGGGAGGTCGGAGTTGGGGGAGGTCGGAGTTGGGGGAGGTCAGAGTTGGGGGAGGTCGAAGTTGGGGGAGGTCGGAGTTGGGGGGGGCTCAGAGTTTGGGGAGCTCAGAGTTGGGGGAGGCTTGGATTCGGGGGGGGCTCAGAGTTGGTTGGCTCGGATTAGGGGGAGCATGAAGTTGGGGGACGCTCAGGTGGAACTTAGCCACTGTGAACATAAACCAACAAGACCTGTTCACAGAGCCAGCTAAGTCCTGCCCGTCCGCCCCCCGGTGTCCCCTCTGCTCACCCTCCTAGATGTGTCACCCCATACAGCGGCTGTGTGCTGCACTCTGCACAGTTCCCATCCTCTCATGCTGTCCAGATGTCTGGAGTCTCCTCTCCCACGTCTGCAAGCGGAGGAGGAATTGTCTGTGACTGATTGGAAATCCCTGGCAATGTGATTTCATCCAATACACTTCCAAATCACTCTGCCAGGAATCCCGTGAGCCACAGACCAGCCAATCCGGGAAGGTCGCCATCTCTGTCCGCGCTGCGCTGGTGTCATTCCGCCTCAGACTGAACTTTCCTTTTAAATAGAATCTGAATCCTCTGGAAGGTTCATTTCTTCTTCTTCCAAAACTCTTCTAGGAGGAAAATAAACAGAAACAGCAAAAAAAAAATGATCCCAACTCCGCCCACAACCAGAAAAATCCCCTCTATATCCAATAAATACTTCCTCCTCCGCCCAACAAAAGGAATCTCTTCTATATACAATGCAATCAGATTCTTTCAATTTCTTTCAAAGTTACAAATGTATACAATGTTACCTCTCATTTCTCAAATCGAAAGTTTTATCTGTTCCTCCCCCATGATTCACTACATTCCTGTTCATCTACAACCAAGGCCATTCACAGCCCCGATGAAGGGGCCGCATATCCCCCAAACGCGTCAGACTTTTTTAAAATGCATTTGGAAATTATTTTTTGGGGGGTCTGTACACCCGCTGTGCCCATTATGAGGGGTTCCCACCATCCCTGTGCTGAGTTGCTGAGTTTATTATTATTATAATATTTATATAACAATATATAATAAAAATAATAATTATTATTAATATTCCTCTAATAATTTTATAATAATAATAACATGATTGTCGTTATTATTATTAAAATATTATTATGATTATTTTCTTATAATAATCATATATTTGATGTTATTATTGGTATTATTATTATTATGATTGTAATATTCTTAATAATAATAATAATAATAATAACATTAATGAGATTATTATTATGAACAATAATATTCCAATAAAAATAATAACAACAACAATAATATCAAATATATAATAATAATATATATAATAATAATAATTATTATTATTTTTATTATTATTTATATTTATTATTATTATTATTAGTAGTAGTAGTAGTAGTAGTCATATTATTATTATTATTAGTAGTAGTAGTCATATTATTATTATTATTAGTAGTAGTAGTAGTAGTAGTCATATTATTATTATTATTAGTAGTAGTAGTCATATTATTATTAATATACTAAAAATAATAATTATAATTATTATTCTCATAATTCCTTTCAATATTATTGATCTTTTTGCATCAAGATGATGATTGGGTCATAAATGTATAAAGAGAAACGATCAATAGCTTTCATCATATCTTCCACATATCGATTGATTTCCACCTGTGTATGTCATTCTGATCAACTGTGCTGACGACTAGAGCTTGATCAGAAAATAAATCGATCATTTGTTGTAGGCTGTACGGCCATCACAATTGTGTATTTTAGGCGAACTGATCGTAATTCTGATCAATTCATTGATCGGTAATACCAGTTTGCTTTCATTCATAACAAAAATCGATGTTTTCAGTCAACTGCACAATCTAGAACGATCGCCATGTGCGTTGCCTCGTTCGGTAGTTTAATCAACGATTGGTTGTTTGCAATCACTCGATAGCTCATTGATCGCTCTGTGTATGGCCACCCTAACACTGATCCTCACTGGGCCGCCCTAGCTCCTGGCTGACCCTTAGAGCTTACAGTTGTTGGGACTGCGGGGGGGAGGGGGTGTTGGGAGATGAGATGGAATTTTCAGGGAAACAACGATCGAATGTCCTCCTCTTGTACATCTCTGGGATGATGGGACGATCAGCTCCGCCTCCTGCAACAAACACAGAGATCCGCCATTAGTTACACCGACAGGTTTCAGTGAACGCCCAACAAACACAATGGGGGTGAGTCATCGGCCGGGAATAGAGGAACGTCAATCACCCCGAATAATCCGCCCGTCATATCACATTCTACACATACAACTGTCACTCCTGGTGTGGGGGAGGGGTGGATAAAAAAGCATGGTAGGGGGGGTTATTATATTGTAGAGTAAAAGCTGAACTCCAGGTAAATGGGAGCCGACAACCTGCCAAAGGATTTGTATTACTGTCCATCCAGTCCTGAGATTTACACAGCTCCGCCACACAGCACGGCTATGCCTGACAGCGAGAGACCATGGCTTTTATATGCAGGTCTTGCACCTTCCCCGCAGCCTGTTAGCAAGACAGTGAAAGGAGAAGCAGCAGACTGATGAACTCATCTCCCTGTCACTCTGCTCTCACCTCCTACTTGCAAGCCCACCAGCAACTGCAGCACATCTAACTGGTTCCTTGTGCTGCTTCTCCCTCTCCCAGTCTGAGTTCTGCCGTACAGGGGATTGCAGCAAACCGATGCAAAGTCAAATTCCTGAATTGTGATCGCAGACGCAACATTCGGTCACTTTCGCCGCCCGGACAAGGTCCTGCAGTGTCCGGGGCCAAGACGACAAATCCCCCCCCCCTTCCAGGTTTATTATATCTGAGTTTATTCAATATAAGAAACTATTTAAAAAATGTTTTAATTACAATAAATGTGATTACATCCAAATAAAATTCAATCACAGCTTCCCCCCCCCCCCCCCACGTCCTGGCTCTAAGACCCCCATACACACAATTAGATTTTATGCAGGTGTTTGTCTTCAGATTTACCAAAACCATGTAGTGTGAGGCCCGGTTCACACTGGTGTGATGCCAGACATCGCATGCGATTCGCACCGCATTGCTGTTCAGATCACATGCGATGTCTGTGCGATGCGATTTCTGTCATACAAACTGTCTGCCTGAAATCGCATCACATTCGCACCAAAATGGAGCAGAACCCTTTTATTTCCTCCCCCTGAGGAATCAAATTGTGAATGTGAAGAAGTTGCTCACCAATCAGATTCACACCTACCTTGGGGGCCTGAGTATGACTGGTAGATTATTGGGCAGAGAGCGAGGAAGGTGACCCCCGGAATCTGCCAACAGTAGGGGGCACAGAAAAGAGACGGATGGAATGGATTTGGGTAGAAAGCCACCATGACGGGAGACTGCTTGGGTGTTCTCAGGAATGACCACCAAATCCAGTCTGCGGGATCAAAGAACATCGACACCACCCAACCCAACCCAACACCACCCAACACAACTCAACACAACCCAACACAGCCCAACACCACCCAACCCAATACCACCCAACCCAACACCACCCAACCCAACCCCAACACCACCCAACACAACTCAACACAACCCAACACAGCCCAACACCACCCAACCCAACACCACCCAACCCAACACAACCCAAAACAACACAACCCAACACAACCCAACACAACCCAACACCACCCAACCCAACCCAACACCACCCAACCCAACACAACCCAAAACAACACAACCCAACACAACCCAACACAACCCAATACCACCCAACCCAACACAACCCAAAACAACACAACCCAACACAACCCAACACAACTTAACACAACCCAACACCACCCAACCCAACACCACCCAACACCACCCAACACAACTCAACACAACCCAACACAGCCCAACACCACCCAACCCAACACCACCCAACCCAACACAACCCAAAACAACACAACCCAACACAACCCCACACAACCCAACACCACCCAACCCAACCCAACCCAACACCACCCAACACAACTCAACACAACCCAACACAGCCCAACACCACCCAACCCAACACCACCCAACCCAACACAACCCAAAACAACACAACCCAACACAACCCAACCCAACACAACCCAACACAACCCAACACCACCCAACCCAACCCAACACAACCCAACCCAACACCACCCAACACAACTCAACACAACCCAACACAGCCCAACACCACCCAACCCAATACCACCCAACCCAACCCAACACAACCCAACACAACCCAACCAAATAAAACCCAACACAACACAACCCAACACAACCCAACCCAACCCAACCCAACACAACCCAACCCAACACAACCCAACCCAACACAACCCAACACAACCCAACACAACCCAACACAACCCAACCCAGAGATCAAAGGACTTTTATTCCATATACTGAGATTTCCATCAGCCAATCACTGTACAGAGAGAGAGCTGACTACACTTTATACAGGAGATTTCCATCAGGAGCCCCGAGTGTATCTAATATCACCAAAGTATCCATTCATCCAATATCTATCTATCTATCTATCTATCTATCTATCTATCTATCTATCTATCTATCTATCTATCTATCTATCCTCTCTTCACTCTTTAAGTCATCATCCCTCAAACATTTTAATGCAACATACAAAATATAAAAAAAAAAAACAGAAAAAAAGTTTGAAATTTAGAAGTTTGATGAATTAGTTGAACCCCTTTTTTCTTTGTCAGGTTCCTTCAACGGACCTCATATCCATAGTAAGGATCACCCCTCTGATCTCCAGATGAATGACCCACAGGAAATACGAAGTAACAATGATATTACATTGTTATTCCCTCTGAACGGTATTTATAAACTCTGCTGGCGAGCTCTGTGTTGCTGTGATTGGCTGATATCAGATGGGAGACTTCACTGACAACGATCCTGTTGTAGAGGAGATGATGGAGGGGCAGCATGGAAGAGAGACAGGACATGCAGCCTACACCCCCCCCCCCACCCCCCGGTTCTACAGGAAAGTTTTTATGGGAATATAAGATCCTCAATGTGTTGCAATAAATTCCCTTTGGGATTATTAAAGTATTCTGAATCTGAAAAAACTAAGGGCAGAACTTCTTTTTTTTTTTGGATAGAATACGTAGAATAGAGGAGGATTATGTTTTTTGTTGGTTTTCTTTTGTCATCTGTGTCCCATTAGGGAGATTTCCCTTCACTCCCTGTCCCGTTGCGGAGATTTCCCTTCACTTCCTGTCCCATTGGGGAGATTTACCTTCACTTCCTGTCCCATTGGGGAGATTTCCCTTCACTTCCTGTCCCATTGGGGAGATTTCCCTTCACTCCCTGTCCCGTTGTGGAGATTTCCCTTCACTCTCTGTCCCATTGGGGAGATTTCCCTTCACTCCCTGTCCCGTTGTGGAGATTTTCCTTCACTCTCTGTCCCATTGGGGAGATTTCCCTTCACTCCCTGTCCCGTTGTGGAGATTTTCCTTCACTCTCTGTCCCATTGGGGAGATTTCCCTTCACTCCCTGTCCCGTTGTGGAGATTCCCCTTCACTCTCTGTCCCGTTGTGGAGATTTCCCTTCACTCTCTGTCCCATTAGGGAGATTTCCCTTCACTCCTTGTCCCGTTGCAGAGATTTCCCTTCACTTTCTGTTCCTTTGGGGAGATTTCCCTTCACTTCCTGTCCCATTAGGGAGATTTCCCTTCACTCTCTGTCCCATTAGGGAGATTTCCCTTCACTCCCTGTCCCATTGTGTTGATTTCCCTTCACTTTCTGTCCCATTGTGGAGATTTCCCTTCACTCCCTGTCCCATTGTGTTGATTTCCCTTCACTTCCTGTCCCGTTGCAGAGATTTCCCTTCACTTCCTGTCCCATTAGGGAGATTTCCCTTCACTCTCTGTCCCATTAGGGAGATTTCCCTTCACTCCCTGTCCCATTGCGTTGATTTCCCTTCACTTCCTGTCCCATTGGGGAGATTTCCCTTCACTCCCTGTCCCATTGCAGAGATTTCCCTTCACTTCCTGTCCCATTGTGGAGATTTCCCTTCACTCCCTGTCCCATTAGGTAAATTACCCTTCACTCCCTGTCCCGTTGTGGAGATTTCCCTTCACTTCCTGTCCCATTGGGGAGATTTCCCTTCACTTCCTGTTCCATAGCCAAGACAGGAAATGTAACAAAATTTGCATTGCAACACAACACACTATAATGAATTGGGATGTGTTGTGGCGGGCTGCATTATATGTGCCTTGCTTTACTGCACTAAAGTGCCACTAACAGCACTGCAGCAATTCATGAAACGCGTTGCCGCCTACTGTGGAAACATGCAGATTAATGAACGCAGCAAGATAAATGGCCACTAAAGGCTTCCTCCATCTTTTGCTTGAAGTAGTAAACCCAGCAATTGGTGATCTGCCCCGATCTCAGGTCCAAAGGAAGGCACAGACCTGCCTAAGGTAGTGCAGCTGGACTACAGATCCATACGATGCACTAAAGAGAGAGGAGGACTTCGCCACTGCGCCCCCTTTTGGTCGGTAGAAAAAAAAATAAAGTTACACCCAAACACCTAAAATCACCACCCAAAATTTTTGAGCGCTCCCTATATAGAAAAGTAAGCACATGCCTTGGGGCACCTGTGTATGAAATCGTCAATTGTGCTACACACGTTACGTATCGCCATGTGCACCCGATCGATAATTCTCGGCCCATTATTCATGGGTAACTTTATACTGATGACCTGCAGGGGGCGTTTAAAGCGCCACCTATGGAAAATATAGGGGGGGTGGAAGCTTGTCTCCATTTTGACACAACGCACGCCTTGGCATGTTGGGTATCTATTTGCTCGGCATCAACTCATCTTTTATGTGCCCTAAAATTTACTTTAAGGGGCTGTAAAGCTTTGTGTTTTTTCACCTTAATGCATCCTATGCCCGCCAACTGTATCACACGGGAGCGCGTCCGCAAGCTAACCCCCGTGGGTTAGCTTGCGGATACGCTTCCTAGAGGGGGATTAGCTCTTGCGAGGGGAGCCGAGAGAGCCGCCGTGGGACCCCAGAGGAACAGGTTCGGGGCCACTCTGTGCATAACGAGCTGCACAGTGGAGGTAAGTATGATATGTTTGTTTTTGTTTTTTAAAATTAACCAATACAAACCCTTTAAGTGTATTCTTTATTGAATTTTTGTGCTTAATAAACTGACAGAGTAAGAAAAAAAATTGGAAGTGCAACTATTTTATTTTGCTTTCAGAAATTATATAATGTTTGGGGGGAAGTAATCTTCAGGCCTAAAATTATTTTTTTAAAGCATGTGTGCAGCAAAAGGGTTAAATATTTTTGGTGTTATTTTATTATTATTATTATGCGGGAAATACATAGCACCAACGGTTTGCACAACTCTTTTCTCTCTCTCTCTCTCTCTCTCTATATATATATATATATATATATATATATATATATATATATATATATATATATATATACTGGGCACTGTGGTATCATGTGAGGTGGAGGAGGGGATTTGTGTTGGGAGGGGGCAGGAGGGGAAGCTCCCCTGGGCACTGTGGTATCAGGTGGGGGAGGGGGTTTGTGTTGGGAAGGGGCAGGAGGGGAAGCTGCCCTGAGCACGGTGGTATCAGGTTCGGTAGGGGAGGGGATTTGTTTTGGGTGGGGGAATTTGGGGGGGGGGGGCAGTCGGTAAGTATTGTTCTAGAAGAGGGAATTGGGGGGTTGCTAATAGTGGTGATTTAGGGGGATTTGTGTTGGGAGGAGGCAGGAGGGGAAACTGCCCTGGGCACTGTGGTATCATGTGAGGTGGGGGAGGGGATTTGTGTTGGGAGGGGGAAGGAGGGGAAGCTGCCCTGGGCACTGTGGTATTATGTGAGGTGGGGGAGGGGATTTGTGTTGGGTGGGAGCAGAAGGGGAAGCTGCCCTGGGCACTGTGGTATCATGTGAGGTGGGGGAGGGGATTTGTTTTGGGTGCAGGAATTTGGGGGGGGGCGGCAGGTGGTAAGTATTGTTCTAGGAGAGGGAATTGTGGGGGGCATTGCTAATAGTGGTGATTTAGGGGGATTTGTGTTGGGAGGGGGAAGGAGGGGAAGCTGCCCTGGGCACTGTGGTATCATGTGAGGTGGGGAGGGGATTTGTGTTGGGAGGGGGCAGGAGGGGAAGCTGCCCTGGGCACTGTGGTCTTATGTGAGGTGGGGAAGGGGATTTGTGTTGGGAGGGGGAAGCTGCCCTGGGCACTGTGGTCTCATGTGAGGTGGGGGAGGGGATTTGTGTTGGGAGGGGGAAGGAGGGGAAGCTGCCCTGGGCACTGTGGTATCATGTGAGGTGGGGAGGGGATTTGTGTTGGGAGGGGGAAGTAGGGGAAGCTGCCCTGGGCACTGTGGTATCATGTGAGGTGGGGAAGGGGATTTGTGTTGGGAGGGGGCAGGAGGGGAATCTGCCCTGGGCACAGTGATATCATGTGAGGTGGGGGAGGGGATTTGGGGGGGGGGGGCGGCAGGCGGTAAGTAATGTTCTAGGAGAGGGAATTGGGGGGTTGCTAATAGTGGTGATTTAGGGGGATTTGTGTTGGGAGGGGGCAGGAGGTGAAGCTGCCCTGGGCACTGTGGTCTCATGTGAGGTGGGGAGGGGATTTGTGTTGGGAGGGGAAAGGAGGGGAAGCTGCCCTGGGCACTGTGGTATCATGTGAGGTGGGGGAGGGGATTTGTGTTGGGTGGGGGGCAGGAGGGGAAGCTGCCCTGGGCACGGTGGTATCATGTGAGGTGGGGGAGGGGATTTGTGTTGGGTGGGGGGCAGGAGGGGAAGCTGCCCTGGGCACTGTGGTATCATGTGAGGTGGGGGAGGGGATTTGTGTTGGGAGGGGGAAGAAGGGGAAGCTGCCCTGGGCATTGTGGTATCATGTGAGGTGGGGGAGGGGATTTTGTGTTGGGTGGGGGCAGGAGGGGAAGCTGCCCTGGGCACTGTGGTATCATGTGAGGTGGAGGAGGGGATTTGTGTTGGGAGGAGGCAGGAGGGGAAGCTGCCCTGGGCACTGTGGTCTCATGTGAGGTGGGGGAGGGGATTTGTGTTGGGAGGGGGCAGGAGGGGAAGCTGCCCTGGGCACGGTGGTATCATGTGAGCTGGGGGAGGGGATTTGTGTTAGGAGGGGGAAGGTGGGGAAGCTGCCCTGGGCACTGTGGTCTCATGTGAGGTGGGGAGGGGATTTGTGTTGGGAGGGGGAAGAAGGGGAAGCTGCCCTGGGCACTGTGGTCTCATGTGAGGTGGGGGAGGGGATTTGTGTTGGGAGGGGGAAGGAGGGGAAGCTGCCCTGGGCACTGTGGTATCATGTGAGGTGGGGAGGGGATTTGTGTTGGGAGGGGGCAGGAGGGAAAGCTGCCCTGGGCACTGTGGTATCATGTGAGGTGGGGAGGGGATTTGTGTTGGGAGGGGGCAGGAGGGAAAGCTGCCCTGGGCACGGTGGTATCATGTGAGGTGGGGGAGGGGATTTGTGTTGGGTGGGGGAATTTGGGGGGCTGAAATGTTCTAGGAGAGGAAATTGAGGGGATTGCTTATAGTGGTGATTTAGGGTTTTTTGTGTTGGGAGGGGGGATTGTGGGGGTGGGGGGGGGGGGTGCTAAGAGGTAAATCAAGTAAATCGCAGCTCATCCCTCTGCAGCGAGCGCCATCCTGCGGTCTTTATTTGGGCACGCCGTTGTTTTCTGCCCGTGTTGGGCTCTTTGTTTCATCGCGGCGGTCTGATGGAATCGCTGACGGTGTGCGTTTATATGGCGTCCCTTCACTCATTATAAGAAATCGCTGGCTGTCAGCGGTCGCACACAGAAGCGCTGGAGACGCATTGTTAGCCGCCCTCAGAGGTGTGTATATAATTACGTCGTCTGTAATCCGGGAGGCTCGTCCATTCAAACCATTAGTGGAGATGTCCTTTAATTAGACGCGGCCGCCGCCTTTGATGTTCTGTTATTAGCGGCCACTAATGATATGTTTCTGGCGGCATCACAGCGATAATTAGCGCCCGGTCTGATCCGCCGACAGGCGGCGGGGACAACTGGGCCACCCGGATCTCGGTGGCGTTGATTGGTGGGCTGGGATAATGGGGACAGACGGACACGCAAAGGGCTTATTAGTAACTTTATGTAACTGACACCCAACATGCGTGTGACTCGTCTGAGCGATCTTATGTAAGCGCAGAGACCTCGCCGGGAGGAGGGGGAGGGGCAGGTCTGGGCACGTCGCTGTGCCGCGGCGTCACATTATTAGACATGTATGTCTGGCTCCGTTCACACGTGTGCAGGGCGAGGAACACCCTGGAAATTTCTCTGCTTTCCCTCAATGCACAAAAGACCCGCAAAAAAAAAAAAACAACAAAAAAAAAAAAACGCACATCATTTTTGCAGGGCGCAAAAAAATAAAAAAGTGATCTTTTTCTTTTAGGGCCGGTTCACAGCACATGCAGTCCAGGGTGGGGTTTTTTTTTTTTTTTTCTGCATCAAAAACACACAGAAAGTAGATTCTACTCTTTTCAATGGCAGTTTACACCGGTGCGTTCCAGTTCCAGAAAAAAAAAGCAGAACTTGCTGCATCTTTCCTGCACTGGACTGGAACAATGTAAAATACATGGGGGGGGGGGGGCACAGTACATTACATGGGTGGCACAGCAGAGTATGTTACATGGGGGGGGGGGAAGCAATATTTATGGTAGGCACAACACATGACATGGTGGGCACTGCACATCACATTCAGTGGTAAGCATGGCACAGCACATTACATGGTGGGCACAGCACATGACATGCAAACGGTGGGCACAGCACATGACATGGTGGGCACAGCTGAACACATTACTTGGTGGGCACTGCACATTACAAGTGGGAACTGCACAGCACAGCACATTATATGGTAGTGGTAGGCACAACACATGACATGGTGGGCACTGCGCATCACATTCAGTGGTAAGCATGGCACAGCACATTACATGGTGGGCACTGCACATCACATTCAGTGGTAAGCATGGCACAGCACATGACATGGTGGGCACTGCACATCACATTCAGTGGCAAGCATGGCACAGCACATGACATGGTGGGCACAACACATGACATGGTGGGCACTGCGCATCACATTAAGTGGTAAGCATGGCACAGCACATGACATGGTGGGCACTGCACATCACATTCAGTGGCAAGCATGGCACAGCACATGACATGGTGGGCACAACACATGACATGGTGGGCACTGCGCATCACATTCAGTGGTAAGCATGGCACAGCACATTACATGGTGGGCACAGCACATGACATGCAAATGGTGGGCACAGCACCTTATATGGTGGGCAGAGCACATGACATGGTGGGCACAGCTGAGCACATTACTTGGTGGGCACTGCACATTACAAGTGGGAACTGCACAGCACAGCACATTATATGGTAGGCACAACACATGACATGGTGGGCACTTCGCATCACATTCAGTCAGTGGTAAGCATGGCACAGCACATTACCTGGTGGGCACAGCACATGACATGCAAATGGTGGGCACAGCACCTTATATAGTGGGCACAGCACATGTTATGGCGGGCACAGCTGAACACATTACTTGGTGGGCACTGCACATTACAAGTGGGAACTGCACAGCACAACACATGACATTGTGGGCACAACACATGGCATGGTGGGCACTGCACATCACATTCAGTGGTAAGCATGGCACACACAATACACGGTTGGCTCTGCACATTACAGCACATTACATGGTGGGCACATGAGGAAAGGTTGCGAGCACTGGACTTATTCTCTCTGGAGAAGAGACGCTTGAGAGGGGATATGATTTCAATGTACAAATACTGTACTGGTGACCCCACAATTTACAAATACTGTACTGGTGACCCCACAATTTACAAATACTGTACTGGTGACCCCACAATTTACAAATACTGTACTGGTGACCCCACAATTTACAAATACTGTACTGGTGACCCCACAATTTACAAATACTGTACTGGTGACCCCACAATTTACAAATACTGTACTGGTGACCCCACAATAGGGATAAAACTTTTTCGCAGAAGAGAGTTTAATAAGACTTGTGGCCACTCATTAAAATTAGAAGAAAAGAGGTTTAACCTTAAACTACGTAGAGGGTTCTTTACTGTAAGAGCCCTTTCACACTGGGGACATTTTTCAGGCGCTTTTGACCTAAAAATAGCGCCTGTAAAGCACCAGAAAAACGCCTCCCCTTGCAGTCCCAGTGGGAGATCCGGAGTGCTTTCACACTGGGGGGCGCTGCGCTGGCGGGCAGGGCCGTCTTTAGCGCAGGGCAAACGGGGCACTTGCCCTGGGCCCAATCTTTGTTGTGGGGCCCGCGCTAGCTGTGAATTGGGGCCCCGATCACAGCTTTGCAGAGCGCACAGAGGATACGGGAGGATGTATTCGGCACTAGCCAGCTGAGAGGGGGCGGGGTCGGGAGCTCCACTGACGCTCTGACCCCGCCCACGTGCAGCCTGTGTACTCGGAAAACAGCTTCTGTAGTGAGAGCCAGTGATCGGAATGGGAGTGTCAGTGGAGCTTCCGGCCCCGCCCCCTCTATACTGGCTGGTGAATACAGAGGTCCGGGGGCGGGGCCGGGAGCTCCAATGACACTCCCACTCTGATCACTGGCTCTCACTACAAGCGCTCTATTCCCAATACACAGGCTGCACGTGGGCGGGGTCAGAGCGTCAGTGGAGCTCCCGCCCCTCTCAGCTGGCTAGCGCCGAATACATCCTCCCATGTCCTCTGTGCGCTCTGCAAAGCTGTCATCGGGGCAACCATTCACGGGTGATGTGGGCCCAGGGCCCACCCAACAAAGCATCAGTGGAGCTCCCAGCTGCTTTAGTGAGAGCAGAGAGTGGAAGCCCCGCCCACAGTCCTGAATGTATGTAGTGGGTTTGGCTGGCCAGGTATGTCCTTACAACCATAGAATGGATGACTGTTTAAACCCTGAGCTGTGTTATTAAACTGAAAAGCTGTGCATTGCTGAAAGTTCTCTGACCATCCCCTGTATAATGTCTGCAGTCTCTGATTGTCTCCTGCAGTATGTCCGCAGTCTCTGATTGTCTCCTGCAGTATGTCCGCAGTCTCTGGTAATCTCCTGCAGTATGTCCGCAGTCTCTGTTAATCTCCTGCAATATGTCCGCAGTCTCTGATTGTCTCCTGCAGTATGTCCGCAGTCTCTGATTGTCTCCTGCAGTATGTCCGCAGTCTCTGATTGTCTCCTGAAATATGTCCGCAGTCTCTGATTGTCTCCTGCAGTATTCCCGCAGTCTCTGATTGTCTCCTGCAGTATTCCCGCCGTCTCTGATTGTCTCCTGCAGTATGTCCGCAGTCTCTGATTGTCTCCTGCAGTATGTACACAGTCTCTGATTGTCTCCTGCAGTATTCCCGCAGTCTCTGATTGTCTCCTGCAGTATGTCCGCAGTCTCTGAGTGTCTCCTGCAGTATTTCCGCAGTCTCTGATTGTCTCCTGCAGTATGTACACAGTCTCTGATTGTCTCCTGCAGTATGTCCGCAGTCTCTGATTGTCTCCTGCAGTATGTACACAGTCTCTGATTGTCTCCTGCAGTATTCCCGCAGTCTCTGATTGTCTCCTGCAGTATTCCCGCCGTCTCTGATTGTCTCCTGCAGTATGTCCGCAGTCTCTGATTGTCTCCTGCAGTATGTACACAGTCTCTGATTGTCTCCTGCAGTATTCCCGCAGTCTCTGATTGTCTCCTGCAGTATGTCCGCAGTCTCTGATTGTCTCCTGCAGTATGTACACAGTCTCTGATTGTCTCCTGCAGTATTCCCGCAGTCTCTGATTGTCTCCTGCAGTATGTCCGCAGTCTCTGAGTGTCTCCTGCAGTATTTCCGCAGTCTCTGATTGTCTCCTGCAGTATGTACACAGTCTCTGATTGTCTTCTGCAGTATGTACACAGTCTCTGATTGTCTCCTGCAGTATGTACACAGTCTCTGATTGTCTCCTGCAGTATTCCCGCAGTCTCTGATCGTCTCCTGCAGTATTCCCGCCGTCTCTGATTGTCTCCTGCAGTATGTCCGCAGTCTCTGATTGTCTCCTGCAGTATGTACACAGTCTCTGATTGTCTCCTGCAGTATGTCCGCAGTCTCTGAGTGTCTCCTGCAGTATTTCCGCAGTCTCTGATTGTCTCCTGCAGTATGTACACAGTCTCTGATTGTCTCCTGCAGTATGTCCGCAGTCTCTGATTGTCTCCTGCAGTATGTACACAGTCTCTGATTGTCTCCTGCAGTATTCCCGCAGTCTCTGATTGTCTCCTGCAGTATTCCCGCCGTCTCTGATTGTCTCCTGCAGTATGTCCGCAGTCTCTGATTGTCTCCTGCAGTATGTACACAGTCTCTGATTGTCTCCTGCAGTATTCCCGCAGTCTCTGATTGTCTCCTGCAGTATGTCCGCAGTCTCTGATTGTCTCCTGCAGTATGTACACAGTCTCTGATTGTCTCCTGCAGTATTCCCGCAGTCTCTGATTGTCTCCTGCAGTATGTCCGCAGTCTCTGAGTGTCTCCTGCAGTATTCCCGCAGTCTCTGATTGTCTCCTGCAGTATGTCCGCAGTCTCTGAGTGTCTCCTGCAGTATTTCCGCAGTCTCTGATTGTCTCCTGCAGTATGTACACAGTCTCTGATTGTCTTCTGCAGTATGTACACAGTCTCTGATTGTCTCCTGCAGTATGTACACAGTCTCTGATTGTCTCCTGCAGTATTCCCGCAGTCTCTGATCGTCTCCTGCAGTATTCCCGCCGTCTCTGATTGTCTCCTGCAGTATGTCCGCAGTCTCTGATTGTCTCCTGCAGTATGTACACAGTCTCTGATTGTCTCCTGCAGTATTCCCGCAGTCTCTGAGTGTCTCCTGCAGTATTTCCGCAGTCTCTGATTGTCTCCTGCAGTATGTACACAGTCTCTGATTGTCTTCTGCAGTATGTACACAGTCTCTGATTGTCTCCTGCGGTATTTCGCAAGTCTCTGATTGTCTCCTGCAGTATTTCCGCAGTCTCTGATTGTCTCCTGCAGTATGTCCGCAGTCTCTGAGTGTCTCCTGCAGTATTTCTGCAGTCTCTGATTGTCTCCTGCAGTATGTACACAGTCTCTGATTGTCTCCTGCAGTATTTCCGCAGTCTCTGATTGTCTCCTGCAGTATTTCCACAGTCTCTGATTGTCTCCTGCAGTATGTACACAGTCTCTGATTGTCTCCTGCAGTATGTACACAGTCTCTGAGTGTCTCCTGCAGTATTTCCGCAGTCTCTGATTGTGTACATACTGCAGGAGACAATCAGAGACTGTGTACATACTGCAGGAGACAATCAGAGACTGCGGAAATACTGCAGGAGACACTCAGAGACTGTGTACATACTGCAGGAGACAATCAGAGACTGTGTACATACTGCAGGAGACAATCAGAGACTGTGGAAATACTGCAGGAGACAATCAGAGACTGCGGAAATACTGCAGGAGACAATCAGAGACTGTGTACATACTGCAGGAGACAATCGGAGACTGCAGAAATACTGCAGGAGACACTCAGAGACTGCGGACATACTGCAGGAGACAATCAGAGACTGTGTACATACTGCAGGAGACAATCAGAGACTGCGGAAATACTGCAGGAGACAATCAAAGACTGTGTACATACTGCAGCAGACAATCAGAGACTGTGTACATACTGCAGGAGACAATCAGAGACTGTGTACATACTGCAGGAGACAGTCTCTGATTGTCTGCTGCAGTATGTACACAGTCTTTGATTGTCTCCTGTAGTATGTCCGCAGCCTCTGAGTGTCTCCTGCAGTATGTCCGCAGCCTCTGAGTGTCTCCTGCAGTATGTCCGCAGCCTCTGAGTGTCTCCTGCAGTATGTCCGCAGCCTCTGAGTGTCTCCTGCAGTATGTCCGCAGCCTCTGGTAATCTCCTGCAGTATGTACACAGTCTCTGATTGTCTCCTGCAGTATGTCCGCAGTCTCTGATTGTCTCCTGCAGTATGTCCGCAGCCTCTGGTAATCTCTTGCAGTATGTCCACCGTCTCTGAGTGTCTCCTGCAGTATTTCCGCAGTCTCTGATTGTCTCCTGCAGTATGTACACAGTCTCTGATAGTCTCCTGCAGTATGTCCGCAGTCTCTGGTAATCTCCTGCAATATGTCCGCAGTCTCTGATTGTCTCCTGCAGTATGTCCGCAGTCTCTGATTGTCTCCTGCAGTATGTCCGCAGTCTCTGATTGTCTCCTGCAGTATGTACACAGTCTCTGATTGTCTCCTGCAGTATTCCCGCAGTCTCTGATTGTCTCCTGCAGTATTCCCGCAGTCTCTGATTGTCTCCTGCAGTATGTCCGCAGTCTCTGAGTGTCTCCTGAAGTATTTCCGCAGTCTCTGATTGTCTTCTGCAGTATGTACACAGTCTCTGATTGTCTCCTGCAGTATTTCTGCAGTCACTGATTGTCTCCTGCAGTATGTACACAGTCTCTGATTGTCTCCTGCAGTATGTCCGCAGTCTCTGAGTGTCTCCTGCAGTATTTCTGCAGTCTCTGATTGTCTCCTGCAGTATGTACACAGTCTCTGATTGTCTCCTGCAGTATGTACACAGTCTCTGATTGTCTCCTGCAGTATTTCCGCAGTCTCTGATTGTCTCCTGCAGTATTTCCGCAGTCTCTGATTGTCTCCTGCAGTATTTCCGCAGTCTCTGATTGTCTCCTGCAGTATGTCCGCAGTCTCTGATTGTCTCCTGCAGTATGTCCGCAGTCTCTGGTAATCTCCTGCAGTATGTCCACAGTCTCTGATTGTCTCCTGCAGTATGTCCACAGTCTCTGATTGTCTCCTGCAGTATGTCCACAGTCTCTGATTGTCTCCTGCAGTATGTCCACAGTCACTGATTGTCTCCTGCAGTATGTCCACAGTTTCTGATTGTCTCCTGCAGTATGTCCGCAGTCTCTGGTAATCTCCTGCAGTATGTCCGCAGTCTCTGATTATCTCCTGCAGTATGTCTGCAGTCTCTGAACCTCTCCTGTAGTATGTGTATTAATGTGCCCCTTTACTTGCTCAATTATTTGGGATTGCTCCACTGCTCAGTGAGAGGTAATGATGTGCATAAACCTCTAGCAACCAATCAGCAAACAGTAGTGATCTGATTTAATCTCTAGCAACCAATCAGTAAGTGCTAATGATGTGCTGTAACCCCTAGCAACCAATTAGTGAGCGCTAATAATGTACATTAACCTCTAGCAACCAATCGGCAAGCAGAAATTATGTGTTGTAACCTCTAGAAACCAGCCATTGAGCAGTAATGATAGGCTGTAACCTCTGGCAAACAATTGCAATCGCTGTGATCTGCTGCAGTAAACTGATTTTGAGTCTACCTGCTATTTTTTGTATGTCTCAGAATAGAGGGGGGGCCCCAAGAAAATGTTTGCCCAGGGCCCAATCAAAATTAAAGACGGCCCTGCTGGCGGGGCATTAAAAAAAGTCCTGCAAGCATCTTTGGGGCGGTGCGGGAGCCATGTATACACCACTCTTCCACCGCCTCTGCCCAATGAAATGAATGGCCTGCGAAGCGATTCGGCAGCGGCGCTACACGGGTGCATTTAACCGTTTAGTCGGCCGCTAGCGAGGGTTAGCGGCCAAATAGCACCGCTAAAACGACGGTAAATCGCCGCTAAAACTAGCGGCGTTTTACTGTCAACGCCCGCCCCAGTGTGAAAGCAGGTAAGGATGTGGAATCCCCTTCCACAGGCGGTGGTCTCAGTGGGGAGCATCGATAGTTTCAAAAAACTATTAGATAAGCACCTGAATGACCGCAACATACAGGGATATACAATGTACTACTGACACATAAACACACACATAGGTTGGACTTGATGGACTTCACCTACTATGTAACTATATATGGTGGGCACAAGAACAGACATGGTAGTTACTACACAACACAGCACATTACATGGAGGGCACAACACATGACATGGTGGGCACAGCACCTTATATGATGGGCACAACACATGACATGGTGGGCACAGCACCTTATATGATGGGCACAACACATGACATGGTGGGCACAGCACCTTATATAATGGGAACAACACATGACATGGTGGGCACAGCACCTTATATGATGGGCACAACACATGACATGGTGGGCACAGCACCTTATATGATGGGCACAACACATGGCATGGTGGGCACAGCACCTTATATGATGGGCACAACACATGGCATGGCGGGCACAGCACCTTATATGATGGGAACAACACATGACATGGTGGGCACAGCACCTTATATGATGGGCACAGCACCTTATATGATGGGCACAGCACCTTATATGATGGGAACAACACATGACATGGTGGGCACAGCTGAGCACATTACACCGTACCCCCATCCTCTTCTGTCTCACCATTGAATCATCTACTCATCTGTCCTAACACTGAACTCATCTGCTCCACCACAGTAACCCCCTTTCTCATCTGCCCCACTGCTGGGATAAGGAGGAGCCTGAAGCGGGAGGGTCAGGGACAGGGAGGAGCCTGAAGTGGGAGGGTCAGGGATAGGGAGGAGCCTGAAGTGGGGGGGTCAGGGATAGGGAGGAGCCTGAAGTGGGAGGGTTTGGGACAGGGAGGAGCCTGAAGTGGGAGGGTCAGGGACAGGGAGGAGCCTGAAGTGGGAGGGTCTGGGATAGGGGGGAGCCTGAAGTGGGAGGGACAGGGAGGAGCCTAAAGTGGGAGGGTCAGGGATAGGGAGGAGCCTGAAGTGGGAGGGTCAGGGACAGGGAGAAGCCTGAAGTGGGTGGGTCTGGGACAGGGAGGAGCCTGCAGTGGGAGGGTCAGGGAGGAGCCTGAAGTGGGAGGGTCAGGGATAGGGAGGAGCCTGAAGTGGGAGGGTCAGGAACAGGGAGGAGCCTGAAGTGGGAGGGTCTGGGACAGGGAGGAGCCTGCAGTGGGAGGGTCAGGGACAGGGAGGAGCCTGAAGTGGGAGGGTCAGGGAGGAGCCTGAAGTGGGAGGGTCA
This sequence comes from Lithobates septentrionalis, assembly GCA_037952835.1. Taxonomy (NCBI): domain Eukaryota; kingdom Metazoa; phylum Chordata; class Amphibia; order Anura; family Ranidae; genus Lithobates; species Lithobates septentrionalis. Next base: position 280,551 of record JBBDGP010004053.1, on the reverse strand, counting down.
GGGATAGGGAGGAGCCTGAAGTGGGAGGGTCTGGGACAGGGAGGAGCCTGCAGTGGGAGGGTCTGGGACAGGGAGGAGCCTGAAGTGGGAGGGTCTGGGATAGGGAGGAGCTTGAAGCCTGAAGTGAGAGGGTCAGGGAGGAGCCTGAAGTGGGAGGATCAGGAAGGAGCCTGAAGTGGGAGGGTCAGGGAGGAGCCTGAAGTGGGAGGGTCAGGGAGGAGCCTGACGTGGGAGGGTCAGGGAGGAGCCTGAAGTGGGAGGGTCAGGGAGGAGCCTGACGTGGGAGGGTCAGGGAGGAGCCTGACGTGGGAGGGTCATGGCAAGGATCTGCTCTGCAGAAACAACTTCCTCTTTTACTTCCTATTAAGGCCGAAGTTTCATCTGATTTTATTTTGTGTTCTCTGGCTTCCCCCTCCCCCCATCATCAACATTTTTTATATAAAACCTTTTCCATTTTCATTACAGACCTTATTTTAGTTGCAATGATCTCATCACCGGGTCTCTGTGCTTCTCTATGCAATGCAGGCAGATCATGGCTGGTGGGAGGAGCAACATTCCAGCACCCCGCCCATAGTACTTCTCTTACGAACCCTCTGTGCTGATGAAAGCCGTGGGAGGAGTTATGCAAATATCAAAATGCCTTCATGGGTGGGTGTCAGTCTGGGGGAGTGGGCGTTCCTAGGCAGGCTGCATTTGCATAGGTAACGCCCACATGTGCTGCTAAGTCTCCATGATTGAAAGAACGAAAATCCAATAAATGAAAAGGGGCGGGGCCAGGGACAGTCAGGATGGGGAGGAAAGTGGTGGATGATGCTGGGTGTTCTCCAGCCAGAAAATGAGGCAGGGCTCTATGTGACTTGCTGCAGCTTCTAATGCACATTGTGAGAAGCTCACAGTGTGCATTGAAATCAGAGGAAGATACTTCATTGCAGGGGGAGGAGCCGATAGAACTGTGCAAAACTGAACCAGAGGTTAGAGGTCAGATTTAAATGATGAAAACATTGACTTGTCACATTGTATTGATTATAGGAATCATTGACTTGTCACATTGTATTGATTATAGGAATCATTGACTTGTTACATTGTATTGATTATAGGAATCATTGACTTGTCACATTGTATTGATTATAGGAATCATTGGCTTGTCACATTGTATTGATTATAGGAATCATTGGCTTGTCACATTGTATTGATTATAGGAATCATTGACTTGTTACAGTGTATTGATTATAGGAATCATTGACTTGTTACATTGTATTGATTATAGGAATCATTGACTTGTCACATTGTATTGATTATAGGAATCATTGACTTGTCACATTGTATTGATTATAGGAATCATTGATTGTCACATTGTATTGATTATAGGAATCATTGGCTTGTCACATTGTATTGATTATAGGAATCATTGGCTTGTCACATTGTATTGATTATAGGAATCATTGGCTTGTCACATTGTATTGATTATAGGAATCATTGGCTTGTCACATTGTATTGATTATAGGAATCATTGACTTGTTACAGTGTATTGATTATAGGAATCATTGACTTGTTACATTGTATTGATTATAGGAATCATTGACTTGTCACATTGTATTGATTATAGGAATCATTGACTTGTCACATTGTATTGATTATAGGAATCATTGATTGTCACATTGTATTGATTATAGGAATCATTGGCTTGTCACATTGTATTGATTATAGGAATCATTGGCTTGTCACATTGTATTGATTATAGGAATCATTGGCTTGTCACATTGTATTGATTATAGGAATCATTGACTTGTTACAGTGTATTGATTATAGGAATCATTGGCTTGTCACATTGTATTGATTATAGGAATCATTGATTGTCACATTGTATTGATTATAGGAATCATTGATTGTCACATTGTATTGATTATAGGAATCATTGATTGTCACATTGTATTGATTATAGGAATCATTGGCTTGTTACATTGTATTGATTATAGGAATCATTGGCTTGTCACATTGTATTGATTATAGGAATCATTGACTTGTTACATTGTATTGATTATAGGAATCATTGGCCTGTTACATTGTATTGATTATAAGAATCAGAAGTATCTGCTGAATCCATCCATTATCCCCCGGGGGACCCCTGGATGAGGACCTGTTATTGATGCCCCCCTCTTCCTTGGCATGGAGCGGGATCCCCGGGACCCGTGATGGGCACACAGTCTGTGATCTCCATGGGTTGCACACTGGGCGGCGGAGCGTTGGCAGCGGCGGCTCTGGATGGAAACGTTTTTCTGGTTTGGAGCTCGCAGAGTAGAAGTGAATATTTTACGGGCTGATTTCTGCTGAGGTCAGGGGAAAAACGAGGACTGCGGGCTGCGGGGAGGAGGGCTGCGCGGTCCCATCCCCCCCCCCCCCCCGGGCAGACGCTGCGTCACCACCACATGAAGGGAATGGCGGCCCCGGCCGCCATAAACATCCCAGCAGTCCGCTTCCTGGCGGGAGTGTGACACGGGGACACGCCGAAAGTGAAACAAAACTCCCACATTGATTTATTCTTTACATTCTTCCTTATTCCCCTCCAGGAAGATCATCCAAACGCTCAGCGATTTCCTAAATCCCCCCTCCCCCCCCCTTCAGTCTTGCACAGTTGTAGCGGCTCCTCTCCCTGGACTGAAACGGCTTCCTCTGATGTCACTGCACACTGTGAGCTTCTCACAATGTGCATTAGAAGCTGCTACAAGTCAGATAGAGCCCGCCTCATTTCCTGGCTGGAGGACGTCCAACATCATCTAGCCCTTCCCACCCCAGCCTGACTGTCCCTGGCCCCGCCCCTTTCATTTATTGGATTTGAGTTCTTTCTATGCAAACCGGGAAAGGCCCTCAGAGTCCATTCACACTTGTGCGATTGGACACCAAAGTCGCATGACAAATCGCACATCATTTCTTTTCAATGGCACCCCTTGAAATCACTGCGACTTAAAGTCGCAGCAAGTTTGAAAAAGGCGCCTGCACTACTTAATAATAATAAAAGTCAATAATTCCTCTAATCAATACAAGGCAATAAGTCAACGATTCCTATTATCAATACAATGTGACAAGTCAATGATTCCTATTATTACTTTGGTGCGACCTTTCATGTGACTTTGATCCCTGGAATGTAAAGTCGAATTTTAAAATCACACCGAAGGTCGCGCTCCAAGGTCTGCGACTTTGGAAATCGTGCGACTTTTGGAGACGTGCCAATGTGAAAGGAGCCTTACTGTAATTACAAAGTATACATCGTATTCTATAATGACATAGAAAACTTTGTATCCTTCACCAAGTCATGCAAAGCTGAGCAATGTTTATAAACGTGTTACAAATGTAAAATGACATTTCTAATGCAAAGCAGTTCAAAGTTAATTACAAATGAAATAAAAAAAGTTGTTTTTTTTTTTTTTTTTTTTTATAAGATGTGAGGCTAAAAAGAAATAAAACAATAAAACAAATAACAATGAAGGAGAAGTTTGAGCCATTTGTTTGTTATCTAGAGAGGTAGGATAGAAATATTTCCCACATCACTCGGTTCTAATATTGGAAAAGAGGCAATAACGGGATAGGGGGAAATCAAAACAGAAACAAAAAAAAAAAAAACAGCATAAAAATAGAAGGTAAAGGGAGAAGGGGAAGAAGAAGTTAACTTGGGGAAAGGGAAGAAGGTAAATAGGAGAAGGGGGGGGGGGGGGTTGGAAGGAGTTAATTAGGGGAAGGTAAGAAATAAGTTAATTAGGGGATGGGGGGTAGTTATTTAGGGGAAGGGGAGGAGAGAAGTTAATTAGGGGAAGGGGAGAGAGGTAATTATGGGAAGAGAAGAAATACGTTTATTGGGGGGGGGGGGGGTTAATTAGGGGAAGCGGAAAGAAGATAATTAGGAGAGGGGGGGGGGGTTGAAGGAGGTGATTAAGGGAAGAGAAGAAATATGTTTATTAGGGGAGGGGGGGGTTAATTAGGGGAAGGGGAAAGAAGATAATTAGGAGAGGGGGGGGGGGTTGAAGGAGGTGATTAGGGGAAGAGAAGAAATATGTTTATTAGGGGAGGGGGGGGGTTAATTAGGGGAAGGGGAAAGAAGATAATTAGGAGAAGGGGGGGGGGGGGTTGAAGGAGGTGATTAGGGGAAGAGAAGAAATATGTTTATTAGGGGAGGGGGGGGGTTAATTAGGGGAAGGGGAAAGAAGATAATTAGGAGAAGGGGGGGGGGGGGGTTGAAGGAGGTGATTAGGGGAAGAGAAGAAATATGTTTATTAGGGGAAGGGGGAGAAGTTAATTAGGGGAAGGGGAGGACAAAGTTATTAAGGGCAAAGAGGGGGTTACCTAGGAGAAGTGGAGGAAGATGCCAACTTAGGGCGGGGGGGGGGGGGGTTCCTAGGGGAAGGGGAGGAAGAAGTAAATTTGGAGAAAGGAAGGAAGAAGTTAATTAGGGGAAGGTGGGGGGAGGGGAAAAGTTAATTAGGGGAAGAGGAAGAAAAAGTTAATTAGGAAAAGAAGAGGGGAGATGATTAATTAGGGGAAGGGAAGAAGACGTTAATTAGGGAAAGGCAGGGGGTGGGAGAGAAGTTAATTTGGGGAAGGGAAGAGATAAGTTAATTAGGCGAAGGGGAGGAAGAAGTACATTTGGGGAGGGGGAGGAAAAAGTTAGTTAGGGAAGGGGAGGAAGAAGTACATTTGGGGAGGGGGAGGAAGAAGTACATTTGGGGAGGGGGAGGAAGAAGTACATTTGGGGAGGGGGAGGAAGAAGTACATTTGGGAAGGGGATGAAGAAGTACATTTTGGAAGGTGAGGAAGAAGTACATTTGGGGAAGGGGAGGAAGAAGTACATTTGGGGAAGGGGAGGAAGAAGTACATTTGGGGAGGGGGAGGAAGGAGTACATTTGGGGAAGGGGAGGAAGAAGTACATTTGGGGAAGGGGAGGAAGAAGTACATTTGGGGAAGGGTAGGAAGAAGTACATTTGGGGAAGGGGAGGAAGAAGTACATTTGGGGAAGGGTAGGAAGAAGTACATTTGGGGAAGGGGAGGAAGAAGTACATTTGGGGAAGGGGAGGAAGAAGTACATTTGGGGAAGGGGAGGAAGAAGTACATTTGGGGAAGGGGAGGAAGAAGTACATTTTGGAAGGGGAGGAAGAAGTACATTTGGGAAGGGGATGAAGAAGTACATTTTGGAAGGGGAGGAAGAAGTACATTTGGGAAGGGGAGGAAGAAGTACATTTGGGGAGGGGGAGGAGGAAGTACATTTGGGGAAGGGGAGGAAGAAGTACATTTGGGGAAGGGGAGGAAGAAGTACATTTGGGGAAGGGGAGGAAGAAGTACATTTTGGAAGGGGAGGAAGAAGTACATTTGGGAAGGGGATGAAGAAGTACATTTTGGAAGGGGAGGAAGAAGTACATTTGGGAAGGGGAGGAAGAAGTACATTTGGGGAAGGGGAGGAAGAAGTACATTTGGGAAGGGGATGAAGATGTACATTTGAGGAAGGGGAGGAAGAAGTACATTTGGGAAGGGGAGGAAGAAGTACATTTGGGGAGGGGGAGGAAGAAGTACATTTTGGGAAGGGGATGAAGAAGTACATTTGGGAAGGGGATGAAGAAGTAAATTTGGGAAGGGGAGGAAGAAGTACATTTGGGGAGGGGAGGAAGAAGTACATTTGGGGAAAGGGAGGAAGAAGTTACATTTGGAAGGGGAGGAAGAAGTACATTTGGGGAAGGGGAGGAAGAAGTACATTTGGGGGAGGGGAGGAAGAAGTTAATTTGGGAGGGGGAGGAAGAAGTTAATTGGGGCTCGGTATCAGATGATGCATTCTATACAGCAGCAGCTACAGCTGATTCTGAGATACAGAAGAAGAGACAAATTGGCAGCCGGAATTTGCAGGCGATAGGTTGGTGGAGTGAAAGGCGCAGATACGTCACTGATGTTTTTTGGGGCATATGATGTACACCCCGCATGTCTGCAACTGGTTAAAAAAAAAAAAACACAAAATGCAATTATATAAGATGTATACAAATCGTCCCCAGCCAGAGGGCATCTGAGGTCACCTTGCCCAAAGTCTGTCTGCCCGCCTCCGTGTTGTATTTTCTGGCCAATGGGGTCCCTGTTGCATAATGGAGCACAGTTCCAGCATAATGTCACCAATTGTTTCCTCCAATTATATAAAATAGTGGCGCGTTCTGAGTGGCAGGGCACACAGTAATGCCATTGTTCAATGGAGGTGCCCGTTCCAATGGCCAAGAAAGTAACATTTGAGTAGCGACCCCAAACTGGAGCTCAGCAAAGATGGCGGTGTAGGGTCAGAGAGAGGGCGGAGGGTGCGGGCACAGGAGCACCACCTGGGATTACAGAGGTTCAAGCTGGGCAGAGATGGACATGAGAAGAGAGGGTGGGGAATCTTTAGTGCCCATTTGCATTTTTTCGGCACGCTAATGCGTTTGCAGTGACATAATTTTTTTTTTTTTGCGTGACAGGGCAAGCCTGATCATTGGATCATTGGATCAGAACAGGTTGAGTTTACCAGCATAGATAAAGGATTGACCACGCTGTGCTCTCCTGCTTAGTATGGTCAGTTTCTAATAGAAAAGCGGAGGGACTGGCAGGATCACCAGGGATTGCATATAAAGGACTCCTCTAGGTTGCCTCACTCACCATCACCGATCAGCTGAAAGCTTTCATTCAGCAACCACAGTCTTCTACACTAGATCTGATGGAACGTGTTTGGAATAAACGATTAAAGCTAAACGCCGGGCACACAAATGGTCGTATACAGTAAATATATTCCCCAATAGCCACCCAATAGCCCATAGATATTACAGTGTAAAAGTAGCAGTGACATCATCACTGGGGCTGTACATAGCCTGAGCAGAGAGCTGTGGGAGGGGCCCAGAGATTCCTTTTCTGTATTCTGCAAAAAAACCTGGTTGATCCTATTGCTCTCTGTCTCCCCCTTCTGTCCATGTCCCCAATTCAGTTAGGGATTTTGCAGAGCAGTGTTGGCAGCTCTGCACATGCTCAGTTTTCAGTGAGTTTCTATGCTGAGCATTTCCTCCCTATCACATCTCAGCTGTGACTATAGAGTCACACATGTGGGCGTATACACAATGACAGGCCACTCCCTCCCTCCTTTTACTCTATGCTCACTAACCAGCTAAACACAATGGGGGTGAGATATTGCATGCATATTAGTGGAGGCTTCACCTCCCTGTTTTTTTCAGACACAGGCTGGAGGGGAGTGGCAGAAATCTGCCCACACCGTGTTATTGCCACAAAATAATAAAGATTTAATTTCATATATATATTTGCATGACAATTTAAAACAGTTTATTGATATTATTAATTTTTACTCTTTATTCCACAGGCTGTGTTTTTTTGTTTTTTTTTTTAACATGTGACCAGCAACAGAGGACTAGAAGCTCCTCCTGCTTATGTTTCCCTGCAGACAGGCTGGGAGAGAGCCGGGTCATGTGACAGGTGGAGATCTATTAGAAAAAGGTACCTGGATATTTAGTTTATTCAAATAATTACAGCGCCGTCACCTTCATACAGAAATAAAAAGGACGATGCAAATTAAACAGGGTGTGTTTAGTATCACTTCACATTTTTTTTCCTAAAAGTAATAAAACTGTTGCTGTAACAGCCTAAAAAGTCCTTGACTTTCACTTGTTTGCCTATTTAAAAACAAAAACAAGACTTCCATTTCCATAGGATGACAACGCTGCTGTGCGTTTTCACTGCGTGGTCACCCTACTGCAAGAAGTGGAGAAATAACGACTCTATTGGCAGGATCAACAGATAATAAAACGAGGTTACTACTGTGTTAGGGGCTCATGCACACCGGACGTTTTAGCGTTTAGCCGCGTTTTTACATTAGCGTAAATGCGTGTTTTCGCGCGTTTTTTGACATTAGCGTTATTGGGCGTTTTTTCATTAAAAAACACTCCCTATAATGTAAAAACGCCTAAAAACACCAAACACCGCTAAACGCGGGCGTTTACCAGCGTTTTTTGGGCATTTTTACAGCTTGCTTTTACTTGGAAGCACAGGCTGTCATTTTTTTCTACTGCCCCTAAACGCTTATGCCTCCAAACGCCTCTGACAGTTTATGTGTGCATGGACACATAGGCTAACATGGAGGGGCGTTTAGAGGCAGTTAAATAGAAAACGCCCCTAACAGCAGCTGTAAAAACGTCCTGTGCGCATGAGCCCTTAATGCTACTGACAGATTGCATGGTTTATGCTGTTATATATGAAAGCATAGGCGTGCGCAGGGGGTGTGCCAGGTGTGGTGGTGGTGGTGGTAGGTGGTGGGATGGTTTCTTGGTGGTTTGGGTGATGGTGGTGGGGGGGTTTCTTGGTGATATGGGTGGTGGGGTTATGGTGGGTGGTGGTGGGGTGGTTTCATGACATGACATGGGTGGTGGTGGTGGGGTGGTTTCTTGGTGGTATGGGTGGTAATGGTGGTAGGTGGTGGTGGGGTGGTTTCTTGGTGGTTTGAGTGGTGTTAATGGGCTGGTTTCTTGCTGGTATGTATGGTGGTGGGGTGGTTTCTTGGTGGTATGGGTGGTGGTGGTGAGGTGGTTTCTTGGTGATATGGGTGGTTGTGGTGGTAAGTGGTGGTGGGGTGATTTCTTGGTGGTTTGGGTGTTGTTAATGGGCTGGTTTCTTGGTGGTATGGATGGTGGTGGGGTGGTTTCTTGGTGGTATGGGTGGTGGTGGTGGGGTGGTTTCTTGGTGATATGGGTGGTGGGATGGTGGTGGGTGGTGATGGTGGGGTGGTTTCATGATGACATGGGTGGTGGTGGGGTGGTTTCTTGGTGGTATGGGTGGTGGTGGTGGTGGTGGGGGGGGGGGTTCTTGGTGATATAGGTGGGGGGGGTGTTGGTGGTGGGGTGGTTTCTTGGTGGTATGGGTGGTAGTGGGTGGTGGTGGGGTGGGGTGGTTTCTTGGTGGTTTGGGTGTTGCTAATGGGCTGGTTTCTTGGTGGTATTGGTGGTTTCTTGGTGGTATGGGTGGTTTCTTAGTTATATGGGTGGTGGGGTGATGGTCGGTGGTGGTGGTGGGGTGGTTTCTTGGTGACATGGGTGGTGGTGGGGTGGTTTCTTGGTGGTGTGGTGGTTTCTTAGTGATATAGGTGGTCAGGTGATGGTGGGGGGTGGTGGTGGGATGGTTTCTTGGTGACATAGGTGGTGGTAGTGGGGTGGTTTCTTGGTGGTATGGGTGGTGTTGGTGGGGTGGTTTATTGGTGATATGGGTGGTGGGGTGGTTTCTTAGTGATATGGGTGGTGGGGTGATGGTGGGTGGTGGTGGTGGGGTGGTTTGTTGGTGGTAAGGGTGGTGGTGGTGGGGTGGTTTCTTGGTGGTATGGGTGGTGGGGTGGTTTATTGGTGATATGGGTGACATGGTGGTTTCTTGGTGGTATGGGTGGTGGGGTGGTTTATTGGTGATATTGGTGGTGGGGTGGTTTCTTGGTGGTATGGGTGGTGGGGTGATTTCTTGGTGGTATGGGTGGTGGTGGTGGACTGGTTTCTTGGTGGCATGGGTGGTGGGGTGATTTATTGGTGGTATGGGTGGTGGTGGGCTGGTTTCTTGGTGGTATGGGTGGTGGGTGGTTTATTGGTGGTATGGATGGTGGGGTGATTTCTTGGTGGTATGGGTGGTGCACTGGTTTCTTGGTGGTATGGGTGATGGGGTGATTTCTTGGTGGTATGGGTGGTGGACTGGTTTCTTGGTGGTATGGGTGGTGGGGTGATTTCTTGGTGGTATTGGTGGTGGTGGTGGTATGGGTGGTGGGCTGGTATCTTGGTGGTATGGGTGGTGGGCTGGTTTCTTGGTGGTATGGGTGGTGGGCTGGTTTCTTGGTGGTATGGGTGGTGGGTGGTGTCACAGATTCTCCCTGCTGATATTTCACCAAAGCTCCTAAAAAATTATTTTTAAATAATAAAAAATATAAATAATATTGTAAAAAAATAATACAAAAATAAAAAACTACTGACACCGTCCACTGCCCTACTACATTTTACATTTATTTTGAGTGTATGTATATATATATATATATATATATGCACTCACGTGTGTTTGAGTTATGGGGTGAACACCCTAATGCATTAAGCTGTGCATACCTATGTATGAAAGTATTAGATCAGATCATCCTGCGGGGATGTGTGGCTCACATTGATATACAAGAGGCGTTAGACTTTATCTGCCATAAATCTGAAAGATACATTTGTTTCCTTCTACAGACAGAAACAATATTTTAATGACATCTCGCGGCTTATGAGACATCCATAAATCTCAGGTGTGTGACACCCAGAGGAAATCTGCTCTCAGCGTGGGGGGGGGGGGGGATCTCCTTCCATCTTTGTGTTTCTTTTTTCTTTTACTCGAGATGCATTTCTATACGTTGCCCTGTAATGAGCTGTACATCCAGCCCAGTACAGTGTACACACCAGGAGTCGATGCAATATCTGCCCAATCACAGCCGATGTCCAATACAATCACAAAGAGAAAAGTTCTCAGGGAAAAAGATCAGCGCGCAATTTAAAAAGTTACAAAGTTACTGAAACACTTTGGGGGGGGGGGGGGGTGTCAGTAAATCTGCTGCGCCACTTTTCTGCCAATAATGTGTTGCGCTTTATTTGAAAAAGATCTGCGACAATTTTAGTTCTGATGGCGACTCGTTCTCCGAGTAGTTTCAGTTTGTTCCGCTTCTACGTGGTGGCGCGACACCTCCGCCAAATTCAACGGAAAATACTGACAGTTTGTATTTTTGCAAGAGTGGAGCCTAATGAAGAGACAGATTGTGCAAAAGTGGTGCATGCATTCTAAAAGTGGTGCCAAGTTCCAGACGGGTACATGAGTTTGAATTGCAGGGATTGCATCGTGTTCTACAGTCTGTTTAAACATTATTTGCCATGATAGATAAGGAATAGGTTTGGGAGAAATTAATCATTCGATCAGTTAAATGTCTCGCCGTCTTATCGGCGCTCGTACACTTTTTGCATACTTACTGGGTGTGCGCAAGGGTGTGTACGCAGGTCCAGACTAAGCCTGAGCTGCCGTAGTGTGTCCTCTTATTTCTTTTTTTTTTTCTTTTTTCTCTTTTGCTGGGGTGGTTTCTTGGTGGTATGGGTGGCAGTGGTGGGTAAGGGGGTGGTTTCTTGGTGATATGGGGGCTGGGGTGATGGTGGGTGGTGGTGTGGTTTCTTGGTGATATGGGTGGTGGTGGGGTGGTTTTTTGGTGGTTTGGGTGATGTTAATGGGCTGGTTTGTTGCTGGTATAGGTGGTGGTGGGTGGTGATTGGGTGGTTTCTTGGTAGTATGGGTGGTGGTGGTGGGGTGGTTTCTTGGTGATATGGGAGGTGGGGTTATAGTGGGTGGTGGTAGTGGGGTGGTTTCATGATGGCATGGGTGGTGGTGGGGTGGTTTCTTGGTGGTATGGGTGGTGGTGGTGGGGTTGTTTCTTGGTGATATAGGTGGTGGGGTGGTTTCTTGGTGGTATGGGTGGTGGGGTGGTTTCTTTATGGTATGCGTGGTGGTGGTGGTAAGTGGTGGTGGGGTGGTTTCTTGGTGGTTTGGGTGGTGTTAATGGGCTGGTTTCTTGCTGTATGGGTGGTGGTGGGGTGGTTCTTGGTGGTATGGGTGGTGGGGTGGTTTCTTGGTGATATGGGTGGTGGGGTGATGGTGGGTGGTGGTGGTGGGGTGGTTTCATGATGACATGGGTGGTGGTGGGGTGGTTTCTTGGTGGTATGGGTGGTGGTAGGTGGTGGTAGGTGGTGGTGGGGTGGTTTCTTGGTGGTATGGGTGGTGGTGGGGTGGTTTAGTGGTGGTATGGGTGATGGTGGTGGTAGGTGGTGGTGGGGTGGCTTCTTGGTGGTTTGGGTGGTGTTAATGGGCTAGTTTATTGCTGGTATGGGTGGTGGTGGGGTGGTTTCTTGATGGTATGGGTTGTGGTGGTGGGGTGGTTTCTTGGTGATTTGGGTGGTGGGGTGATGGTGGATGGTGGTGGTGGGGTGGTTTCTTGGTGACATGGGTGGTGGTGGTGGTGGGGTGGTTTCTTGGTGGTATGGGTGGTGGGGTGGTTTCTTGGTGGTATGGGTGGTGGTGGTGGGGTGGTTTCTTGGTGATATGGGTGGTGGTGGTGAGGTGGTTTCTTGGTGGTATGGGTGGTGGTGGATGATGTTGGTGGGTTGGTTTCTTGGTGGTAGGTTGGTTTTTTATCCATCCAGGTCTTCTAACTTCTATTGCCGTGGAGTCTCTATTGCAATCTACAAGGCCTGTTTACTAAAGGAGTAGTCCGATCAAGCATCTAACCTTAGGAAGTATTATTTTTATGAGAGTCCATGGAGCCAAAAATGTTCATTGCCACACCCAAAAAAAGAAAAGAAAACTGTACTTTTTACCAAGAGACACCCAAGAGAATTGCAAAGGTGTGAATAGGCTCTATAGAAAATAATGGTAGACCACTTGAAAACATGAGGTTTACCATTATTTTCTATGGGGCTTATTCACACCTTTTATGACAGATTATATAAAATTGTATTTTTTAATTTTTTTTTTTTTTAATACTGAAAGAGTAGTTGATACTTGTAACAGAATCCCAGCAAAGGCAAAGGAGTCAGTCATGCTCAGTTCACACTTGTGAGTCGGCATTTTCATCTGTTTATCATTTTTTTGCCCTTCTATACATTTTTAATGTATTTTTCATATATTTTTAGTCACCACCATTAAAGGTGAATAAGCTCCATATAAAATAATGGTAGACCACTTGACAACACGATACCATTACTTTCTATGGGGCTTATTCACACCTTTGTGGTTGCCTTAATGAGTAGCAGCCAACGTAGGTAAAATCCCACTGGTGTGAACGGAGACTTATTGAATGTAAACGCACCTGGGTCAAACAGAGATCTTTACTCAGAGATAAAAAGAAAAAAAAAAAGAAAAAAAAAAGAAAGACGCAACCAAAAAAAAAAAATGGGGCAGACTCGATGGACCATGAGGCCTTTCCTCTATGTTTCTTTCCCATGTAAGGGGGAGAAAAAAAATCACTTTTTAAAAAAAATTAAACTTGAACTTGATTGGCTTTTTGGAACCTTTGCAGGTTTGTTTGGTCGATATGATTCAGCTCTTAAGTGACCCCCCCCCCCCCCCCCAATCTGAAATGCGAGGGTCGACTTTTGAAGCTGAATTTTTTTTTTTTGGTTTTATAAAAATTGTAGAATCTTTTTGCTCCCGCCGCTCGTGGCCCTTGGTATGACGAGGAAGGAGACCACCATTTAAATTTACAAAGGATAATTTTAATAAATATATATTTTTTTTAATTTGCAGAATTAACACTAACTGCCTGACGTCACCTTAAAGTGGCATCTTGTAGAATAATGTACAAATAGTGTTCCTGCTCACATGGAGGTAGGAGGTAGAGTGGCTCGTGGCTGAAAACACCGCTCGTGGCTTGGTATGAGAAAGGAGGTCGCCATTCAAATTTACAAAGGATCATGCAGAATTTTTTTTTATTATTATTTTTTTTTAATTGCAAAATTAACACTAAAGAGGCATCCTGTGTAAAAATCTACAATTTGTGTTCCTTTGTCACACGAGCAGGGGGTAGAGTGGCTGGAAACACTGCTCGTGGTTTGGTATGAGAAAGGAGGTCGCCATTCAAATCTACAAAGGATCATGCAAAAAAAATGTTACTTTTTAATTTTTTTTTTTTTTATTGCAGAAATAACACTAACTGCCTAAAGGGGTACAATTGGTGTTCTTTTGTCACGCGAGCAGGGGGTAGAGTGTCTCAGGGCTGAAAACATTGGTCATCATGGCTTGGTAGGACGGGGAAGGGGGTCGCCATTCAAATTTATGACGGATTATACAAAATTTCCAAGTTTTTTTTCAAAATTGCCGAAATAAAACGGACCACCTGACACCACCCTAAAGAGACATCTTATAGAACAATGTAAAAATTGGTGTTCCTTTGCCACACGAGCAGGGGGTGGAGTAACCCTAGAATGAAAACGCCGCTCCTGGCTCGGTATTACAGGGATGATCGCCTTTCAAATTTATGGCGGTTTACGCAAATTTATAATTTTTTTAACCGCAGAATTAAAACTAAGCTCCTGACGTCACCCTAAAGGGACATGTTATAGAACATAAACAAGTGGTGTTCTTTTGTCACACGAGCAGGGGGTAGAGTAACCCTAGACTGAAAACGCTGCTCCTGTTTTGGTATTACAGGGATGATCGATATTCAAATTTATGACGGTTTATCTTTTTTCTTTGAGGAAGAAGAATTAGACTAACCACCTGACATCACCCCTATAGGGATGTCTTATAGAACAATGTACAGTGTCCTTGCTTTACAGAGAACACCTGACCTATCTGAAGCGTGGGAAAATGTTGTTATTTATCTTTTTAATGTATTTTTCTATAAGTTGTAAGCTTGTAAGTTTTAGCAAAGGATAAACAAAGGCAGAGGGAGGGGGGTTCTGGTTTTATAAACAGTCCTCTGTAATTTACTTTTACATGAATTGTATTCATTAGCAGAGACTATCAATGGCATTGGGGGACTTTTTGTTATTATTTATAGTTCTCTTTATTTTTTCAATTTTTAAAAAAAATAAAAAATTTAATTTTTTTTGTTCAGTTCTCTTTATATTTATTTAAATGTTATTCATCAGTAAAGGATATCAGGGCAGAGGGGACTTTTTGTCTTTATTTATAGCCTTTTTTGAATTCTTATATAAATTGTATTCATCAGCAAAAATGAAAAGAAGGGGGGGGGGGGGATTTTTTTGTTTTTATTTTAATATTTATTTTGTGTCTTTTTATATTGAATTTATTCATCAGTAAAGAATATCAAGTGGGGGGGGGGGAGACTTTTTGTCTTTATTTATAGCCCTCCTTAATATATTTTTTATATAAATTGTATTTATTCATCAGCAAAGAATAGAAATGTGAGGTTGGCTTTTTGTTTTTATTCACAGTTTTTTTTTAATGTATTTTTATATTGTATTTATTCATCAAGATTAAAAAGGAAGGGGATGACTTTTTATGTTTTTATTTATAGTTTTTTAAATGTACTTTTTTACTTTATTTACAGCCCTCTTTGATGTATTTTAAAAAAATAATAATAATAATTCATCAGCAAAGAATAAAAAGGGGGGGGGGGTGAGTTTTTTACTTATAGTTTTTTTTATGTATTTTTATATAAATTGTATTTATTCACCAGTAAAGAATATCAAGGGGGTGGGAATTGGGGTTGGGGGTGGCGACTTTTCTTGTCTCTGTTAATAGTAAAATATTTTTATATAAATTGTATGTATTCATCAGCAAAGAATAAAAATGGAGGGGGGTGAATTGTTTTGTTTTTATGTATAGTTTTTTTAAATGTATTTTTATATAAATTGTATTTATTCATCAGTAAAGAATATCAAGGGGGTGGGGATTGGGTTGGCGACTTCTCTTGTCTCTGTTTATAGTTCTCTTTAAAAATTTTTTATATAAGTTGTTTTTATCATCAGCAAAGAATAAAAATAGAAGGGGGGGGGGGGGGGTGAATTTTTTTATTTATAGTTTTTCTTTATTGTATTTTTCTTTAAATTGTTTTTATTCATAGGTAAAGAATATCAATGGGGGAGTGGCGACTTTTCTTGTCTTTATTTATAGTTCTCTTTAAAATATTTTATATAAATTGTATTTATTCATTAGCAAAAGAATAACAAAAGGGGGGGGGGGGACTTTCTGTCTTTATTTCTATTTCTCTGTATCGTGTTTTTATATAAATTGTATTCATTCATCAGCAAAGGATAACAAAAATGAGAACTTTTTTGTTTTATTTCAAGTTCTTAGGAACATATTTTTATATAAATTGTATTCTTTTCAGGAAAGAGTAACAAAGTATCATCACCATACAAAGCAAAGTGTTACCATTGAAGAGAGAACATTTTGGAAAGCAAGTCATGATCTTTGCAACAACCATCACAGATACAATCATAGGTGTAAAATCCCAGACAAATTGAAGTCGCCATCGTAGCGAGTCGCCATGCTTTTCCGTAATTCCAGGCGACCATCATCCGGAGGGCTCATTGTTACATAAGCCGCCTTCCCTTCCCATCGTAACACAGATCAAAGCCCAGGTTGGCTTACAGGCCGACCTCCAAATTACACCCCTCACAGCTGCGGGCTCAACCTTCAATCGCACTCTCCTCCGCCAAAAGCCATCATTTCTCAAAATTCCCCCACCTCACCGCCATCTTGGCGTTGGACGCCCTGGTCCATTCATTCCCTAACGACACCGCATGAGAGCCGTCCAAAGCCGCCATAAAAAAAACCAAAAAAACTGAAACCTCGTTTCGGTGAATACCACCAAGTGTAACACTTCAAAGTACCTTCTCCGGAAATGTAATCCATTAATAAAAAAAAAACAAAAAAAAACGCCGTCCTGATACCTCAATGTTTTCTGACTGCCCCCCCCCCCCCCCCCAAATCACACAACAAAAGACTTTTCTCTCTCGCTCCCTCTTTTCCAAACTTGCCAAACCTTTAAAAGATTTTGTAATCCCAAATTTTGCAAATTCGCAAAGCAGCGCGGCGGAGAGTTATAAAGAAAATAAAAAGTTGGGTACTTACGAAATTCTGAGTCGATCTGGGTTTAATTTATCCCGGGACGGTGCTGGGGAATATAAAGTGGGGTGTTTAGGTGAAGGGGGGGGGCTAGGAAAACTTTGCTGAGAGTTAGTTGAAGTTCAGCAGTTGGAATAGGGATGGGGGGGGGGGACGCAGACAAAGGAGGCAGCATCTACTAGGCTCAGGCTGCGGAGTTAGTGCAAAGCGGAAACAAATGGTGTTGTGCTTTTAGTTTATGAAGAAGTGAATGAACAGGACCAGCCCCTGTGCATGCGTCTGTCCAACCAGCACTGACTGCAACCCACAAGTCATAAATCATTGACAGGCACACCGCTTCTCCCTCTCCTGCACTCACTCAGTTTTTCCCTCGCCCTCAAGACTTTTTTTTTTTTTTTTTTTACTTTAAAAAAAAAAAAAAAAAAAAAAAAACCCGCCACACCCAGGCCTCGATGTTATAATCCCAAATCGGCAGAGCTGCCTTTGGGCGAAAAGCGATGGTATTTTGATTGGCAGAGCAAATGCATAAACAAAGAGAAAAAAAAAAACGTCTGAGCTTTCCGCCGCTGGCTGTCTACAAGGTCATGTCAGTTCTGCGTCCCTCGGAGCGCACCTGATGGGAAGACGACGCATGATAAGACCTCGTGCACATTGGATTTTTTACCCCTTCAATACCGGGCACTTTCACCCCCCCCCCCTGCCCAGGCCAATGTTCAGCTTTCAGCTGTCGCACTTTGAATGACAATTGCGCGGTCATGCAATGCTGTACCCAAACAAATTCTTTATCATTTTTTTGAGTCCAGTAGATCTTTCTTTTGGTGGTATTTAATGACCACTGGGGCTTTTTATATTTTGCTAAACAAATGAAAAAAGACCAAAAATTTTTGGGGAAAAAAAAGTATTTTTTCTGTTTTGTTTCTGTATAAAATTTAGCAAATGAGTAATTTTTCTCCTTCACTGATGTGTGCTGATGAGGCGGCACTGATGGGCACTGATGAGGCGGCAGTGATGGGCACTGATGAGGCGGCAGTGATGGGCACTGATGAGGCGGCAGTGATGAGCACTGATAGGCAAAACTGATGAGCACTGATAAGGAGGCACTGATGGGCACTGATATGAATTGGCACTGATGGACACTGATTGACTGCACTTATGAGCACTGATGAGGCGGCAATGATTGGCACTAATGAGGGGGCACTGATGGGCACTGATGGGCAATGATGAGACGGCACTGATATGCGGCACTGATGGGCACTGATGAGGAAGCACTGATGGGCACTGATAGACTGCACTGATGGGCACTGATGTGGCAGCACTGATGGGCACTGATGAAGTGGCACTAATTCGCACTGATGGGCACTGTTGAGGCAGCACAGGTTTGCGGCACTGATGAGGCGGCACTGATGGGCACTGGAAGGCGGAACTGATTGGCACTAATGAGGCGGCACTGATAAGGCTGCACTGATGAGGAGGCACTGATGGGCACTATTTGTGTATAGCTGTCCCCTATAGAAGAGTGTTTCTGACTGGTTACTATAGGTTACCGCATTCTTGATTGGATACACGTGGTGCATCTTCCTTCCTCTCGCTGTGCGTAGTTAATGATGTGAAAATGTACCATAGAATTAAAATAGATGACAATGTAACCAATCCTCTCCAGCAACACTATATACAGCGGGTAAAATAAGTATTGAGCACGTCACCATTTTTCTAGGTAAATATATTGGTAAAGGTGCTATTGACATCAAATTTTCCCCACATGTCGGTAACAACCCATGCAATCCATCCATACAAAGACACCAAGACAAATTAGTTCAGAAATTAAGTTCTGTGTAATAAAATGGAATGACTCAGGGAAAAAAAGTATTGAACACATGAAAAAAGGGAGGTGCAAAAAGGCATGAAAAGCCAAGACACCAGCTGAAAACTATCAGAAAGCAATCCTGTCCCTTGTCAGTGCAAAGTAATATCAGCTGGTTCAGTCTCAACTGACGGCCTATAAAAAGGTGTCTCATTACTAAGGTGTCACACAAAAACATCTCATGAGTGGTAAATGCAAAGAGCTCTCTCAAGACCTTAACATACTGATTGGTTACAGAAGGATATGTAAACTTCTGATTGTTCCAGTGAGCACTGTTGGGGCCATAATCTGGAAGTGGAAAGAACATAATTTCACCATAAACCAGCCACGAATAGGTGCTCTTCGCAGGATTTCTGACAGAGGAGAGAAAAGAATTATCAGAAGAGTTGTCCAAGAGCCAAGGACCACTTGTGGAGAGCTTCAGAAAGACCTGGAATTAGCAGGTACACAATAAGTACTGCACTCACCCGCCATGGTCTGTATGACCGCTCATCACGCAACACTCCATTGCTGAAGAAAAAGCATGTTGAAGCTCATTTAAAGTTTACTGCAGAACATTTAGACAAGCCTGTGAAATACTGGAAGAATATAGTCTGGTCAGATGAGACCAAAACTGAACTCTTTGGATGCCATAATACACACCATGTTTGGAGGTCACATGGCACATCACCCCAAAAACACCCCCCCATACCAACAGTGAGGTTTGGAGGTGGGAACATCATGGTGGGGGCGGGGCTGTTTTTCAGCACACGGTACTGGCAAACTTCATATCATTGAAGGAAGGATGAATAGCGGTAAAAATCTGCTGCCATCTACCAGGATGATGAAGATGAAACGAGGGAGGACATCATAGGAGGACATCTCAGCAAGACAATGATCCCAAACACAAAGCCAAGGGAACTCTCCATTGGTTTCAAAGAAAGAAAATAAAGCTGCTAGAATGGCCCAGCCAATCACCTGACTTGAATCCAATAGAAAATCTACGGAAAGAACTAAAGATCAGAGTTCATAGAAGAGGACCACGGAACCTACAAAATTTGAAGACTTATTTTACCTGCTGTATATGTCATTATCTGCTCTTCCCTAATCTGTGCAGAGATCTCTGTGCTCAGATGAGGGCGGAGTCACACTACTTGTCAGTCTCTGTGCTCAGATGAGGGCGGAGTCACACTACTTGTCAGTCTCTGTGCTCAGATCAGGGCGGAGTCACACTACTTGTCAGTCTCTATACTCAGATCAGGGCGGAGTCACACTACTTGTCAGTCTCTATACTCAGATCAGGGTGGAGTCACACTACTTGTCAGTTTCTGTACTCAGAGTAGGGCGGAGTCAACTACTTGTCAGTCTTTATACTCAGATCAGGGTGGAGTCACACCCACTTGTCAGTCCCTGTCCTCAGATCAGGGCGGAGTCACACTACTTGTCAGTCTCTGTACTCAGATCAGGGCGGAGTCACACTACTTGTCAGTCTCTGTACTCAGATCAGGGCGGAGTCACACTACTTGTCAGTCCCTGTGCTCAGATCAGGGTGGAGTCACACTACTTGTCAGTCCCTGTGCTCAGATCAGGGCGGAGTCACACTACTTGTCAGTCTCTATACTCAGATCAGGGCGGAGTCACACTACTTGTCAGTCCCTGTGCTCAGATCAGGGCGGAGTCACACTACCTGTCAGTCTCTGTACTCAGAACAGGGCGGAGTCACACTACTTGTCAGTTTCTGTACTCAGAGCAGGGCGGAGTCACACTACTTGTCAGTCTCTATACTCAGATCAGGGTGGAGTCACACTACTTGTCAGTCTCTATACTCAGATCAGGGCGGAGTCACACTACTTGTCAGTCTCTGTACTCAGATCAGGGCGGAGTCACGCTACTTGTCAGTCTTTGAACTCTGATCAGGGCGGAGTCAGATTACTTGTCGGTCTCTATACTCAGATCAGGGTGGAGTCACACTACTTGTTGGTCTCTGTGCTCAGATCAGGGCGGAGTCACACTACTTGTCGGTCTCTGTGCTCAGATCAGGGCGGAGTCACACTACTTGTCAGCCTCTGTACTCAGATCAGGGTGGAGTCACACTACTTGTCAGTCCCCAATCAGAAGTGAGGGGTCCTAAATGGGACACCTGGCCAATCAGAAGTGAGGGGTCCTGGATAGGACACCCAGCCAATCAGAAGTGAGGGGTCCTGGATAGGACACCCGACGAATCAGAAGTGAGGGGTCCTGGATAGGACACCCAGCCAATCAGAAGTGAGGGGTCCTGGGTGGGACACCCAGCCAACCAGCAGTGAGAGGTTCTGAATGGGACACCTAGCCAATCAGCAGTGAGGGGTAGTAGATAGGACACCCAGCCAATCAGAAGTGAGGGGTCCTCAGTGGGACACCCAGCCAATCAGCAGTGAGAGATTCTGGATGGGACACCTAGCCAATCAGCAGTGAGGGGGTACTAGATGGGACACCCAGCCAGTCAGCAATGAGGGGTTCTGGATGGGAAACTCAGCCAATCAGCAGTGATCAAATCTATACATGTTCCCCTTTGTGCATAGCTCTCCTCTTTAAAAGACGGTTTCTGATTGGTTACCATGGGTTACGGCGCTCTTTATTGGATACATGTGTTGCGTCTGCTTTCCTCTCGCTGTGTGTAGTTAACAATGTGAAGATGTAACAAAGAAATATAAATGATGACAATGTAACAAATTCTCTCCAACAACACTCTCTATATACTCACAAAAGTAAGTACACCCCTCACATATTTGTAACTATTTTATTATATCTTTTCATGTGACAACACTGAAGAAATGACACTTGTCTACAATGTAAAGTAGTGAGTGTACAGCTTGTATAACAGTGTAAATTTGCTGTCCCCTCAAAATAACTCAACACACAGCCATTAATGTCTAAACCGCTGGCAACAAAAGTGAGTACACCCCTAAGTGAAAATCTCCAAATTGGGCCCAATTAGCCATTTTCCCTCCCCGGTGTCATGTGACTCGTTAGTGTTACAAGGTCTCAGGTGTGAATGAGGAGCAGGTGTGTTAAATTTGGTGTTATCGCTCTTATGCCGCGTACACACGGTCGGACTTTTCGTCTACAAAAGTCCAACGGACGCTGACGGACTAAAGCTGGCTGGTAATCCGATCGTGTGTGGGCTTCTCCGGACTTTCAACATACTTTTTTAGCCTCAAATCCGACGTACTTTAGATTTGAAACATGCTTCAAATCTTTACTTCGTAACTACGACGGACCCCGAAATCCGCTCGTCTGTGTGCTAGTCCGACGGACAAAAAGCCACGCTAGGGCACCTATTGGCTACTGGCTATGAACTTCCTTATTTTAGTCCGGTGTACGTCATCACGTAAGAATTCGATGGACTTTTGTGTGATCGTGTGTAGGCAAGTCTGTTCGTTAGAAAGTCCACCGCAAGTCCGTCGAAAGTCCGCCGAAAGTCTGCCGGAAGTCTGTCGGACAGGCTGTCTGACTTTTGTAGACGAAAAGTCCGACCGTGTGTACGCGGCATAACTCTCTCATACTGGTCACTAGAGGTTCAACATGGCACCTCATGGCAAAGAACTCTTTGAGGATCTGAAAAAAAGAATTGTTGCTCTACATAAAGATGGCCTAGGCCAGTGATGGCGAACCTTTTTGAGCCCGAGTGCCCAAACTGCAACAAAAAACGACTTATTTTTTTTCAAAGTGCCAATACCGCAATTACACCTGAATACCGAGGTTTTAGTTTAGAAAAAACAACTCGTACAGTTGTCCAAACTAATTAACAGCTTTTGTTTAAAAAGAAAAACACAATAACAGAGCTTTCCATTAAACATTTTTTTTGGCAGAGTACTGCAGAGTATTGCAGAGTATGGGCAGAGTATGGGGAGAGTATTGCAGAGTATGGACAGAGTATTGCAGAGTACTGCAGAGTATGGGCAGAGTATGGGCAGAGTATGGGCAGAGTATTGGCAGAGTATTGCAGAGTATTGGCAGAGTATGGGCAGAGTACTGCAGAGTATTGCAGAGTATGGGCAGAGTACTGCAGAGTATTGGCAGAGTATGGGCAGAGTATTGCAGAGTATTGGCAGAGTATGGGCAGAGTATGGGCAGAGTATGGGCAGAGTACTGCAGAGTATTGCAGAGTATGGGCAGAGTACTGCAGAGTATTGGCAGATTATGGGCAGAGTATGGGCAGAGTATGGGCAGAGTATTGGCAGAGTATGGGCAGAGTACTGCAGAGTATTGCAGAGTATGGGCAGAGTACTGCAGAGTATTGGCAGAGTACTGCAGAGTATCGGCAGGCAGAGTATGAGCAGTGTATTGGCAGAGTACTGAAGAGTATTGGCAGAGTATTGCAGAGTATTGGCAGAGTATTGCAGAGTACTGCAGAGCATTGCAGAGTATGGGCAGAGTACTGCAGAGTATTGCAGTGTATGGGCAGAGTACTGAAGAGTATTGGCAGAGTATTGCAGAGTATGGGCAGCGTATGGGCAGAGTATTGGCAGAGTATGGACTGAGTATTGGCAGAGTATGGACTGAGTATTGGCAGAGTATGGACAGAGTATTGGCAGAGTACTGCAGAGTATGGGCAGAGTATTGGCAGAGTATGAGCAGAGTATTGGCAGAGTACTGCAGAGTATTGGCAGAGTATTGGCAAAGTATTGGCAGAGTACTGCAGAGTATTGGCAGAGTATGGGCAGAGTATTGGCAGAGTACTGCAGAGTATTGGCAGAGTATGGGCAGAGTATTGGCAGAGTACTGCAGAGTATTGGCAGAGTATGGGCAGAGTATTGGCAGAGTATTGGCAGAGTACTGCAGAGTATTGGCAGAGTATGAGCAGTGTATTGGCAGAGTACTGAAGAGTATTGGCAGAGTACCGCAGAGTATTGGCAGAGTATTGGCAAAGTATTGGCAGAGTACTGCAGAGTACTGCAGAGTATTGGCAGAGTATGGGCAGAGTATTGGCAGAGTACTGCAGAGTATTGGCAGAGTATGGGCAGAGTATTGGCAGAGTATGGGCAGAGTATTGGCAGAGTATGGACAGAGTATTGGCAGAGTATTGGCAGAGTACTGCAGAGTATCGGCAGGCAGAGTATGAGCAGTGTATTGGCAGAGTACTGAAGAGTATTGACAGAGTACTGCAGAGTATTGGCAGAGTATGGACAGAGTATTGCAGAGTACTGCAGAGTATTGGCAGAGTATGGGCAGAGTATTGGCAGAGTACTGCAGAGTATTGGCAGAGTATTGGCAGAGTACTGCAGAGTATTGGCAGAGTATGAGCAGTGTATTGGCAGAGTACTGAAGAGTATTGGCAGAGTATGAGCAGTGTATTGGCAGAGTACTGAAGAGTATTGGCAGAGTATGAGCAGTGTATTGGCAGAGTACTGAAGAGTATTGGCAGAGTACTGCAGAGTAGTGCTGTGGGTTGGATCTGTAGTGCCCACAGCGCTGCTCAGTACCCATACTCTGCAAACGATCTCTCCCCCTCTCCCCTCGTAGGGCGCGTGGGAGCAATATTCTGGGAAGACATCCATGGACGCCCTCCCAGAATAAGCCGACCGCGCTGTAGCCATCTTTCGGCTATGGCCCGGTCGGCAAGTGGTTATTACACTCACATTTCAGTCGTTTAAATCAGTCGGTTGTCCTCCGGTTTCCAGCTGGGCTGCAGTGTGGGGTCTGTCCCCAGTCGCTCCGGTGGTGTCCGCTGCTCCGAAGAAGGGATTTCCCACAGCAGGCACGTCAGCAGGTGCGTCGGAAGGGAACGTCAGATGCTTGAGAACGGGGGGTGTGTGGCTTCAGCGCTCGCGTTCGGAGCATGCGTCACGCCCACTCGGACACGTCACCGCTAGCCCAGAGAACTGTGGGAGATGTAGTCTGCAGTGCGGTGTGGATGATTCAATGATTTGTCAGTGCAGTGTATGATTTCTTAATTGTCACGGCTTGCCCACAGAGACGGCTCAGCGTGCCGGCAGCAGCACGCGCGCCACGCGTTCACCATCACTGGCCCAGGCTATAAGAAGATTGCCAAGACCCTGAAACTGAGCTGCAGCACGGTGGCCAAGACCATACAGCGGTATAACAGGACAGGTTCCACTCAGAACAGACCTCGCCATGGTCCACCAAAGAAGTTGAGGTCACGTGCTCAGCGTCATATCCAGAGGTTGTCTTTGGGAAATAGATGCATGAGTGCTGCCAGCATTGCTGCAGAGGTTGTAGGGGTGGGGGTGGGGGTCAGCCTGTCAGTGCTCAGACCATACGCCGCACACTGCATCAAATTGGTCTGCATGGCTGTCGTCCCAGAAGGAAGCCTCTTCTAAAGAGGATGCGCAAGAAAGCCTGCAAACAGTTTGCTGAAGACAAGCACTGGGGAGCTACAGTTCATTGAGGGAACCAAGAATGCCAACATGTACTGTGACATACTGAAGCAGAGCATCATCCCCTCCCTTCAGAGACTGGACCGCAGGGCAGTATTCCAACATGATAACCACCCCAAACACACCTCCAAGACCACCACTGCCTTGCTAAAGAAGCTGAGGGTAAAGGTGATGGACTGGCCAAGCATGTCTCCAGACCTAAACCCTATTGATCATCTGTGGGACATCCTCAAACGGAAGATGGAGGAGCGCAAGGTCTCTGACATCCACCAGCTCTGTGATGTCATCATGGAGGAGGGGAAGAGGACTCCAGTGACAACCTGTGAAGCTCTGGTGACCTCCATGCCCAAGAGGGTTAAGACAGTGCTGTAAAATAATGGCGGCCACACAAAATATTGACACTTTGCGCCCAGTTTGGACGTTTTCACTTAGGGGTGTACTCACTTTTGTTGCCAGCGGTTTAGACATTAATGGCTGTGTGTTGAGTTATTTTGAGGGGACAGCAAATTTACACTGTTATACAAGCTGTACACTCACTACTTTACATTGTAGACAAGTGTAATTTCTTCAGTGTTGTCACATGAAAAGATAGAAGGAAAGATTTACAGAAATGTGACTGAGGGGTGTACTTACTTTTGTGAGATACTGTATATGTTTAGTACATGATAATAAATAGAAGCAATAAATGTTCCCGATTGTTTGCATTGTTTTGTGCAGAGACAGGCTCCTGAAGTTAGAAGTACCAACCAATCAGATTACAGCTTTTCCTGTTTTCAGAAGGTGATAAATACCTGGAAGTGCTACATTGACACCTGCAGTCCAGGTGACCCCGTTATCCTGCAGAGTCTCAGCAGGCTGCATTATGTTGCACCTGATATCAGCGATGTGGACGCACACAGCTGTTACAATGCAGGGCTGGGGCTCAGTGAGAAGAAGTATTTTCCTTTTCTTTTGATTCTTTGTATCTGTCGGTCTCAGTGAGATCCTCCCCTGCACAGTCCTCATAAAGCTGCAGCTCCCTCTATTCATCCCGGTGGCACTCCGGCTGCTTACCTCTGCCGTTAAGGCTCCAGGTCCCTCCTTTTCTTGGCTGGCACTGTATTTTCACCCTTCCCCCCTCTCCCCATCCTCATAAATACCCCTCCCTGGCAGCACAACCCAAAGCTGTAACCGCGGGACTGCGTCAGAAGCTGAGAGAAGGAAATCCTGAGAATGAGTCAGCCAGGCCGAGCGACCACACCCGACGTGGGACGACACAGGCTGCCGTGTGCACGCCGAATTCCCCGCCGCCCCGCCACGGCTATGAGAGCCCCGTGTACACCTCCAAATGCAGAAAAAAATCAAATGTTCTCTATGGAGACGGTTCACATCTCCACTACGAGTCGCCTGAAGCCAAACGCCTGAAGCTCAAAATAGTCCTGGAGCTTTTTTTTTAGCTCAAATCGGGCAGATTTGAGCTAAAAGAAGCATTTTTTTTCCTCCATAGAACTGCATGAAAACGCTTGATTTGGGAGCTTTTGACAGTTTTTCTGCTCTAATGCAACAATTAAATAGAAGTAAATAATATATAAAAATAAGTAAATAAATAATGAATAAATAAAATGCTTAAATAATCAATTAAATATTTTTTTTTTAAAAACGTAATCCTAACAGATAATCCTAATATTAACCCCTAACCTTAATATTGACCCATAACCCTAATATTAACCCCTAATTCTAACCCCTAACCTTAATATTGACCCATAACCCTAATATTAACCCCTAATTCTAACCCCTAACCTTAATATTGACCCATAACCCTAATATTAACCCCTAATTCTAACCCCTAACCTTAATATTGACTTCTAACCCTAATATTAACCCCTAACCCTAATCCTAGCCCTAACCCTAATCTTAACCCCTAATCCTAACATTAACCCCTAACCCTAATCCCTTAACATTACCCCTAATCCTAGCCCCTAACCCTAATCATAACCACTAACCCTAATATTGACTCCTAACCCTAATCATAACCCTAATATTAGCCCCTAACCCTAATATTGACCCCTAACCCTAATCCTAACCCCTAACCTTAATATTGACCCCTAACCCTAATATTAGTCCCTAACCCTAATCCTAACCCCTAACCCTTAAGATTGACCCCTAATCCTAACCCTTAATCCTAAAATTGACCCCTAACCCTAAGGTTGACCCCTAACCCTAATCCTAACCCTAATATTAACCCCTAATCCTAACCCCTAACACCAATATGAACATTAACCCCTAACCCTAATCCCTTAACATTAACCCCTAATCCTAGCCCCTAACCCTAATCATAACCACTAACCCTAATATTGACTCCTAACCCTAATCCTAACCCTAATATTAGTCCCTAACCCTAAAATTGACCCCTAATCCTAAAGCCCCTAACCCTAGGATTGACCCCAAACCCTAATCCTAGCCCCTAATCCTAACCCTAACCCTAAGATTGACCCCTAACCCTAATATTTACCCCTAATCCTAACCCCTAACCCTAATGGGGCGTACACACGGTCGGACTTTTCGTCTACAAAAGTCCGACAGCCTGTCCGACAGACTTCCGGCGGACTTGCGGCGGACTTGCGGCGGACTTGCGGCAGACTTTCTAACGAACGGACTTGCCTACATACGATCACACAAAAGTCAGACGGATTGGTACGTGATGACGTACACCGGACTAAAATAAGGAAGTTCATAGCCAGTAGCCAATAGCTGCCCTAGCGTGGGTTTTTGTCCGTCGGACTAGCATACAGATGAGCGGATTTCGGGGTCCGTTGTAGTTACGACGTAAAGATTTGAAGCATGTTTCAAATCTAAAGTCCGTCGGATTTGAGGCTGAAAAAGTCCGCTGAAAGTCCAGAGAAGCCCACACACGATCGGATTACCAGCCAGCTTTAGTCCGTCGGCGTCCGTTGGACTTTTGTAGACGAAAAGTCCGACCGTGTGTACACCCCATAAGATTGACCCCAACGCTAATCCTAGCCCTAATTTTAACCCCTAATCCTAACCCCTAACACCAATATGAACTCCTAACCTTAACATTGACCCCTAACCCTAAGATTGACCCCTAACCCTAATATTGGCCCCTAACCCTAATCCCTTGAATGGAAAAGGGGAATTGGGACTTTAAATGAGGCACATATGCGGTGTGCCTCCATCCCTATACTATGTGCAAAAGAGAAGGGAAAGTGGGACTTTGAATGAGATAGATGACTTTGTGGAGGCAAAGTTGAAATAAATGCAAAATTGTTTTATTAGTAACGAACGTTGTAAAGAATATGGCAATAAAATAACCACATATACATTCAATACAGTAATTCATATAGACTCCACCCACACATAAAATACAGGTGTGGCATGGGAAAAAAAGTTTGCATGAGTATGGTATTGTCAGAGCAGTTCAAAGGTACATAACATAGGGTAAATTTATATTAATACATAAGACATAAAAACAGCACCAGCAACAGGAGTATGGGTGTAGGAAGTAAAACCAAAATAGATGAATAAATAAATGTCAGAATTATTAATCTGCTGCAGACCGAAATTCAATGTGTCCATTACAGACACAGGTCAGCATCACTTGTGCCCGACGCGTTTCGTGTAGAGACACTCCTCAGGGGCAGATGCTAAAATATATCTGCAGAGTGTAAAGAAAAAAATGGTGACATTAGTCTAGTTCTAATTGGTAATGTAGAAATAGGGCAGATTAGCCCGTCCTAAATACTCACATAGGGTCCAAAATGGTAAAATGTTGCGGCCATGTAATCAAAGTCCCAAGATAGCCTCCCCCGGGAACTGAGGTAATTGCAGCCACGCACAGCAGGGCGCATGCAACAAAACCTCCCGATGACCCAAGGCACAAATTGCTGGTGCCTCCACAAAGTCATCTATCTCATTCAAAGTCCCACTTTCTCTTTTTTTCTAACCCTAATCCCTAACCCTAAGATTGACCCCTAACCCTAATCCTAACCCCTAACCCTAAAATTGACCCCTAACCCTAATATTGATCCCTAATCCTAACTCCTAACCCTAAGATTGACCCCTAACCCTAATCCTAACCCTAATATTAACCCCTAATCCTAACCTCTAACACCAATATGAACTCCTATCCCTAATATTGACCCCTAATCCCAATCCTAACCCTAATATTGACCCCTAATCCTAACTTCCAACCCTAATATTGACCCCTAACCCTAAAGCCCTTAACCCTAATCCTAACCTTGAACCTTAATATTGACCCCTAACCTAACAAAATAAATACATCAAATTAAGTAAATAAATAATAAATAAAATAAATAAATGAATCCCTTAAAGTAAAAAACTGAAACTATAAATCATAATAAATGAGGAATAAATAAAAGAATGAAAAAGCTGAAACACATAGCAACAAATGATAAAAGAGGTGATTTTTCTCTATTGGCTAATAAAAAAAAACCTCAACAGCTCAAAAACAGTTTAAAAACAAAGGCCCGAAAAAAAATCATATTGCAACTTTAGTTCATTTCCATGCGTTGCCATTGAATATAACGTAACGTTCATTTGATGCATCAAGCAGAATTTATCCAAAACGCAACGCACTGCCTCTATCGCAATGAGATGAAGAGCTGCATAGATTACAATAGGCTTTTGTTTCCTTGAGCGTGTAGTGCGCTAAAAGGATGGTGTGAGCGGGTCCTCGAGCGCAGAAGAGCTTTGGCACCAGGGATGCTGGTGGGGGGGGATGTAAATTTGTAAATGGCGGGAGAGCTCCCAGAATCCTTTGCAGCCTTTAATGCAAGGCTAAAAGAATTGGCCAAAATGACCCACTGATTCTGTGTTAATGACGGTGCTACAAAGCACACGGGAGAGTGACGGGTGACATGGCGACCGGGAGACTTCTGATGTAAGGGGGAACTCTGATGGGGACATCTGATGTAAGGGGGAACTCTGATGGGGACATCTGATGTAAGGGGGAACTCTGATGGGGACATCTGATGTAAGGGTGTCATGAAGATCCTGCCAGTAACCGGCGATCCAGACGTACGGGAATACGGCCACGGGTTCCACTGCGCAAGCGCGCGCGTTCACGGGTGCTGTCACGCACGGGCACGCGCGCGCACTCCCGCTGGTGCCAGGCGGGCTATTTAAACCGGTCTGTCACACTCCATCCCCGCTGTCTGCTCTACAGCGTTCCGTGCGCCTTAACCTGATCTGACTTGTGTACTCTGTTATCTGACCCGGCTTCCTGTTTGACCATCCTGCTATCCGCCTGCACCAGACCCTCTTGGCTTGCCTGACCATCCCTCTGTGTTATCCCTGGTACCTCTGCTGCCCGACCGATACCGACCACGAGCTTGTTTGACCATTCCTCTGTCCAATACGAGTATTCAGTCTGTTACCTGCTGCCTTGTTCCTGGTTCCAGCCCAGCGTTCCAGGCTACTACCTGCTGCTTATTCCTGGTTCCAGTACAGCGTTCCAGGCTACTACCTGCTGCTTGTTCCTGGTTCCAGTCCAGCGTTCCAGGCTACTACCTATTGCTTTGTTCCTGGTTCCAGCCCAGCTCTTCAGTCCGGCTTACTTACCTGCTGGGGTTCCTGGTCCTCTCTGCTTTCCAGTCTCCAGTCTCCAGTTTCCAGTCTCCTCTTCAGCTCCAGGTTCCAGAGGTACCCATACCACTCCTCACTCCTGGCCCTCTGTCTCCATTCCAGGGGAATGGGAGTGGGAGCTGTAAGGGAGGTCTTTCTCTGCACTTCAGGCTCAAAACCTACCAGGTACGTGACAGTAGCAGACAGCCATGTCTGAGCCTGAGCAGGGAACGTCTCCCATGGAGGAACTCTGCGCACACCTGGCAGGATTGACTGAAGCAGTCAAGAATCTGCAGCAAGGATATACCAGGCTGGAGGAACGAGTGTTAACCTTGTCTAATCCCATTGGGGCTCAGGGAGTTCCTTCTGCTCCTGCTCCTTCAGTCGGGCCTTCCTCAATGGTGGTGATGCTCCCTCCAGAACCCAAGGTTCCAACGCCTGAACGTTTCTCCGGGAATCGCCATAAGTTCAGGGTCTTCCGCAACTCCTGTGAATTATTTTTTGCTCTTCAGCCACGTACCTTTTCCCTGGAGGCTACCAAGGTGGGCTACGTAATTTCTCTGCTTTCTGGTTACCCCCAAATCTGGGCCCACCGCCTCTTGGAGCAAAAGGACATATCCCTGACCAATCTCTCCACCTTCTTTGAAGAATTGGGTCAGTTGTACGATGACCCCCAGCTGTCCGTGACTGCAGAGGCGGCTCTGCACACCCTTCAACAGGGTCGCAGGGCAGCAGAGGACTATGTGGCTGAATTCAGGAAGTGGAGTGCGGACACAACTTGGAATGATGCGGCTCTCCGCTATCAGTTTCGGATGGGACTCTCTGACTCTCTGAAGGATGAATTGGCCAGGGTGGGTACACCACTGACTTTAAATGCCTTGATCGATCTAGCCATCCAGATCGATCGACGCCTAAGAGAGCGTAGGACTGAGAGAGCTATGGGATCTCCTCGCCCAACTTGGGTTACCCCTAAGGTTCCTCATCATACGTCACCAACACCACCTACCTCCACGTCTAACCTACCTGAGCCAATGCAATTAGGAGTCCTGCGGCCTTCTCTTACCCAGGAGGAGCGACAACGTCGTCAAGTGAATAATTTTGCCTGTATTGCGGGGAGCCTGGGCACTATGTCAGGAACTGTCCCCTCAAACTCCGTAAGTGCCTATCCCTGTCCACTGACTATGTTACACCTCTGGCTAAGAAGACTACTCACCTTGCTCTCTCTATCCTGTTACAGCTTCCAGGAGAGACTCTGCAAATAGCCGCCATTATTGATTCTGGAACTTGCAGCTGTTTCATGGATTCTCTTTTTGCTACCCAACACCAGATACCTTTGTTGCCTAAGGCCCATGGACTTTCCATCCATCTAGCTGATGGAACCGCCATTAAATCTGGACCTGTTACCCTTGAGACTATTCCAATACCTTTAAATAGGTATGAAGAATGGAGGGATTTTTACGGTGCAGATTAATTAAATGTATGAAAGAAACTATATATCTTATCTCTTTTTCTTAAAAAAGAACAATTTTATTGTTTACATTAAAAGCAAACACATATACTATTCATTGTGACAATACAATTAAAACAAAGTGGTCAGAAAATAGGGAATAACAAGTAGGATATACACTACAAATTCATGGGTGGTGGTTATTGCATACTAGCCCGACATGTTTCGCATTTGTCGCTTTCTCAAGGGGTATGCAATTAAGTAGCGAATCATCCAATACTTTTATTGATTCTACAAAAAAAGGGGGGGAAAAAAGTTTTATATACATAAATAGACATTTTACAATAATAGTGCAACATTAGAAGGCATAGTGAAACATGTGTTGTCACTCCGAAGCATCCATAAAGGCTTACCCCCAACAAAATTGACCCTATGGAATCTCGTCAGAACCAGCGTGTGCTTTTTTAAGAAAAAGAGATAAGATATATAGTTTCTTTCATACATTTAATTAATCTGCACCGTAAAAATCCCTCCCTTCTTCATACCTATTTAAACTATTTTTTTTTGGGATGTGGTGCCTATTTTGAGGGTGTTTTTCCCATTTTCGGAACCAAAACCTTATATTATTCCAATACCTGTCTTCATTTCCAATTCCCATCAAGAACTGCTACGCCTGGATATCATCGCCTCACCCCTGTTTCCCATAATCCTCGGCATGCCATGGTTACAGGCTCACAATCCGGACATTAATTGGATCACGGGTGAGGTTACCTTTCCTTCTTCATATTGCCAACAGTTTTGCAAAACTCAGAACGCTCAGGAGAACCCTACCTTGCTCTGCCTAGATACAGATCCTAGTCTACCCCTCTCCATCCCTTCTGCCTATCATGATTTCTTGGATGTATTCAGCAAGCAGGGGGCAGAGGTTTTACCCCCTCACCGGGCCTATGACTGTCCTATTGAATTACTTCCCGGTGCGGAGATTCCTTTTGGAAGAATCTTTCCTTTAACTGAAGTAGAACAAGGGGTTTTAAAGGAATATATTGATGAGAACCTTAAGAAAGGCTTCATTCGTCCATCCACATCCCCCGCAGGTGCAGGCATCTTCTTTGTACAGAAGAAAGACAAGACCCTCAGACCATGTGTGGATTACCGCAAACTAAATAAAATCACTGTGAAGAACCGTTACCCTCTCCCCCTGGTACCAGAGTTGTTCCAAAGACTTGGGACAGCCACCATATTCACCAAGCTTGACCTCCGCGGGGCCTACAATTTACTTCGTATTAGGGACGGAGACGAATGGAAGACCGCCTTCCGTCCCCGCTATGGACATTTTGAGTACCTAGTGATGCCTTTCGGTCTGTGCAATGCCCCTTCTACTTTTCAGTACTTCATCAATGATGTGTTACGAGACTTTCTAGATCTGTTTGTTATCGTCTATTTAGACGACATATTAATTTTTTCTTGTTCCCTTGAATCCCATCGCAGGCACGTCAGAAGTGTGTTGGGCCGGCTTCGACAACACGGTCTATATGCAAAGGCTTAAAAATGTGAATTTGAACAGGAAAGTATTCCATTTTTGGGGTTAATCATTTCCAGTAGAGGCATTAAGATGGACCCTCAAAAGGTCGCTGCAGTTTTAGATTGGCCAGTCCCGACAGACAAAAAAGGAATCCAGCGATTCGTTGAATTCGCTAATTTTTACCGTAAATTTATTAAGGGGTTCTCAGCCATCATCACACCCATCACACAACTAACTAAACAAGGTACACGCTTCCATTGGTCTGCTGAGGCCCAAAAGGCTTTTGAGACTCTCAAGGGCCTTTTTACCTCCGCCTCTGTACTCAAGCATCCAGATTCCTCTCTGCTGTTTGTACTAGAGGTGGACGCATCTGAAATTACATTAGGGGCAGTGCTGTCCCAAAGACAGGGAACTAAGGCCCTGTTATATCCTGTGGCCTTCTTCTCTCGTAAATTGTCCACGGCAGAGAGAATTTATGATGTAGGTGACAGAGAGTTGTTGGCAATCAAATCGGCTTTGGAGGAGTGGCGCTATCTGCTGGAGGGTGCCGCTCATCCAGTCTTGATTTTTACAGATCATAAGAACCTGGAATATTTGAGATCTGCAAAAAGGTTGAAGCCACGTCAGGCCAGGTGGGCTCTCTTTTTCTCCAGGTTATCCTTCCATGTCACTTATCGCCCTGGCTCCAAAAATACCAAACCTGATGCCCTATCCAGGATGTTTCACAAACCCCAAGAGATTTCCCCTCCAGACACCATCCTGTCCCCGGGGAATTTTCTTTTACTTCAGGGAAACCTGCTTTCCCAGATTAAGCAGGCTGCCGGGATTGGGATCTTCCATTAGGGCAGAGCTCCAGGTTAAGGATGGGTTACTGTGGCATGAGAATAGGATCTTTATACCTGAAACATTACGAGTTTCGGTACTTGAACTCTGTCATGATCATGAATTGGCTGGGCATTTTGGCGCAGCTAAGACCACTGATCTGGTACAGCGTACCTTCTGGTGGCCTCAGTTACGCGAAGATTGTAGGAAATTTGTTGAGTCCTGTACCACCTGTATCAGGAACAAGGGGCACAGGACCAAGGCATGGGGATTACTAAAACCCTTGCCTGTCCCAGATAGGCCTTGGAAAATGCTCTCTATAGACTTTATTGTAGAATTACACCCGGCTGGGGGCTTCACCTCAATTTTTGTCATAGTGGACCGGTTGTCGAAGATGGCCCACTTTGTTCCAATGAAGGGCACTCCTTCAGCTACAGAAACGGCACAGGCATTCATTAAGGAAGTCATCAGGCTCCATGGGGTACCAGTTAATATCGTTTCAGATCGGGGGGTACAGTTTACCTCTCGATTCTGGAGGTCTCTGTGTAAAACATTGAACATTGAACTCTCATTTTCATCTGCTTATCATCCCCAGACTAATGGGCAAACAGAGAGAACAAACCAGACCCTTGAACAATATTTACACTGTTTTTCTTCTTTTGCCCAAGATGATTGGATTTCTGTTCTCCCATTGGCCGAATTCGCCTACAACAATTCTATTCATTCCGCTATCAAACAAACTCCATTTTTTGCGAATTATGGTTTCCACCCTTCATTTTTGCCTAATTCTCTTCCAGAATGTACAGTACCTGCAGTTCGGGAGAAGTTGGACTTCTTTACTTCCAACAACCAAGTTTTACAGGAGATCATGACCAGGACCCAGGAGTATAATAAAGCAACCTTCGATAAGAAGAGGCGAGGTGAGCTGTTACTTACACCCGGGGACCAGGTATGGTTATCTACAGTAAATCTCAGGATGCCCTTCAAAGAAATTGGGCCCCAAGTTTCTTGGCCCTTTTCCTGTCAAGCGGAGAATTAATGAGGTTGCATACGAACTTGAACTCCTGGATTCACTAAAAGTGCATCCAGTATTTCATGTGTCCCTGCTCAGACCCTCTATTTCCAACCCATTTCCAGGCCGAAGTACAAGTCCTCCTGATCCAATTTTGGTAGATGGGGAGGAGGAATTTGAGGTGGAGGCTATCATGGACCATGTGAAAAAAGGTAACCAAAATCAATTTCTGATAAAATGGAGGGGGTTTGGCCCAGAAGAAAATTATTGGGAACCTGAGGACAATATTCATGCTGAAGATCTGTTGCAATCTTTAGAAAGGTCCCATTCAGAGAAATTTCTTCAAAGGGGCAGCCGGCTTGTTTGACCATTCCTCTGTCCAATACCAGTATTCAGTCTGTTATCTGCTGCCGTGTTCCTGGTTCCAGCCCAGCATTCCAGGCTACTACCTGCTGATTGTTCCTGGTTCCAGTCCAGCGTTCCAGGCTACTACCTGTTGCCCAGCTCTTCAGTCCGGCTTACTTACCTGCTGGGGTTCCTGGTCCTCTCTGCTTTCCAGTCTCCAGTCTCCAGTCTCCTCTTCAGGTCCAGGTTCCAGAGGGTGCCACCACTCCTGAACTTCCGGTGACTGTTGATCCTGCCAGGTACCCATACCACTCCTCACTCCTGGCCCTCTGTCTCCATTCCAGGGGAACGGGAGTGGGAGCTGTAAGGGAGGTCTTTCTCTGCACTTCAGGCTCAAAACCTACCAGGTACGTGACAAAGGGGGAACTCTGATGGGGACATCTGATGTAAGGGGGAACTCTGATGGGGACATTTAATGTAAGGGGGAACTCTGAAGGGAGCATCTGATGTAAGGGGGAACTCTGATGGGGAGACCTGATGTAAGGGGGAACTCTGAAGGGAGCATCTGATGTAAGGGGGAACTCTGATGGGGACACCTGATGTAAGGGGGAACTCTGATGGGGACATCTGATGTAAGGGGGAACTCTGATGGGGACACCTGATGTAAGGGGGAACTCTGATGGGGACATCTGATGTAAGCGGGAACTCTGAAGGGGGCATCTGATGTAAGGGGGAACTCTGATGGGGACATCTGATGTAAGGGGGAACTCTGATGGGGACACCTGATGTAAGGGGGAACTCTGATGGGGACATCTGATGTAAGGGGGAACTCTGATGGGGAAATCTGATGTAAGGGGGAACTCTGATGGGGACACCTGATGTAAGGGGGAACTCTGATGGGGAAATCTGATGTAAGGGGGAACTCTGATGGGGACACCTGATGTAACGGGGTGCACTGATGGGTTTAGACAGACAAAGAGAGCTAATGTGAGGAGGGTTGAGGTAGTGCCTCAGTCCCACAGGACTTTTAAAGAGTCACACCTCAGACAGTAAATGTAAAAATATAAAATAGCAAAGAACAAGTGCGCAAAACCACAATTCCACAACTTGATGGAAAATGGTAACAAAATTAGAGCAGCTGCCAACATAAGGGGTGTCCTCACCCACCCTAATGTACAATGTCTTAATAGTGAAAGTATGTGGCGCTCATCTAGGTGTACCATTCACAGTGATGAACCAATTGCAAAGTAGCCAGAAAAAACTGAGTACTACCTTATTACAACATGCATATGTTGCCTATAAGCGATACAGCAACACGTGCATACTAGGAGAGGGTAAATATAACCAATGTGTCTGTTGTGTTCACATAAACAATATGCTGTAGTGCACACTCCTACCTTCTCATGTGGAGGAGTAACGAAACAAATCTAAAGTGTTTACTAGTGGTTAGTCTGGATGAAAAATAAATAAAAATCCCATGTGTATAGCATTCCTAAAGCTTAATAAGTTGGTCACAAATATCAAATAAATATTGATGGTGAAAAAATGTTGGCATAAATAAATTACACTTCATAAATAAATACAATGTGCATAATAATCCACAATATTAGGTGATTGAGTGAAAAACAGTGACAGAAATATGCATATGAAAATGCGATCTTAAAAAATATGAAACAAACTTAAACACCCCTCCCACCTAATGGAATAGCTATAAAAGTAGAAATTATAAAATCTAAAAAACAGTGACAAATATAAGTGATCAAGTCCAAAATAAATGTTGCTTCATGCAGTGCGACTCTTGATATCCGTATAAAATAGTAGCATGCCAGTAAGGTGATTTTGTGCTGAATTCATTCACTTCACCAGTTTGTGGTGAATATTTGTGACCAATATTTTACTTATTAAGCTTTAGGAATGCTATACACATGGGATTTTTATTTATTTTTCATCCAGACTAACCACTAGTAAACACTTTAGATTTGTTTCGTTACTCCTCCACATGAGAAGGTAGGAGTGTGCACTACAGCATATTGTTTATGTGAACACAACAGACACATTGGTTATATTTACCCTCTCCTAGTATGCACGTGTTGCTGTATCGCTTATAGGCAACATATGCATGTTGTAATAAGGTAGTACTCAGTTTTTTCTGGCTACTTTGCAATTGGTTCATCACTGTGAATGGTACACCTAGATGAGCGCCACATACTTTCACTATTAAAATGTAAAAATATGATTTTTTTTTTTATTATCGTACATTTAAAAACATGTGTACCACAATAATAAAGAAGACATAAATGATGAACATGAATGGTGCTGCATAGAGTTCATATGAAAAAATGAGCTATGCAGGACCTGAAAGCACCATACAGATACCCCAATCGATCTAGAGCTGCTGTGCAAATGATCTCTACGCGTTTCACGAGGTAATTCTTGCTTCCTCGGGAGAGACGCAGGTAGGTATCTGGAGATAAAAATGAATCAATGAGTTATAATAATAATAACAAAAATAAATAAATAAAAAGGGGGGAAGGGAAAGGGCAGGAGGAGAGCCATGTATGTCTGGGTATATCTCAATATCTGTAACTTACAGGTAGTGCCAAATGCTGGTCAACTCTCCGCGGAAAGTTAATCCGGTTGGATAAAGAAGGCACGCCTTCTCCTGATGGGGACATCTGATGTAAGGGGGTGCTCTAATGGTAACATCTGATGTAAGGGGGTGCTCTAATGGTAACATCTGATGTAAGGGGGTGCTCTGAAGGGGACATCTAATGTAAGGGTGCTCTGATGGGGACATCTGATATAAGGGGGGACTCCTTACATGACATTACACCCCCTGACTTGTTCCTCCCCTCAGATCAGACGGGTTACATCCGGCCCTGTCTGTGTTCGGAGCTGAGATAAGCCAAGCTGTCCCCCCCCCCCCCGTATCATTTCCCTGGGACTCCCCCTTGTGGTGCTACGCCCTGATTGGCAGACCAGACCTGACTAATACGCTAATGGCTAGTTTACACTTGCTTCAAAACAAGGCTTCGGACAGGCTTTGTTAAAGCTCTCTGAACTCTAGTCAAAGCTTCTGTCACTAAATAAAACGGTCGGCTTACAGTCCTGTTTACACCTTGCTTTTGCTTTGTTTTGCTTTTGGCTTTTCTTTAAAAGTTATACCCCATGTCGCTTTAGTTTGGCTTTAAAGCATCTTCAAAGCCTCCATAGAGGTCTATGGCAAAGCTCGCTTGAAGCACCTGCAGCTTTAATTCAGCTTTAGCTTCGCTTTGTTTTGTAGAAATTGCAGGTATGAGATATATACACACAAACACAGGGTATATGTCAAGCTTTAACTAAGCTTCAAAAGAGCATCACTAAAGCTTCACCGAAGCATCAAAAACACATCATAAAAGCATGTTGAAGTGGTAGGCGCTTTAACTACTTGCCAACCAGCCGCTGCAGTTGCACTGCGGCAGGTTGGCACAGCTGCGCGAATTGCCGTTATTGTATCGCCGGCCGCCTTAGGAAGCTAACGGGAAGCCGAAGACGATGCACATGGGCGGCGGCTGCCATATCCGCCGGCCACCCACGATCGCTCCACAGAGAGCCAGAACGGGGATCTGCGTATATAAAGAGACAGATCCCCATTCTGACAGGGGAGTAAAGAGAGATCTGCTGTTCCTAGTGATCAGAAACAGCGATCTCCCTCCTCCTCCAGTCACTACATTCCCCCCCCACAGTTAGAAACACCTCCCTAGGGAACACACTTAACCCCTTGATCGCCCCCTAGCGTTAACCCCTTCCCTGCCAGTGACATTTATACAGTAATCAGTGGCTATTTTTAGCACTGGCCGCTGTATAAATGTCGCTGGTCCCAAAAAAAAGTGTCAAAAGCGTCCGATCTGTCTGCCGCAATGTCGCAGTCCCGCTAAAAATCGCTGATCACCATCATTACTAGTAAAAAAAAATTATCATAATAATAAAAATGCCATAAATCTATCCCATATTTTGTAGTCAAGATAACTTTTGCGCAAACCAATCAGTATACGCTTATTGCGATTTTTTTATCAAAAATATGTAGAAGAATACGTATCGGCCTAAACTGAGGAAGAAATTTGTTTTTTACATTTTTTTTTAGGGATATTTATTATAGCAAAAAGTAAACAATGTTGTTTTTTTCTTTTTCAAAATTGTCTTTTTTTGTTTATAGCGCAAAATAAAATAAAACCGAAGAAGTGATCAAATACCACCAAAAGAAAGTTCTATTTGTGGGAAAAAAAGGACATGGATTTGGTTTGGGTATAGCGTCACACGTCCGCGCAATTGTCAGTTAAAGCGAAGCAGTGCTGTTTCGCAAAAAATGGCCTGGTCATTAAGGGGGGTAAATCCTTCCGGTCTGTAAGTGGTTAATGTGGTGGGTTGAAGCCGAAGCAAATGTAAATGAGCCCCTAAGAGAGCGTGACGCGTCTGCGCCCAGCTTCTCCACCACTTCGTTCCGCAGGAACCCTCCCGCCGTTCGCTCAAACACATTACAGGAGGAAACTCCTGATCCTTCCGGCTCCGCCCGGCTAATCTCTGCGCTCCTCAAACACCCCTCCACCCTGACAAAGCCGGGTGGGGCGAGGATGAGATTACACCGCCGATAGAGGCTTCCCGCTCCAATTCTGCATGCATGCCGATACTATAAATACTGATCTGTGTGCATGAGATACAACTGATTAACGTTCTAGAAGTATTCAGACCTTCCGATGTCACCCAATCAGCAAAATCTCATAGAAACTTTAAATCTGAACTCTGGGAGAATAAATTCATCGGTCATATGTATTGTTCATTCTTCCTAAATCTCAGTGATCTTTGTGCATTTCTTCCAGATCTGTGCAGTGATCCAGTGTGAGACTTCCTGTAATAAAGACCGCTCACTGCTGCTCTCTCTACTTGTGCAGGGGGACTGGTCTTGTCTCCACCTTCTCCTGTAGGTTTCTGTAGTAGGTGGAGCCTGCTGGGCCCCTCCCACAGCTCTGCTCTCTCTCCTTGTGCAGGGTGACTGGTCTTGTCTCCACCTTCTCCTGTAGGTTTCTGTAGTAGGTGGAGCCTGCTGGGCCCCTCCCACAGCTCTGCTCTCTCTCCTTGTGTAGGGTGACTGGTCTTGTCTCCACCTCCCCCTGTAGGTTTCTGTAGTAGGTGGAGCCTGCTGGGCCCCTCCCACAGCTCTGCTCTCTCTCCTTGTGCAGGGGGACTGGTCTTTTCTCCGCCCCCTCCTGTAGTTTTTTTGTAGTAGGTAGAGCCTGCTAAGCCCCTCCCACAGCTCTGCTCTCTATCCTTGTGCAGGGGGACTGGTCTTTTCTCAGCCCCCCTCCTGTAGTTTTTTGTAGTAGGTGGAGCCTGCTAAGCCCTCCCACAGCTCTGCTCTCTCTCCTTGTGCAGGGGGACTGGTCCTGTCTTCGCCTCCTCCTGTAGTTTTCTGTAGTGGGTGGAGCCTGCTGGGCCCCTCCCACAGCTCTGCTCTCTCTCCTTGTGAAGGGTGACTGGTCTGGTCTCCGCCCCCTCCTGTAGTTTTCTGTAGTAGGTGGAGCCTGCTAAGCCCTCCCACAGCTCTGCTCTCTCTCTCCTTGTGCAGGGTGAGTGGTCTGGTCTCCGCCCCCTCCTGTAGTTTTCTGTAGTAGGTGGAGCCTGCTAAGCCCCTCACATAGCTCTGCTCTCTCTCCTTGCGCAGTGTGACTGGTCTTGTCTCCGTCCCCCTCCTGTAGTTTTCTGCAGTGGGTGGAGCCTGCTAAACCCCTCCCACAGCTCTGCTCTCTCTCCTTGTGCAGGGGGACTGGTCTTTTCTCCGCCCCCACCCGTA
The DNA here is from genome assembly GCA_037952835.1 of Lithobates septentrionalis. Lineage (NCBI taxonomy): Eukaryota > Metazoa > Chordata > Amphibia > Anura > Ranidae > Lithobates > Lithobates septentrionalis. Next base: position 239,153 of record JBBDGP010004053.1, on the reverse strand, counting down.
GGATTCTGTAGGGGGTGGAGCCTGCTAAGCCCCTCCCACAGCTCTGCTCTCTCTCCTTGTGCAGGGTGACTGGTCTTGTCTCTGCCCCCTCTCCGTCCCCCTCCTGTAGGTTTCTGTAAGGGGTGGAGTCTGCTGGGCCCCTCCCACAGCTCTGCTCTCTGCACAGGCTATGCACAGCACAGTCATGATGTCACTGCTCACTGCTGCTTTTACAAGGTAATATCTGGATTTGCAAAGGGATCTGTTGCACACAAACTGGATTTATATACTTTGCGGCTATTGAGGATGATAGTTCAATGAATGTTTTCATGCCCGGAGTTCAGATCTGTCATGTTAGGGCCCATTCACGCTTGTTATCACTGAAAAAAAAATGAGGGACCCGCCCACACCAGCAGCCACACCCATTGCCCTGTGCTTTACCGCAACGCGTTGGAAATGCACATTGTATGTATTGTGCAATGCAGTGCCATTCATTCTGCCACCCCCGAAGGACCTTGCAGGCAGGAGGACGTGCATTGCCGCAAAGCACAACGCACCACAATGCACCAACATCTGTTTCAGTAGGTGGCCTGGAAAAATGGCGCACACACATTTTTTGGCAGCACATTAAATGCGTCAGTATGACGTAGTGCCATTCATTCTCAATGTAGCCATACCCGCCTGCAGGGGTTGCTGAATATTGTGGTTCACCTGTCACCCTACCCAGCCCGGCATCCATCTCTCAGGCATTCAGAGACATAAGCTTTGTTTTGTTTTTTTATTGAGGGGATTTAGCATGGATGGGAATGGGAAATGATGGGATGCCCAGAAAGATTTAATGCAACTTGCTTGGGACTTCTATATACACTCCTGTATATACACTCCACTCTTCTCTTCAGCACAACTCTTGCTTAAGACTTCTTTCCCTTACTCCTCCAGCAGTTCACTTGCTGCAGATTCCCAGACCAGCTAGCACCACATGGTTGAGCCTGACACTAACTAAGCCAGGCCTCAGTGAATTGCCTTTTGCAGGCAGGGCCCCTGTAATGTAGGAAGAGTCCCGGTGCTAACTGTCCTCAGCTCAGCTACTGATCCCAGTAAACCTTCTTCAGGTCCTGCCAGCCCTCCTGGCTGCAGGAGGGCTGCAGTTGTCCACCCGACAACTCCTCCCCAGCTGGGCTGACCCCGGGTATTTAAGGTGTCCTGCCCCCTGCCAATCCAAGTTGGGGATTGGTCAAGGCTCCTTGGAATACCCCAGGCAGCTGCACTTCTCCTCCTCTCTTTCTAGCACCTTCTAAGAAAGAAGAGGGAGGTGACAGTGATGCTACCTGTGAGTCACCCAGCCCTGCCCTGAGCCACTCCCAGCCCAGAATAATGAAAACAAACAAAACAAACAGTCCTAGCCACCAGCTGGGCCTGCCGAAATTTTCCTACTCTATAAAAAAATCGAACCTTTAGCACCTACCTAACTAGAGGGTGCTACAATAATGACACCTCAAAGCACCAAGCCAGCAGTCATGCATTGCAGTCCAGCACAATGCACCACGATGCAATAACATCCATTGCAATGCGTGGCCAAAAAAAAAAAAAAAGCCGCATGCACACTTTTTTTGGCAGCACATTAAATGCGTTGGTGCAATGCGGTGTCATTCATTCTGAATGGCATCTCAAAGCACCTTGCTGGCAGGTGTGCATTGCAGCATAGTGCAGCACAAAACGCCACCGTGAAATAAAATCCGTTGCAGCGCACAGCCAAAAAATGGGGCATGCCCCTTATTTTTGGCAACACATTAAATGCATTGACGTGATGCAGTCATAGGCGTGCGCAGGGGGTGTGCCGCTTGTGCCTGGGCACACCCTAATCACCGCGTGCAGTGCAGATTCACCCTGATAATATTTCACCCAAAAAATAATAATAAATAATTATAATAATAATATTGCCCTTAAAAAAATAGTAAAAAAGAATGAAAAAAAAGAATTTTAAATGATAATACAAAAAAAAAATACTAAAAATAAAAAACTACTGACACCGTCCATGTTTTATTACATCATAAAATGTTTTTTACATTTATTTATATATATCTATATATAGATCTATCTACTATATATATATATATATATATATATATATATATATATATATATATATATATATATATATATATATATATATATAAAATCAATCTACTGTATGTGTGTGTATATATATATATATATATGTGTGTGTGTGTGTTAAAGAATTCTAGACTATATGATACTACTCAGATTGCATTCCATTTGGAATTGCTTAAAATAGTTTTAGAGGAGAATTTCTTCCTCTTCAAAGACACCTATTACCTGCAACGTACCGGTACAGCGATGGGCTCTAATGTCGCCCCCCCCCCCCCATATGCCAACTCGTTCATGGATATGCTTGAACATGCATTTATTCACCACTGCAGGTTGTTCACGGACAACTGTTTAGCATGGTTTAGATTTATTGATATATATATATATATATATATATATATATATATATATCTATATATATCACCCTGTGTATATATATTTATACACACACGCACCCATGTTTGAGCTTTGGGGTGCACACCCTAATGCAATAGGCTGCGTACTCCAAAACACCTTGCCGGCAAGTATGCACTGCAGCACAATGTAATGCTCCACAATGCACAAACATTTGTTGCTGTCAGGGCTCTGCTTCTTCTGACCACCTGTGTGTGACTCTGTCCTGCCTCCTGACTACTCTGCTGCCTTATCCTCCTGACTCCTGTGCATGACCTTGGCCCTGGTTCCTGACCTCAGATCTTGTGCATAACCTTGGCTCAGACCTTGACCATGCTCAGGCTTCTCCATTTCCTCCTTGTCGATCTGTTCTTGCAGCTGCTACAGGTGTCATCACTCCACCGGCTGCTGCACCTGACCTGCTCCACCACATGTGTTCCCTGTCTTCCTGCCGTCCTTCTTCACCACCTACCCGAGAACCACCCTGTTGGATGTTTCCTGAAGCAGCTACCAGCAGACCAACCTGAAAAGGCAGCCTTTTTTGGGCCTGGCACTCCCTGTCATGAATTCCGGGGGGGGGGGGGGGGTGCTTGGAACGTAGTCGCTGTGACGGACTCCAGAAACCCCAACTGGGTATCTCCACCAAGAAGCTGCTGCCCAAGCCCTGGAACACGGAGGCAAGAGAGACTATAGCTGTAGCTACCCCAAAGAACTAGACAATAGGGATGCACCGATACCATTTTATTTACAGCGAGTACGAGCAGCGATACTTTTTTTATTAGTACTCGCTAGAGCTGCACGATTCTGGCCAAAATGAGAATCACGATTTTTTTTGCTTAGAATAAAAAGATCACGATTCTCGTGACGTAAAATCTTTCACAGTATACAAAAAAAAAATAGCCTAACTTTATTGGTTATTTTTTATTTTTTTTAATTCATTAAAGTAATTTTTTCCCAAAAAATTGCATTTGAAAGACCGCTGCGCAAATACAGTGTGACATAAAATATTGCAACAACCACCATTTTATTCTCTAGGGTCTCTACAAAAAAAATATATATATAATGTTTGGGGGTTCTAAGTAATTTTCTAGCAAAAAAAAAAAAAAATGATTTTAACTTGAAACCAACAAATGTCAGAAAAAGGTTTAAACTTTTTCACTTACACAGGAAGTCTATTCCATTGACAAATTGTTACAATGTTTATACTTAAGTTCAACTGATAAAGAATGTTTTGATTCTTGGCAGACTGCCCAGTTTTTCTCTTCCTTTCTTTTGATGGTTGTGGCTTCAGAAGAGCAGAGAGAATTCTTTGCATAGAAAGAATTGTGAAACACTTTAGTCAAGATCGCGATAACGATTCTTGACGATTAATTGTGCAGCTCTAGTACTCACCGATAACAGTTACCAATAACTGCCGGCAACTGTTTTGTTTACACTTTAGCTGCCAGCAATGGTACAAAGCATTGAAAAGTTGTTTTCAAATTAAATCTATTTTTTTTTTAAATTATTTTACGCTTTTTTTTAATGTGAAACGTGTAAATATATGTTAAAGGTATAAGAATAATAACAAACAAAGCAAATAAAAACAAAAACATTTTTAAATTATAAACAGTTTTTAAAGTAGAAACAAAACAGAATAAACAAAAAAAAAATCTGCAGAAAAAGAATAATTATTATTATTAATAACAATTTATATAGCGCCAACAGTTAACGCAGCGCTTTACAATGTCGAGGGGAGACAGCACAATTACATGGAAAATAAGGAGGTAATTAGGGCTGATTACAGTAAGTTAATGGTTAATAACGGGTTAAACAGAGGAACAAAAAAAAAACAACGACTTTTTTTGTACTTGACAGGTTGCTATAAACTGACTTCATCAGCAGATCAAAGTTTATCCCTTTAATCTGTAGATGAATAAATAGAAAGACACAAAAAAAGAAACAATGTTTCTTTTTTATCTTTCTGTTTCAGAAGTCAGCAGCTACAAATACTGTAGCTGCTGACTTTAATATTAGGACACTTAGTTTTCCTGGAATCCAGCAATGTCGGCTAGACATATGCGGTTCATTTAGTTCTGAATAATAATTTGGATGAATTTTTCATTATTCGGAGATTTGGATATATCCGAATACCCGAATTACAGTATAAACAAAGTTTGCCGAATGCTCCGAATAACAAAACGGAATTCATCCGGATTTCCAAAAATTAGAATTGAAATTCGAATCTAATTTTACATGGAACTCCAGTTGAATTCGAACTGTAAGCATGTTTCTGAAATCAAAGTGTGTGTTATTAGAGCCCTTTCACACTGGGGCGGTTTGCAGGCGCTATTGCGCTAATAATAGCGCCTGCAAACCGACCCAAAAGTGCCGCGATGCGCTGGCAGGACGGTAAAAAAAGTCCTGCCAGCAGCATCTTCGGAGCGGTAAAGGAGCGGAGTGTATACCGCTCCTTCACCGCTCCTGCCCATTGAAATCAATGGGAGGGCGCGGCTGTACCGCCGGCAAAGCGCCTCTGCAGAGGCGCTTTGCGGTTTGCGGTGGTATTTAACCCTTTCTCGGCTGCTAGCGAGGGGTAAAACCGCCCCCGCTAGTGGCCGCATACCGACGGCAAAACGCTGCTAATAATAGCGGCATTTTACCGCCGACGCCGCCCCCACCCCAGTGTGAAAGGGCTCTTAGAAGACCATTTCGACATAATGCTTTTTTTTTTAGTTAAGCCAAAGGTGATTTAAAGAGTCATTGTAATCATTTGATGAGAATTTTTCTTTTGTTTGTTCACCTTGCCACATTCGAGTAGAAAATTTTTTTTTTTTAAAGTTTTCGTTTCAGCTGATTCAAAATTTATCGATTTGAACGCTTCAAATAAAAAAAAAAAAAAAAAGGTAAATTCGAACAAAATTTGAAATAGATATAAAACGAATTCCAAATCCAAATTTCAAATATGAATCCAGAATATGAATTGAACGAATCAACTGAATTTAACGAAACTAGATTAACGAATCTAAACGAAACGAAACAAAATACATTTTTTCGTCATGCACAAGTCTAATGTCGGCACCCCAGCTGGTGGTTTTTTTGTAATTTAGGGAGTCCTGTCAGGTGGGCTGTGCTGGGGGCCTTCGGGTGATTTCTAACAGCAGCCCTGGTCCCATGTCCCACCAATAGAAGAACTTAGTCTCAAAAGAGCGACGTGGCAGGCAGTGGCGTCGCTAGGCGGTGGCTTTTGGGGCTATAGCCCCGAATCTAGGGTCAATAGCCCCGAGTCTCTGCAGGGGTCCCCAAGGGGAGGGGAGGCTCTCTGTGGACCCTGATGTAAGTGGGGGGCTCTCTGGGGACCCTGATGCAAGAGGGAGGTTCTCTGGGGACCCTGATTTTAAGGGGAAGGCTATCTGGGGACCCTGATTTAAGGGGGAGGCTTTTTGGGGACCCTAAGGTAAGGGGGGTTCCCTCTGGGGATCCTGATGTAAGGGGGGGCTCTCTAGGGACCCTGATGTGAGGGGTGCTCTCTGGGAACCCTGATGTAAGTGGGGGCTCTCTGGGGATATATACACACACGTATATTACTGTATATACATGTGTATGTCCGCCCAAGTGTATGACTTTCTTTACTACGCTGCTATGGGCTCTAGCCCCAGATCTTTTGTAGACCTAGCAACGCCCCTGGTGGCAGGAGAATGGGCCTTCAAAGCGACTCCTGGTAAAGTTAGCAGGTATTCCTACTGGCCCTAGCCACTATACAGTTCCATGGGAATGTGGCTAGGACCCGGCAGGGCCAGACTGGCCTACCGGGATACCGGGAGATATCCCGGTAGGCCGTCTGCCGTGAGGCCGCTTTGAGTTGCGGCTGCAGTGCTCCCCTCTCTCCTGCTCCTGCGTGTCACGGAGCTGGCTGGGTCTGTGTTCGGCGGCGGCACTGTAACACGGTCCCGCCCCCCTAGACCGGCTTGTGTGATAGTAAATAGAATCAGTGTTCCGCCTATCACACGAGTCAGTCTAGGGGGACGGGACCGTGTTACAGCGTCGCCGCCGAACACAGACCCAGCCAGCTCCGTGATCCATCATCCACATGAGTAGATGCCCGCCCGTACAGCCCGCCCTGTGTGCCTGGATAGGAGGATCGGCGGGGGGGGGGCGCATATAGAGGAAATTAGCTTTCTATATTCCTCCATGCAGTCGCTGAATACTTGCAGGAGGGAGAGGAGGAGAATCAAGTATTCAGCGGCTGCATGGAGGAATATAGAAAGCTCATTTCCTCTATATGCGGCCCCCCGCCGATCCTCCTATCCAACTTCTTTTACTGCCCCCCCCCCAGTTCTCCTTGTGCTCCCTGGCTCCCCCCCCATGCTCTCCCCCCCTCACCACACTCTCCAGCCCCCCCCTCACAGTTCTTCTCCCCCTGTTTTTTCTGCCCCCCCTGCTCTCCAGCTCTCCCCATCCTACTCTAGCCACCATCCCAGTGCTCTTCACTCCCCCAGTGCTCTCCACCCATGTTCTTTCCCCCCCCCAGTGCTCTCCAGCTCTCCCCATCACTCTCCAGCCCCCACCCCAGTGCTCTCTGCCCCCCCACAGTGCTCTCCAGCCCCCCATTCTCCGCACCCCTGTTCTTTCAGTCCCCCCCGGTGCTCTCAAGCTCCACCCATTACTCTCCAGCCCCCCCTCCGTGCTCTTTGCCCCCGTGCTCTCCACCCCTGTTTTTTTTTTGCTCCCCCTCCAGTGCTCTCAAGCTTCCCCCCAGCACTCTCTGCTCCCCACCCCTGTACTCTCCACTCCCCCCTGCATTTTGCCCCCACCCATGTGCTCTCCAAACCCCGCCAGTGCTCTCCAGTCCCCCGTGCTTTCCACCCCTGTTCTTTCTGGCCCCCACTGGTGCTTTCAAGCTCCCCCCATTTCTCTCCACTCCCCACTGCTCTTTGTACCCCCCAGTGCTCTCCACCCCTGTTTTTCTGCCCCTCCCCCAGTGCTCTTCGCCACCCCACACTCTTAGCCCCCACAGTGCTCTCCACCCCTGTTCTTTTGGACCCCCCAGTGCTCTCAAGTCGTCCCCCCCCAGCGCTCTCCGCTCCCCATCCCTGTGATCTCCACTCCCCCTGCTCTTTGCCCCCACCCATGTGCTCTCCAAACCCTGCCAGTGCTCTCCAGTCCCCCGTGCTTTCCACCCCTGTTCTTTCTGGCCCCCACTGGTGCTTTCAAGCTCCCCCCATTGCTCTCCACTCCCCCCTGCTCTTTGTACCCCCCAGTGCTCTCCACCTCTGTTTTTCTGCCCCTCCCCCAGTGCTCTTCGCCACCCGACACTCTTAGCCCCCATAGTGCTCTCCACCTCTGTTTTTTTGGATTGGACCCCCAGTGCTCTCAAGTCCCCCCCCAGCGCTCTCCGCTCCCCATCCCTGTGATCTCCACTCCCCCTGCTCTTTGCCCCCACCCTTGTGCTCTCCAACCCCGCCAGTACTCTCTGCTCCCCCTTCTTTCCAGCTCCCACCCAGTGCTCTTCACTTCCCCAGGACCAGAGGACAGGCTGACTGGGGCCGGAAAATGAGGATGGCTGAAGGTGCAGATGGCCAGGGACCACTCCATCTCACAGCAAACACATCCTCTGGAAGGAGCACTGTCCCCATCCAAAATGAGAACAGACCCTGCTTGCTGCTGGCCATCATGGATATCCTGCTGGCATGCAAGGTACCGTACCAAGCATCAACAACACACCTTCCCACAGACAGGGACTGCTGACTGGGCCATGGGGCACAGGAGGGGCTGCAATGATGGGCACAGTGAAGCTGCATTCCTGGGCACAGTGAGACTGCATTCACGGCACAGTAAAGCTGCATTTGATGGGCACAGTGAGGCTGCAATGATGGGCACAGTGAGACTGCAATGATGGGCACAGTGAGGCTGCAATGATGGGCACAGTGAGGCTGTAATGGTGGGCACAGTGAGGCTGCAATGGTGGGCACAGTGAGGCTGCAATGGTGGGCACAGTGAGGCCGCATTCATGGGCACAGTGAGACTGCATTCACGGGCAGAGTAAAGCTGCATTTGATGAGCACAGTGAGGCTGCATTGATGGGCACAGTGAGGCTGCATTGATGGGCACAGTGAGACTGCATTCACGGGCAGAGTAAAGCTGCATTTGATGAGCACAGTGAGGCTGCATTGATGGGCACAGTGAGGCTGCATTGATGGGCACAGTGAGGCTGCATTTGATTGGTACTGATGAGGCTGCATTTGATGGGCACTGGTGAGGCTGCATTGAGCTCCTGTATCATGTCTGCAGTCTCTGACCATCTCCTGTATCATGTCTGCAGTCTCTGAGGGAGTCTGCAGAGGAGTCAAGAGTGGGAGCACCGCCGGGATGGGGGTCATGGGAGAAGTCAGACAAGTGTGGACTGTGGAGAGAAGACTATAGGATAAAACCAGAGCCACCGAGCTGGAGCCGACTGACTGAGCCCTACACGGTGCACCTGAGAGGAGGTCAGTGACAGCACCACTAGGCCAGTCTGAAGGGGGGGTCACTGATGTAAGGGGGGAGTGAATACGATAATGTAAGGGGGCACCGATATAAAGCACAGCCTTATATCAGTAACCCACCCCCCCTTACCTTAGTGTATTCTTTCTGCGGAAGGTGGTCCCCCCCCTCCCACGTTCTGAATCCTGGGGTCCCCCTTGATGATTGATCACTTACCACTTTTAACTAGAATTTGCTTTTATATATATATATATATATATATATATATATATATGTGTATGTACATTTGAAGAGTGTATTATATATAGATAAGACAGATATGAAATCACATAGGGCTTTTTATATATATATATATATATATATATATATATATATATATATATATATATATATATATATATAAAAAGCCCTATGTGATTTCATATCTGTCTTATCTATATATAATACACTCTTCAAATGTGCATTTTATGGTTTTCCCTTTCATGAACAAGAAATCAATGACGTTATGCTGTTGCGCTGGTTTATTAATGCTGTTGCGGTGGTATAATAATGCTGTGGGGCTGGTATGAAATTTTTTCCAGGGCTGGATGTTATTACCTGGGACCCGGTGAAGCGCTGATGGAGTGCCCAGGCTAGATGGAAGTCCGGATGGGCATAAATGTCAACTAGTGACCAGCTCCTTCTGGATATCTTGAAAACACAGTAAAAAACAGAGTACCCAAGACAATGGAGTCTCCTGTAGCCCCAAGTCCATGACAGTCACAAGGGGAGTCCTCTCATCACTTTGACCTCCAACCAGGTACAGGACAATTTGGCTCTACTAAGGACTTCAGTTACATTGGTAGAGGATTCATATCTAGTTTCTGAGCCGCACCTTAACCTGAAGATGGTTCCCCAGTATCCAGGCTGGTCCGTGACCCACCCCCACCCCTCGCCTCTGTCTTATAATGCACCCCTGTGAGTGCAGGATGGAAAAGGTAAGAGAGAACCCTTCCAAGCAATTTTGGATTCAAGGCTTTGCTCCCATCCGGCCCCACCTCGGTATGATGCCAGCACGTCTTTGCCAGAAGCCTTTCCTGCCAGATGAGAAACATCTGTCCATAACGGCGCACATCTGGCCGCCAGCCCCTGCCTGCCTGGAAGCGCTAGGTGTTAACACTGCTCTTTGCCTTTTATCAAGTCAAATGACCCGCTGCCCCTGGATGGCTCTCTCTGTAACACGGGTGGGCCTCACCTTGGGCCAGAGACAGCGATCCGCTCCGGAAATTCGCTGCTGATCGCCTGGAAAGATAAATTCACTTTACAATTGGAAATTCTGCATGTGACCTCCTTGGGCAGATCTTCCTTCAGTTCCTGTCTCTGTGACACCAGGGCAAGAAGCAAGTGTGTGTGTGTGGGGGGGGGGGGGGGGGGGGGGCGCTTGTCACAGGAAATCCCAAAATTAAGGGACCTATTTCAGAGGCGTAACTAGAACCTTCAGGGCCCCGGTGCAAGAAACAATGATGGGCCCCCCCCCCTTCCATCCGAGCTCCAGGCTTCCAATTTTGGGAGGGCATCCATGGACATCCTCCCAAAACCGTGCTTCCCGCATGCCCCCTGGGACATGCATCCAGCGCAATTACAGTGGCCCTTTACCATGTGATGTCAGCTGATCACATGTAAACAGACTTGCTGGTTATCCGCAGCCCTTTCCTCCCGTGCTATGTCTGTGTGAGGAAAGGACTGCCATTAACTGTCAAGAATGTCAGTAAATTGTTTACACTGATAATCAGTGCCCCAATCATCAGTGCCATGTATCAGTGCCCATCAATGCCACCTATCAGTGCCCATCAATGCCACCTACAAGTGTTACCTATCAGTGCTCATTAATGCTGCCTATTAGTGCCCATCAAATCTGCCTATCAGCACCACCTATCAGTGCTCATTATTGCAGCGTCCATCCATGCCACCTATCGGTACTCTTCAATACTGCCCATCAGTGCCCATCAATACTGCCTTAGTTCTGCCTATCAGTGTTCCTCAGTGCCCATCCGTGCAGCCTATGAGTTCTGCCTATCAGTGCTCATCAATGCCCATCAATGCCTCCTATCAGTGCAGCCTATCAATGCCCTCTTTCAGTGCCCCCTATCAGTGCCTCCCTTCAGTGCTCATCAGTAAATCCCATTGGTGCCTCCCATCGGTGCCCCCTATCAATGCTCATCAGTAAATCCTATCAGTGCCTCCCATTGGTGCCCCCTATCAGTGCCCCCTAGTGCCTTCTCAGTGCCCCCCATCATTGCCCACCAGTGCCCCCTATCAGTGCCTCCCTTCAGTGCCCATCAGTGTCCCCTATCAGTGCCTCCCATCGGGGTCCCCTATCAGTGCCTCCCATCGGTGTCCCCTATCAGTGCTTCCCATCGGTGTCCCCTATCAGTGCCTCCCCTTCAGTGACCCCCCATCTATCAGTATAGCCCCCCTCTATCAGCCTAGACTCCCATCTATCAGTGTAGACCCCCTTAGTGCAGACCCCCATCTATCAGTATAGACCCCCCTCTATCACTATAGACCCCAGTGTAGACCCCCCCTCCATCAGTGCAGACCTCCCCTCCATCATTGCAGACCCCCCTCTATCAGTGCAGACCTCCCCTCCATCAGTGCAGACCCCTACATCAGTTCACACCCCCCCTCAGTGCAGACCTCCCCTCCCTCATTGCAGACCCCCCCTCCATCAGTTCACACCCCCCTCAGTACAGACCCCCCCACAATGCAGATTACCCCCCTCCATCAGCACACACCCCCCCTCATTACAGACCCCCTCTCCATCAGTGCAGGCCCCCCACAATGCAGACCACCCCCCTCCATTAGTGCAGACCCCCCATCAATGCAGACCCCACTCAGTGCAGACTCCTCTCCCTCCATCAATGCAGACCCCCCTCAGTGCAGACCCCCACCCCATCAATGCAGCCCCCCCTCAGTGCAGACCCCCACCCCATCAATGCAGACCCCCCTCAGTGCACACCCCCACCTCATCAATGCAGACCCCTCATCAGTGCATACCCCCACCCCATAGTGTTCCCCCCAGCACATGTCAATTTGAATACAAACTTTACAGACCTCAGAACAGTGTTCTCCCTCAGACTCCTCCTCCTCCCCCTCCGTAACCAGAGAGGAGGGGGAGGCGGCTTCGGTCCGCTCCGCTGTACGCCTGTGTGTCTCTCTTCTAACAGCAGAGAGACACCGGCATTGTTTTATTTCCCTGCTCTCCGTGTGTCCTCTCTCTCTCTCACGGCATGACAGGACACACAGCTGATCTCCCCCCTCCCCTCTCTGTGTGCTCCGAGTCCGCGGGAAATATGAGCTCCTTAGCTTCACACTTGACTGCCCGCGGAGCACACAGAGAGGGGAGGGGGGAGATCAGCTGTGTGTCCTGTCATGCCGTGAGAGAGAGAGGACACACGGAGAGCAGGGAAATAAAACAAACTGCCGGTGTCTCTCTGCTGTTAGATGAGAGACACGCTCAGCGGCTCAGCCTCAGCGATGTGAAGAGAAACCCCGCTGGGCCCCCCCCACAGTGGCGGAATGCCGGGCCCCGTCGCAACTGCGACTGTTGCGACCCCGGTAATTCCGCCACTGACCTATTTATAAAGCATTTGTTGGACGAATGACATACCCATTCACACATGCTCAGCAAACTTTGACTCTGTATTCTCTAATAGAGTAACCCCAAGACAAATGTGTGGCAGTAAGGGTCGGTTCACACTAGGGCGACTTGGGATCCGACTTGTAAGCCCTCAAGTCACCCCAAGAAGAGATTTACATTACAGTGTATGGGAGTGTCTTAATTGACACTACTGAAATCGCTCCGACTTCAGAGCATACTCCTTGTACTACTTCGATCCGACTTCAAGGCGACCTGTACCATAGAATTCAATGGAAGTCGCCTCCAAGTCGGATCTCCATCTATAGTGAAGCGACTTTACAGGGAAAAAATTTAGTTTGCCCAGGCAAACCCCTCCCTCCCAGAGAGCTGATTATCCTGTGATTGGCCACAGCCAAAGTCGCCTGTCCTGGAGGCGACTTGAAGTTGCGTTGTAATTTGCTTAAAGTCGCGCTGAAGTCGCGTTGAAGTTGCCTTGCAAAGTTGCGCTGAAATCGTGTTGCCCCTGTGTGAATCGAGCCTAAAAGAGCGGGCTTCAATGCCTGCATGACGCTGGGCGGCTAATGGTTATGTGCCGAAGACAGCTTTTCAGTCCGGGCTGAAGATCAGTAGCCAGCGGCAGCTGCTTCCTATCATGTGACCACTGTGACATCACCAATCCTTCCCGCCCGGGCGCTTTGAACTGTTTAAAGGGACTCAGGGGGGACGCAGGCAGGGGTACATTTCTATCATCATTCAGCTCCATCTAGTGGCCAAAATGCGGTCCAGTTTTCTAAAATACCTCAACAAGGAAATATGCAGCATTTTGGCCACTAGATGGAGCCGATGATCATAGGAAATAATCTATTAGAGCCAGGATTTATTGAGCATGCCCGAATGTGTGGAACATTTGTCCAACTAATGTTTTATATATACAGTGAGGGCAAAAAGTATTTGAACCCCTGCTGATTTTGTACATTTGCCTACTGACAAAGAAATGATCCGTCTATAATTTTAATGATCGGTTTATTATAACAGTGAGAGACAGAATACCAACAAAAATATCCAGAAAAACGCATTTCAAAAAAGTTATGAATTGATTTGAATTTTAATGAGTGAAATAAGTATTTGACCCTTTCGCAAAACATTAGTAGTTGGTAGTTACTAGACTTAGTAGTTGGTGGAGAAACTCTTGTTGTCAATCACAGAGGTCAGACATTTCTTGTAGTTGGCCACCAGGTTTGCACATCTCAGGAGGGATTTTGTCCTCTTTGCAGATCCTCTCCAAGTCATTAAGGTTTCCAGGCTGATATTTGGTAACTCGAACCTTCAGCTTCTTCCACATATTTTCTATGGGATTAAGGTCTGGAGACTGGCTTGGCCACTCCAGGACCTTAATGTGCTTCTTATTTATCCACGCCTTTGTTGCCTTGGCCATGTGTTTTGGGTCATTGCCATGCTGGAATACCCATCCACGACCCATTTTCAATGCCCTGGCTGAGGGAAGGAAGTTCTCACCCAAGATTTGATGGTACATCCAACGTCCCTTTGATGTGGTGAAGTTGTCCTGTTCCCTTAGCAGAAAACACCCTCAAACCGTAATGTTTCCACCTCCATGCATGACGGTGGGGATGGTGTTCTTGGGGTCATAGGACCTCCATGTATGACGATGGGGGATGGTATTCTTGGAGTCATAGGCTGCGTTCCTCCTCCTCCAAACACGGTGAGTTGAGTTGATGCCAAAGAGCTCCATTTTGGTCTCATCTGACCAACAACACTTTCCCCCAGTTCTCCTCTGAATCATTCAGATGTTCATTAGCAAACTTCAGACGGACCTGTACATGTGATTTCCTGAGCAGGGGGACCTTGCGGGTGCTGCAGGATTTCAGTCCTTCACGGTGTAGTGTGTTACCGATTGTTGTCTTGGTGACTATGGTCCCAGCTGCCTTGAGATCATTGACAAGATTCTCCCGTGTAGTTCTGGGTTGAATCCTCACCGTTCTCATGATCATTGAAACTCTACGAGGTGAGATCCTCCATGGAGCTCCAGACTGAGGGAGATAGACAGTTATTTTGTGTTTCTTCCATTTGCGAATAATCGCACCACCTGTTGTCACCCTCTCACCAAGCTGCTTGGCGATGGTCTTGTAGCCCATTCCAGCCTTGTGTAGGTCTCCAATCTTCTCCCCGACATCCTTGGACAGCACTTTGGTCTTGGCCATGGTGGAGAGATTGGAATCTGATTGATTGCTTCTGTGGACAGGTGTCTGTTATACAGGTAACAAGCTGAGGATAGGAGCACTCCCTTTAAGAGCCCTTGCACACTGGGGCGGTGGGGGCGTCGGCGGTACAACAGCGCTATTTTTAGCGCTGCTGTACCGACGTTCTAGCAGCGGTATTCGGCCGCTAGCGGTGCGGTTTTAACCCCCCGCTGGCGGCCGAAAAAGGGTTAAATCCCTCGTACAGCGCGGCTATAGCCGCGGTATTACAGCGGTATAGCCGCGCTGTCCCATTGATTTCAATGGGCAGGAGCGGGGAAGGAGCGGTGAATACACCGCTCCTTCCCCGCTCCAAAGAAGCGGTTTGCAGGACTTTTTTCACCGTCCTGTCACCGCAGCGCTTCAGTGTGAAAGCCCTCGGGCTTTCACACTGAACAAACAGCGGCAGCTGTTTAGGGGCGGTTTTCAGGCGGTATTTTTAGCGCAATACCGCCTGAAAACCGCCCCAGTGTGCAAGGGCTCTAAGAGAGTGCTCCTAATCTCAGCTCTTTACTTCTATAGAGAAGACACCTGGGAGCCAGAAATCTTGCCGATTGATAGGGGATCAAATACTTATTTCACTCATTAACCACTTCAGCCCTGGAAGAATTTACCCCCTTCCTGACCGGGCCATTTTTTGCGATACGGCACTGCGTCGCTTTAACTGACAATTGCGCGGTCGTGCGACGCTGTACCCAAACAAAATTGACGTCCTTTTTTTCCCACAAATAGAGATTTCTTTTGGTGGTATTTGATCGCCTCTGCGGTTTTTATTTTTTTGCGCTATAAACAAAAAAAGAGCGACAATTTTGAAAAAAAAAAAGCAATATTTTTTACTTTTTGCTATAATAAATATCCCAAATTAAAAAAAATAAATAAAAAATGTTTCCTCAGTTTAGGCCGATATATATTCTTCTACATATTTTTGGTAAAAAAAAATCGCAATGAGCGTATATTGATTGGTTTGCGCTGAAGTTATAGTGTCTACAAAATAGGTTATTGATTTATGGCATTTTTATTATTTTTATTTTTTTTACTAATAATGGCGGCGATCTGCCAAATAGGTTTTCGTTTTAACATTTATTTATATAATTTATTATGTGTATATTTTGCTTCATATCCCTTAGGAGACGCAGGTTGCTATTTGAGGCTCCCATGAGCAGTAATCAGAGAATCGGTCAGTCGACCAGTTTGCAGTTTTATAAAGTTCTTGTCTTTATCCGGAATCACATGACATGTCCTGATGGTCTGAGGATGAGGTCACCCCGCCGGGATTAGTTCCTCATGTGTATTTCATCAGCGCGGACAGCTCAGGATCATGTTCCCGTGACTTGCATATTAGCAGGCAGGGGATTGGCTGATCCGGACGCCGGCCACATCCTCCTCCAACCACAAGTTCCTTTGTTTATTTGTATCCTTTAAAAAAAAAACTGTTTAGAGGAAACTCTATGGCAATTAATCTGTCTGGTCATCGCTCAGCTTTAGAATATGAAGTCATTGCGGAGAAGGTTTACAGATCCCTCTTCCTCAAATCTTCTTCTCTTTTTTTTACCCCTCTAAAGTAAATGAAGGTTAACCATCAGTCCTTATAATATTCCTATAAAGGCTGACCAGCAGTATAAGGACTGATAGTAGAAGGGAGAAAGGGATGATGGGGTCTCCCCTTAAAATATTAATAACTGGAGGCCAGGACATTGGATCCCCAACCAGACCTCCAGCTGGTCCTCCAGTGCCATCCAATGGGCAGCCTACATCCAATGACAACTCTCCACCAGTGTATTCTCCAAGCACTGCCTACGAAGAGCCAACATGCCCATTGCAGCCAAGGACCATCTAGCATCACCTGCTGAACCTGCTCTCACCCGTATATATATATATAGACCCTACCTCTAAAACATATGGTAACTGGAGGGCAGGACATTGGATCTCCAACCAGACCTCTAGCTGGTCCTCCAGTGCCATCCAATGGGCAGTCTACATCCAATGACAACTCTCCACCAGTTTATTCTCCAAGCACTGCCTACGAAGAACCAATATGCCCATTGCAGCAAAGGACCATCTAGCATCACCTGCTGAACCTGCTCTCACCCGTATATATATATATAGAACCTACCTCTAAAACATATGGTAACTGGAGGGCAGGACATTGGATCTCCAACCAGACCTCCAGATGGTCCTCCAGTGCCATCCAATGGGCAGCCTACATCCAATGACAACTCTCCACCAGTGTATTCTCCAAGCACTGCCTAAGAAGATCCAACATGCCCATTGCAGCCACGGACCATCTAGTATCACCTGCTGAACCTGCTCTCACCCATATACAGACCCCTCCTATAAACATATATTAACTGGAGGACAGGACAGTAGATTCCCATCAGACCTCTGGCTTGTCCACCAGTGCCTTCCAGTGGGCATCCTACTTTTAAGGCCATGGGAACTTATCAGGCCAGAATTCCAGTCCAACCATGGCATTACTACTTTCTTAGCAGAATGAATAATAGGGTCTGCTTTGACTTTTTGCTATTTGTTTATCTTTAGTCATATCAGTGACGACACTCCGCCTGCTTTCCCTCCAAGCACCGCCCACGAGGAGCCAACATGGACCATCCAGCATCACTTGCTAAACTTTCACTCTGTCAGAAACCATGAAATCAGACCAAGACAGAAGTACAGTTAAATCACACTTGTTTAATAATAAAAGTAAAAAGAACAAACACATAGCCAAAGTTCAGTAACTGGAATGGATAGCCAGCCAAGCCAGAAGTCAGGGATCAATGTAGTGGAACAGCAAGCAGGATCTGGAGCCAGAAGGGAAAAGCAAAGCAAGTCTTTTTAAACAGGAACGCAGGAGATAGTCTCTGTGATGTTGACAAAGGCGAAGGCAAAGATGCTTTGGGCTGGACGGCTTAAGTAGGCAGGACTGACGAGCAGGAAATCATCAACAGCTGAGTAACTGTGGAGAGAGATGGGAACTGGAAATTAGCCAACAGGTGAGCGACCAGCTCTGATAAGGAAGGACTGAGCCCAACCCTGACACACTCCTGCACTCACCCTAAAACAGTATAGACCCCACATATCAATATATGGTAACTGGAGGGCAGGACAGTGGATCCCCTACCAGGACTCCAGGTGGTCCCCCAGTGGGATCCAATGGGCAGTCATATCAGTGAGAACACTCCACCAGTTTATTCTCCAAGCAATGCCCCGGAAGAGTAAACATACCCATTGCATCAAAGGACCATCTAGCATCACCTGCCCAACCTGCACTCATCTGTATATAGCCCCCACATATAAACATATGGTAACTGGAGGGCAGGACAGTGGATCCTCAACCACAACTCCAACTGGTCTCCCGGTGGGATCCAATGGGCATCCTACTTTTAAGGCCATGGGAGCTTATCAGACCAAAAATCCTGCCCCACTGTGACATCACTATTTTCTTAGCAGAGTGAATATTGGGGTATGTGTTGACTTTCCATTATTTGTTTCTCTCTAGTCATTTCAGTGACAACACTCCACCAGTTTATTCTCCAAGCCTCGCCCTCGAAGAGCCAACATGCCCATTGCAACAAAGAACCATCTAGCATCAACTGCTGAACCTGCACTCACCAATATATAGACTCCACATATAAAGATACAGTATGGTAACTGGAGGGCAGGACAGGGGGTCCCCTTCCAGGACTCCAGCTGGTTACTCAGTAGGATCCAATGGGCATCCTGCTTTTAAGGCCATGGGAGCTTATCACACCAGAATTCCTTCCAAACCGTGACATCACTACTTTCTTAGCTGAGTGATTAATAGGCTCTGCATTGACTTTCTGTTATTTGTTAATCTTTAGCCATATCAGTGACCACATTCACCAGCTTTCCCTCCAAGCACCGCCCACGAGGAGCCAATATGCCCATGGTAAAAATGGATCATCCAGCATGACTTGCTTAACTTTCACTCCTGCACTCACTCATGTACAGTATAAACGCCATGTATTAACATGTGGTAACTGGAGTGCAGGACAGTGGGTCCCCAACCACGACTCCAGCAAAGTCCCCCAGTGGGATCCAATGGGCATCCTACTTTTAGGGCCATGGGAGCTTAATAAGCCAGAATTCCTACCCAACCGTGACATTACGGTTTTCTTAGCAGAGTAAATATTAGGGTCTGCTTTTACTTTTCTTTATTTGTTACTCTCTAGTCATATCAGTGACAACACTCCAACAGTTTATTCTCCAAGCACTGCCCACAAAGAGCCAACATGCCCATTGCAACAAAGGACCATTTAGCATCACCTCGTGAACTTGCACTCACCAATAGACATCCTGCTTTTAAGGCCATGGGAGCTAATCAGGCCAAAATTCGACTTCGACTTTTGACTTTGATTTCTATTATTAGTTTCTCTCTAGTCATATCCATGACAACGCTCTACCAGTTTTATCCCCAAGCACCACCCACAAGGAGCCGAGATGCTCATTTTCACAAAGGACCGTCTAGCATCATCTGTTAAACTTTCACTCCCGTACTCATCAATATATAGGCCTGATATATTAACATATGGTAACTGAAGGACAGGACAATAGGTCCCCTAACAGGACTCTGACTGGTCTCTCAGTGGGATCCAATGGGCATCCAGCTTTTAAGGTCATGGGAGCTTATCAGATCAGAATCTCTGCTGTGCTGTGATATTACCATTTCCATAGCAGAGTGAATAAAGGGGTCTGGTTTCAGTTTCTGCTATTTGTTTATCTTTATTCATATCAGTAACAACGCTTTGCCAGTTTTCCTTCCAAGCACCGCCCATGAGGAGCCAACATGCCTATTTTACCAAAGGACCATCCAGCATTACTTGCTGAACTTTTACTCCCACACTCACCCATATATATAGACCCCATACAGTATATCAACATATGATTACTGGAGGGCAGGACAGGGCATTCCATACTAGGACTCTGGCCTCCAATGGGCACCCAATGGGCACCCTGCTTTTAAGGTTATGGGAGCCCATCAGTGAAAATTCTGAATTAACCCTTTGCATGTATTTCTAGCAAACCTTTGCATAAAAACAAGAATTTTTGGATCACATACATTGCAATACATGCTCAAGCTGGTCAACTGCATCACAGTGATCCCTCTCTGGCCGGTCCCTACTATATAGTATGGCGAAAACCTTTTCGCTTATGGCAATACTTTAATAGGCATATATTGTCAATATGGGGCAGCAGAGACAGCTGGTGGAGAGCTACAGACTCAGGTCTGGTCATGGAGGCTTCGGATCAGGGACAGGAGAAGGGGTGGGCAGGAGGGGAGGCTGCCCTGGGCACTGTGGTTTCATGTGAGGTGGGGGGGGGCGGGGGGCAAGGGCGCTGTGAAGAGATTGAAGGAGAGGGAGATTTGTGTTGGGAGGGGCAATTTAGGGGGCGGCAGGGGATAAAAACTGGTAGGTGTGGTGATTTAGGGGGATTTGTGTTGGGGGGGGGAGAGGATTTGTGCTAGGAGGGGGATTTGGGGGGTTTTGTGCTAGAAGAGGTGATATGGTGAAGAGGGAAGGAGTATTGTGCTAGGAGGGGAAATATTTTGTTTGGGGGTGATTTGTGCTAGGAGGGGAAATTTAGGGGGTGGATTTGTGCTAGGAGGGGGGGGGGGTTTGGAGTGGGGGGATGTGTACTCAGAGAGGGAATTTGAGGGGTAGAGGATTTGTACTAGGGGGGGGGGGGTTAGGGGGTGGATTTGTGCTAGGAGGGAGGGATTTGGAGTGGGGGGGGGGCGGATGGAGGTTTTGTACTCAGAGGGGGAATTTTTGGGGGGAGGGGCATTTGTGTTTGGGGGGGTATTAGGGGCAAAGATTTGTGCTGGAAGGGGGAATTTCAGCACAAGGGCAGACTTGTACAGGGGTAAAGTATGCTTAGGGGGTAAGCATGCAGATTAGTACTTAATTTTGGAGGGGGGGGGGGATTTCTGCTGACACATAATGCTCATACAACTTAAGGGGGGGGGCAGTTTGGCACCTAAACAATGGGCTCTAGGTGACCTTGTCCTGTCACTGCTTAGGATCATATATGGGCATTACCTAGGGCAGTCTGAATGCAAATGCAATGCCCACTGCTCCAGACTGACACCCACCCATCAAGACATTCTGGGGGCTGAGGGCGGGGTGCTGGCATGTTTTCAGGAAGCTTTGTACAGCCCCCTGCCGGCCCCTCCCACCAGCCATGACCTGCCTGCATTGCATAGAGAAGCACAGAGACCCAGTGATGACATCACACGGGCTTAAATAAGGTATGTACTAAGAACAGATTTTAAGAACCAGGGTTGGCCTAACAATAGCGGGTTAAGCTTCAAGCTGCTTTAATCCCCCGCTCGGCGCCCCGACCTGCCCCCGTGTCAGGCTGATCTCCGGATGGATAGAATTCCTGGAAATGTTATATGTGTGAGCCGGCGTAGTCAGGTAGACCTTCACTTGTATCTTGTTTTGTACCTTTCACAAGTCTTAATAGGATTCAGGCCGGCGGAGACAGATGTGAGATGTGATCTGAGATCACCAAACCGGGTCAACCAAAATCCCCAATTACTGAACGGCGACACATGGAAGAAAATATCCGCCGCGCTCTTCTATTCAACCGAAAAACACGTCACCATCCAAAATCACCGCAATTCACACGCCGCTGGCATATTACATTTACTGGATGGGGATTGCTGAAGGGCACAAAATAAGAGTTATTTTACTCATGGGTGCGTCATTCTTCAGGTTAAAGTGCATAGAAACCCCAAATTCAAATTTTTTTGTATATTTGGTGCCGTGACTCACTATGTACCTGTAGCCGCCGCTCCATTAGGGGCGCAGGGGTACCACCCCAGCTAATTCCTGCTCCCGGCCCCTAATCTACATGCAGGGCGCCAGACACATGGATTTCTATGGGTTTTTTTTTTTTTGACGCACATGATTAGAGCCTGAGGCCCCGAACCCACCCAGTTGTGTGACAATAGCAAATTATTGTTATTATTCGCTATTGTCTTCCTGATTCTCCTCGCGGCCAATCAGGAAGCGGGTCCTGAGACCCGATTGGCCAAGAAAAGAAGCAACCATATTGGCCGGGGGAGGATGTACGGGGAGATCCGGGGGATGGCGGTGCTCATCAGAGCCTGACCATGTGAGTACCACCCACGGAGGGAGGGGGGGGGGGTTGCTGTGTACAGTTTTCTTTGCTCCTTGCGGACCCATTTCTTACCTGGAGCTCCTGTTACATCACTTTCTATTATAGGGTGACAACGTTAGCCACTCGCAGCGTTGTCAGTGTGTACTCCTTCCATTGGTTGTTGGGCTCTGATAGATGTGGCAGGCAAAGAACTAATACTGACTGAGGAAACATGGAAGAAAACAGCTAGCCAGTGCAGAAATAACTAGCACTAAACAGGAGGGGGGGGGGGACAGAGGGAAATACCAAATCACAGAAGTAAACAAGTTGTTGTCTGGAAAACACTCTGATAGACCTGATGGGTAGCCCAAGAGAACGAGGGAGCATGGTAGGCTTATAAAGTCATCTGTTCTGTGTCAAATGCCACATTACACATTGATATACCCAGGTGCAGGAACTCCCCCCTTCTGACTCACCTGGATCTGAGACCTTTCTATCAGAACCTGGATTGACTTTTCCGGCAATTTGCACTCCAGCAGCTCTTTTATTGGACCAGCGCAGACCGGGAACATCCAATAAGATCTGCAGTGTTGGAGTTGCTCTGACCCAATCGTCTGTCTCGTCATTACAATTTGGTCCTTCTCAAAGTCTCCCAAATCCTCACACTTGCCCATTTTTTCCTGCATTCGTTCAACATTTCAACTTTATTATAATCCCTAATGACTATTTTAGTTCATGTCAGTTGTAGAAGTCTTTATCATTGTTGTCTTGTTTCTACTGAAATATATTTATTATTACTATTATTATTATTATGTGCTATTATTAGACTACTATATAATAGAGAGTTATTATTTCATTTACTCATCCATCTGTATTGCCAGGGATGTTTGCCCCGGTAATTGATCTCCTTTCTTGATGTATCGGTCCCGGTGATTGATCCCCCTCTTTGGTGTATTGGGGTGTGTATTACCATGGATGGATGTCCCAGTGATTGATCCCCCTTTTTGGTTTAATGGGGTGTGTCTTGCTATGATGCCATGGAAGGATGTCCGGTGATTGATCCCCGTCCTTGGTGTATTGGGGTGTATATTGATCTAGCGCCTTAATGTGTTTTGGGTTGTATATTGCTGTATTGCTAGGGATGGATGTCCCGGCGATTGATCCCCCTCCTTGGTGTATTGGGAGGTGTATTGCCATGGATGGATGTCCCAGTGATTGATCCCCCTCTTTGGCGTATTGGGGTGTCTTGCTATAATGCCAGGGATGAGGGTGGGGTGTGTATTTGTATTTCTGTATTACCAGGGATGAATGTCCCGGTGATTGATCTCCCCCTTGGTGTATTGGGGTGTATATTGCTCTATTACCAGGGATGAATGTCCTGGTGATTGAGCCCCCTCTTTGGTGTATTGGGGAGCGTATTACCAGGGTGGGATGTCCTGGTGATTGATCCCCATCCTTGGTGTATTGGGGAGCGTATTACCGGGGTGAGATGTCCTGGTGATTGATCCCCATCCTTGGTGTATTGGGGAGCGTATTACCAGAGTGGGATGTCCTGGTGATTGATCCCCCTCCTTGGTGCATTGGGGAGCGTATTACCAGGGTGGTATGTCCTGGTGATTGATCCCCCTCCTTGGTGTATTGGGGAGCGTATAACCAGAGTGGGATGACCTGGTGACTGATCCCCCTCCTTGGTGTATTGGGGAGCGTATTACCAGGGTGGGATGTCCTGATGATTGATCCCCCTTCCTTGGTGCATTGGGGAGCGTATTACCAGGGTGGGATGTCCTGGTGATTGATCCCCCTTCCTTGGTGTAATGGGGAGCGTATTACCAGGGTGAGATGTCCTGGTGATTGATCCCTCTTCCTTGGTGTATTGGGGAGCGTATTACCAGGGTGAGATGTCCTGGTGATTGAACCTCCTTTCTTGGTGTATTGGGGAGCGTATTACCAGAGTGGGATGTCCTGGTGATTGATCCCCCTCCTTGGTGTATTGGGGAGCGTATTACCAGGGTGAGATGTCCTGGTGATTGATCCCCATCCTTGGTGTATTGGGGAGCGTATTACCAGGGTGGGATGTCCTGGTGATTGATCCCCCTCCTTGGTGTATTGGGGAGCGTATTACCAGGGTGGGATGTCCTGGTGATTGATCCCCCTCCTTGGTGTATTGGGGTGCGTATTACCAGGGTGGGATGTCCTGGTGATTGATCCCCCTTCCTTGGTGTATTGGGGAGCGTATTACCAGGGTGGGATGTCCTGATGATTGATCCCCCTTCCTTGGTGTATTGGGGAGCGTATTACCAGGGTGAGATGTCCTGGTGATTGATCCCCCTCCTCGGTGTATTGGGGAGCGTATTACCAGAGTGGGATGACCTGGTGATTGATCCCCCTCCTTGGTGTATTGGGGAGCGTATTACCAGGGTGGGATGTCCTGATGATTGATCCCCCTCCTTGGTGTATTGGGGAGCGTATTACCAGGGTGAGATGTCCTGGTGATTGATCCCCCTTCCTTGGTGTATTGGGGAGCGTATTACCAGGGTGAGATGTCCTAGTGATTGATCCCCCTTCCTTGGTGTATTGGGGAGCGTATTACCAGGGTGGGATGTCCTGGTGATTGATCCCCCTTCCTTGGTGTATTGGGGAGCGTATTACCAGGATGGGATGTCCTGGTGATTGATCCCCCTCCTTGGTGTATTGGGGAGCGTATTACCAGGGTGAGATGTCCTGGTGATTGATCCCCATCCTTGGTGTATTGGGGAGCGTATTGCCAGGATGGGATGTCCTGGTGATTGATCCCCCTCCTTGGTGTATTGGGGAGCGTATTACCAGGGTGAGATGTCCTGGTGATTGATCCCCATCCTTGGTGTATTGGGGAGCGTATTACCAGGGTGAGATGTCCTGGTGATTGATCCCCATCCTTGGTGTATTGGGGAGCGTATTACCAGGGTGGGATGTCCTGGTGATTGATCCCCCTTCCTTGGTGTATTGGGGAGCGTATTACCAGGGTGGGATGTCCTGGTGATTGATCCCCCTTCCTTGGTGTATTGGGGAACGTATTACCAGGGTGGGATGTCCTGGTGATTGATCCCCCTTCCTTGGTGTATTGGGGAACGTATTACCAGGGTGGGATGTCCTGGGGATTGATCCCCCTCCTTGGTGTATTGGGGAGCGTATTACCAGAGTGGGATGTCCTGATGATTGATCCCCCTCCTTGGTGTATTGGGGAGCGTATTACCAGGGTGGGATGTCCTGGTGATTGATCCCCCTTCCTTGGTGTATTGGGGAGCGTATTACCAGGGTGGGATGTCCTGGTGATTGATCCCCCTTCCTTGGTGTATTGGGGAGCGTATTACCAGAGTGGGATGTCCTGGTGATTGATCCCCCTTCCTTGGTGTATTGGGGAACGTATTACCAGGGTGGGATGTCCTGGTGATTGATCCCCCTTCCTTGGTGTATTGGGGAGCATATTACCAGGTTGGGATGTCCTGGTGATTGATCCCCCTTCCTTGGTGTATTGGGGAGCGTATTACCAGAGTGGGATGTCCTGGTGATTGATCCCCCTCCTTGGTGTATTGGGGAGCGTATTACCAGGGTGGGATGTCCTGGTGATTGATCCCCATCCTTGGTGTATTGGGGAGGGTATTACCAGGGTGGGATGTCCTGGTGATTGATCCCCCTCCTTGGTGTATTGGGGAGCGTATTACCAGGGTGGGATGTCCTGGTGATTGATCCCCATCCTTGGTGTATTGGGGAGCGTATTACCAGGGTGGGATGTCCTGGTGATTGATCCCCCTCCTTGGTGTATTGGGGAGCGTATTACCAGGGTGGGATGTCCTGGTGATTGATCCCCCTCCTTGGTGTATTGGGGTGCGTATTACCAGGGTGGGATGTCCTGGTGATTGATCCCCATCCTTGGTGTATTGGGGTGCGTATTACCAGGGTGGGATGTCCTGGTGATTGATCCCCCTTCCTTGGTGTATTGGGGAGCGTATTACCAGGGTGGGATGTCCTGGTGATTGATCCCCTCCTTGGTGTATTGGGGAGCGTATTATCAGGGTGGGATGTCCTGGTGATTGATCCCCCTCCTTGGTGTATTGGGGAGCGTATTACCAGAGTGGGATGTCCTGATGATTGATCCCCCTCCTTGGTGTATTGGGGAGCGTATTACCAGGGTGGGATGTCCTGGTGATTGATCCCCCTTCCTTGGTGTATTGGGGAGCGTATTACCAGAGTGGGATGTCCTGATGATTGATCCCCCTCCTTGGTGTATTGGGGAGCGTATTACCAGGGTGGGATTTCCTGGTGATTGATCCCCCTCCTTGGTGTATTGGGGAGCGTATTACCAGGGTGGGATGTCCTGGTGATTGATCCCCCTCCTTGGTGTATTGGGGAGCGTATTACCAGGGTGGGATGTCCTGGTGATTGATCCCCCTTCCTTGGTGTATTGGGGAGCGTATTACCAGAGTGGGATGTCCTGGTGATTGATCCCCCTTCCTTGGTGTATTGGGGAACGTATTACCAGGGTGGGATGTCCTGGTGATTGATCCCCCTTCCTTGGTGTATTGGGGAGCGTATTACCAGGTTGGGATGTCCTGGTGATTGATCCCCCTTCCTTGGTGTATTGGGGAGCGTATTACCAGAGTGGGATGTCCTGGTGATTGATCCCCCTCCTTGGTGTATTGGGGAGCGTATTACCAGAGTGGGATGTCCTGGTGATTGATCCCCATCCTTGGTGTATTGGGGAGCGTATTACCAGGGTGGGATGTCCTGGTGATTGATCCCCCTCCTTGGTGTATTGGGGAGCGTATTACCAGGGTGGGATGTCCTGGTGATTGATCCCCATCCTTGGTGTATTGGGGAGCGTATTACCAGGGTGGGATGTCCTGGTGATTGATCCCCCTCCTTGGTGTATTGGGGAGCGTATTACCAGGGTGGGATGTCCTGGTGATTGATCCCCCTCCTTGGTGTATTGGGGAGCGTATTACCAGGGTGAGATGTCCTGGTGATTGATCCCCATCCTTGGTGTATTGGGGTGCGTATTACCAGGATGGGATGTCCTGGTGATTGATCCCCCTCCTTGGTGTATTGGGGAGCGTATTACCAGGGTGAGATGTCCTGGTGATTGATCCCCATCCTTGGTGTATTGGGGAGCGTATTACCAGGGTGAGATGTCCTGGTGATTGATCCCCATCCTTGGTGTATTGGGGAGCGTATTACCAGGGTGGGATGTCCTGGTGATTGATCCCCCTTCCTTGGTGTATTGGGGAGCGTATTACCAGGGTGGGATGTCCTGGTGATTGATCCCCCTTCCTTGGTGTATTGGGGAACGTATTACCAGGGTGGGATGTCCTGGTGATTGATCCCCCTTCCTTGGTGTATTGGGGAACGTATTACCAGGGTGGGATGTCCTGGGGATTGATCCCCCTCCTTGGTGTATTGGGGAGCGTATTACCAGAGTGGGATGTCCTGATGATTGATCCCCCTCCTTGGTGTATTGGGGAGCGTATTACCAGGGTGGGATGTCCTGGTGATTGATCCCCCTTCCTTGGTGTATTGGGGAGCGTATTACCAGGGTGGGATGTCCTGGTGATTGATCCCCCTTCCTTGGTGTATTGGGGAGCGTATTACCAGAGTGGGATGTCCTGGTGATTGATCCCCCTTCCTTGGTGTATTGGGGAACGTATTACCAGGGTGGGATGTCCTGGTGATTGATCCCCCTTCCTTGGTGTATTGGGGAGCGTATTACCAGGTTGGGATGTCCTGGTGATTGATCCCCCTTCCTTGGTGTATTGGGGAGCGTATTACCAGAGTGGGATGTCCTGGTGATTGATCTCCCTCCTTGGTGTATTGGGGAGCGTATTACCAGGGTGGGATGTCCTGGTGATTGATCCCCATCCTTGGTGTATTGGGGAGCGTATTACCAGGGTGGGATGTCCTGGTGATTGATCCCCCTCCTTGGTGTATTGGGGAGCGTATTACCAGGGTGGGATGTCCTGGTGATTGATCCCCATCCTTGGTGTATTGGGGAGTGTATTACCAGGGTGGGATGTCCTGGTGATTGATCCCCCTCCTTGGTGTATTGGGGAGCGTATTACCAGGGTGGGATGTCCTGGTGATTGATCCCCCTCCTTGGTGTATTGGGGTGCGTATTACCAGGGTGGGATGTCCTGGTGATTGATCCCCATCCTTGGTGTATTGGGGTGCGTATTACCAGGGTGGGATGTCCTGGTGATTGATCCCCCTTCCTTGGTGTATTGGGGAGCGTATTACCAGGGTGGGATGTCCTGGTGATTGATCCCCTCCTTGGTGTATTGGGGAGCGTATTATCAGGGTGGGATGTCCTGGTGATTGATCCCATCCTTGGTGTATTGGGGAGGGTATTACCAGGGTGGGATTTCCTGGTGATTGATCCCCCTCCTTGGTGTATTGGGGAGCGTATTACCAGGGTGGGATGTCCTGGTGATTAATCCCCCTCCTTGGTGTATTGGGGAGCGTATTACCAGGGTGGGATGTCCTGGTGATTGATCCCCCTCCTTGGTGTATTGGGGAGCGTATTACCAGGGTGGGATGTCCTGGTGATTGATCCCCCTTCCTTGGTGTATTGGGGAGCGTATTACCAGAGTGGGATGTCCTGGTGATTGATCCCCCTTCCTTGGTGTATTGGGGAACGTATTACCAGGGTGGGATGTCCTGGTGATTGATCCCCCTTCCTTGGTGTATTGGGGAGCGTATTACCAGGGTGGGATGTCCTGGTGATTGATCCCCCTTCCTTGGTGTAATGGGGAGCGTATTACCAGGGTGAGATGTCCTGGTGATTGATCCCTCTTCCTTGGTGTATTGGGGAGCGTATTACCAGGGTGAGATGTCCTGGTGATTGAACCTCCTTTCTTGGTGTATTGGGGAGCGTATTACCAGAGTGGGATGTCCTGGTGATTGATCCCCCTCCTTGGTGTATTGGGGAGCGTATTACCAGGGTGAGATGTCCTGGTGATTGATCCCCATCCTTGGTGTATTGGGGAGCGTATTACCAGGGTGGGATGTCCTGGTGATTGATCCCCCTCCTTGGTGTATTGGGGAGCGTATTACCAGGGTGGGATGTCCTGGTGATTGATCCCCCTCCTTGGTGTATTGGGGTGCGTATTACCAGGGTGGGATGTCCTGGTGATTGATCCCCCTTCCTTGGTGTATTGGGGAGCGTATTACCAGGGTGGGATGTCCTGATGATTGATCCCCCTTCCTTGGTGTATTGGGGAGCGTATTACCAGGGTGAGATGTCCTGGTGATTGATCCCCCTCCTCGGTGTATTGGGGAGCGTATTACCAGAGTGGGATGACCTGGTGATTGATCCCCCTCCTTGGTGTATTGGGGAGCGTATTACCAGGGTGGGATGTCCTGATGATTGATCCCCCTCCTTGGTGTATTGGGGAGCGTATTACCAGGGTGAGATGTCCTGGTGATTGATCCCCCTTCCTTGGTGTATTGGGGAGCGTATTACCAGGGTGAGATGTCCTAGTGATTGATCCCCCTTCCTTGGTGTATTGGGGAGCGTATTACCAGGGTGGGATGTCCTGGTGATTGATCCCCCTTCCTTGGTGTATTGGGGAGCGTATTACCAGGATGGGATGTCCTGGTGATTGATCCCCCTCCTTGGTGTATTGGGGAGCGTATTACCAGGGTGAGATGTCCTGGTGATTGATCCCCATCCTTGGTGTATTGGGGAGCGTATTGCCAGGATGGGATGTCCTGGTGATTGATCCCCCTCCTTGGTGTATTGGGGAGCGTATTACCAGGGTGAGATGTCCTGGTGATTGATCCCCATCCTTGGTGTATTGGGGAGCGTATTACCAGGGTGAGATGTCCTGGTGATTGATCCCCATCCTTGGTGTATTGGGGAGCGTATTACCAGGGTGGGATGTCCTGGTGATTGATCCCCCTTCCTTGGTGTATTGGGGAGCGTATTACCAGGGTGGGATGTCCTGGTGATTGATCCCCATCCTTGGTGTATTGGGGAGCGTATTACCAGAGTGGGATGTCCTGATGATTGATCCCCCTCCTTGGTGTATTGGGGAGCGTATTACCAGGGTGGGATGTCCTGGTGATTGATCCCCCTTCCTTGGTGTATTGGGGAGCGTATTACCAGGGTGGGATGTCCTGGTGATTGATCCCCCTTCCTTGGTGTATTGGGGAGCGTATTACCAGAGTGGGATGTCCTGGTGATTGATCCCCCTTCCTTGGTGTATTGGGGAACGTATTACCAGGGTGGGATGTCCTGGTGATTGATCCCCCTTCCTTGGTGTATTGGGGAGCATATTACCAGGTTGGGATGTCCTGGTGATTGATCCCCCTTCCTTGGTGTATTGGGGAGCGTATTACCAGAGTGGGATGTCCTGGTGATTGATCCCCCTCCTTGGTGTATTGGGGAGCGTATTACCAGGGTGGGATGTCCTGGTGATTGATCCCCATCCTTGGTGTATTGGGGAGGGTATTACCAGGGTGGGATGTCCTGGTGATTGATCCCCCTCCTTGGTGTATTGGGGAGTGTATTACCAGGGTGGGATGTCCTGGTGATTGATCCCCATCCTTGGTGTATTGGGGAGCGTATTACCAGGGTGGGATGTCCTGGTGATTGATCCCCCTCCTTGGTGTATTGGGGAGCGTATTACCAGGGTGGGATGTCCTGGTGATTGATCCCCCTCCTTGGTGTATTGGGGTGCGTATTACCAGGGTGGGATGTCCTGGTGATTGATCCCCATCCTTGGTGTATTGGGGTGCGTATTACCAGGGTGGGATGTCCTGGTGATTGATCCCCCTTCCTTGGTGTATTGGGGAGCGTATTACCAGGGTGGGATGTCCTGGTGATTGATCCCCTCCTTGGTGTATTGGGGAGCGTATTATCAGGGTGGGATGTCCTGGTGATTGATCCCCCTCCTTGGTGTATTGGGGAGCGTATTACCAGAGTGGGATGTCCTGATGATTGATCCCCCTCCTTGGTGTATTGGGGAGCGTATTACCAGGGTGGGATGTCCTGGTGATTGATCCCCCTTCCTTGGTGTATTGGGGAGCGTATTACCAGAGTGGGATGTCCTGATGATTGATCCCCCTCCTTGGTGTATTGGGGAGCGTATTACCAGGGTGGGATTTCCTGGTGATTGATCCCCCTCCTTGGTGTATTGGGGAGCGTATTACCAGGGTGGGATGTCCTGGTGATTGATCCCCCTCCTTGGTGTATTGGGGAGCGTATTACCAGGGTGGGATGTCCTGGTGATTGATCCCCCTTCCTTGGTGTATTGGGGAGCGTATTACCAGAGTGGGATGTCCTGGTGATTGATCCCCCTTCCTTGGTGTATTGGGGAACGTATTACCAGGGTGGGATGTCCTGGTGATTGATCCCCCTTCCTTGGTGTATTGGGGAGCGTATTACCAGGTTGGGATGTCCTGGTGATTGATCCCCCTTCCTTGGTGTATTGGGGAGCGTATTACCAGAGTGGGATGTCCTGGTGATTGATCCCCCTCCTTGGTGTATTGGGGAGCGTATTACCAGAGTGGGATGTCCTGGTGATTGATCCCCATCCTTGGTGTATTGGGGAGCGTATTACCAGGGTGGGATGTCCTGGTGATTGATCCCCCTCCTTGGTGTATTGGGGAGCGTATTACCAGGGTGGGATGTCCTGGTGATTGATCCCCATCCTTGGTGTATTGGGGAGCGTATTACCAGGGTGGGATGTCCTGGTGATTGATCCCCCTCCTTGGTGTATTGGGGAGCGTATTACCAGGGTGGGATGTCCTGGTGATTGATCCCCCTCCTTGGTGTATTGGGGAGCGTATTACCAGGGTGAGATGTCCTGGTGATTGATCCCCATCCTTGGTGTATTGGGGTGCGTATTACCAGGATGGGATGTCCTGGTGATTGATCCCCCTCCTTGGTGTATTGGGGAGCGTATTACCAGGGTGAGATGTCCTGGTGATTGATCCCCATCCTTGGTGTATTGGGGAGCGTATTACCAGGGTGAGATGTCCTGGTGATTGATCCCCATCCTTGGTGTATTGGGGAGCGTATTACCAGGGTGGGATGTCCTGGTGATTGATCCCCCTTCCTTGGTGTATTGGGGAGCGTATTACCAGGGTGGGATGTCCTGGTGATTGATCCCCCTTCCTTGGTGTATTGGGGAACGTATTACCAGGGTGGGATGTCCTGGTGATTGATCCCCCTTCCTTGGTGTATTGGGGAACGTATTACCAGGGTGGGATGTCCTGGGGATTGATCCCCCTCCTTGGTGTATTGGGGAGCGTATTACCAGAGTGGGATGTCCTGATGATTGATCCCCCTCCTTGGTGTATTGGGGAGCGTATTACCAGGGTGGGATGTCCTGGTGATTGATCCCCCTTCCTTGGTGTATTGGGGAGCGTATTACCAGGGTGGGATGTCCTGGTGATTGATCCCCCTTCCTTGGTGTATTGGGGAGCGTATTACCAGAGTGGGATGTCCTGGTGATTGATCCCCCTTCCTTGGTGTATTGGGGAACGTATTACCAGGGTGGGATGTCCTGGTGATTGATCCCCCTTCCTTGGTGTATTGGGGAGCGTATTACCAGGTTGGGATGTCCTGGTGATTGATCCCCCTTCCTTGGTGTATTGGGGAGCGTATTACCAGAGTGGGATGTCCTGGTGATTGATCTCCCTCCTTGGTGTATTGGGGAGCGTATTACCAGGGTGGGATGTCCTGGTGATTGATCCCCATCCTTGGTGTATTGGGGAGCGTATTACCAGGGTGGGATGTCCTGGTGATTGATCCCCCTCCTTGGTGTATTGGGGAGCGTATTACCAGGGTGGGATGTCCTGGTGATTGATCCCCATCCTTGGTGTATTGGGGAGTGTATTACCAGGGTGGGATGTCCTGGTGATTGATCCCCCTCCTTGGTGTATTGGGGAGCGTATTACCAGGGTGGGATGTCCTGGTGATTGATCCCCCTCCTTGGTGTATTGGGGTGCGTATTACCAGGGTGGGATGTCCTGGTGATTGATCCCCATCCTTGGTGTATTGGGGTGCGTATTACCAGGGTGGGATGTCCTGGTGATTGATCCCCCTTCCTTGGTGTATTGGGGAGCGTATTACCAGGGTGGGATGTCCTGGTGATTGATCCCCTCCTTGGTGTATTGGGGAGCGTATTATCAGGGTGGGATGTCCTGGTGATTGATCCCATCCTTGGTGTATTGGGGAGGGTATTACCAGGGTGGGATTTCCTGGTGATTGATCCCCCTCCTTGGTGTATTGGGGAGCGTATTACCAGGGTGGGATGTCCTGGTGATTGATCCCCCTCCTTGGTGTATTGGGGAGCGTATTACCAGGGTGGGATGTCCTGGTGATTGATCCCCCTCCTTGGTGTATTGGGGAGCGTATTACCAGGGTGGGATGTCCTGGTGATTGATCCCCCTTCCTTGGTGTATTGGGGAGCGTATTACCAGAGTGGGATGTCCTGGTGATTGATCCCCCTTCCTTGGTGTATTGGGGAACGTATTACCAGGGTGGGATGTCCTGGTGATTGATCCCCCTTCCTTGGTGTATTGGGGAGCGTATTACCAGGTTGGGATGTCCTGGTGATTGATCCCCCTTCCTTGGTGTATTGGGGAGCGTATTACCAGAGTGGGATGTCCTGGTGATTGATCCCCCTCCTTGGTGTATTGGGGAGCGTATTACCAGAGTGGGATGTCCTGGTGATTGATCCCCATCCTTGGTGTATTGGGGAGCGTATTACCAGGGTGGGATGTCCTGGTGATTGATCCCCCTTCCTTGGTGTATTGGGGAGCGTATTACCAGGTTGGGATGTCCTGGTGATTGATCCCCCTTCCTTGGTGTATTGGGGAGCGTATTACCAGAGTGGGATGTCCTGGTGATTGATCCCCCTCCTTGGTGTATTGGGGAGCGTATTACCAGAGTGGGATGTCCTGGTGATTGATCCCCATCCTTGGTGTATTGGGGAGCGTATTACCAGGGTGGGATGTCCTGGTGATTGATCCCCCTCCTTGGTGTATTGGGGAGCGTATTACCAGGGTGGGATGTCCTGGTGATTGATCCCCCTCCTTGGTGTATTGGGGAGCGTATTACCAGGGTGGGATGTCCTGGTGATTGATCCCCATCCTTGGTGTATTGGGGAGCGTATTACCAGGGTGGGATGTCCTGGTGATTGATCCCCCTCCTTGGTGTATTGGGGAGCGTATTACCAGGGTGGGATGTCCTGGTGATTGATCCCCCTTCCTTGGTGTATTGGGGAGCGTATTACCAGGGTGGGATGTCCTGGTGATTGATCCCCCTTCCTTGGTGTATTGGGGAGCGTATTACCAGGGTGGGATGTCCTGGTGATTGATCCCCCTCCTTGGTATGATGGTGGAGTGACAGATCTGAGCTCTGTGTGTCCGCTCTCTGAACATTGAGCAGACCTGGAATGGTTTTTGTCACATCTGCTGGGTGGTCTCTCCTTGGACAGCACAGACTCATATTACTTCTAATGATCATCATGACAAGCCTTTCGTGTATCTGATTATATCTTGTGTGATTCCAGCAATCTTCTACATTCCCGTACCCAAGCTGCAGCCCAAGGGCCACATGAGGCCCTTCAGTGTTGGCAACATGGCCGGCCTCAGACCCCGCAGTCAGTAGTGGGAACGTTGATTTGTGAAGGGGCTGTGAAAGCAGTGATCTCTAACAGTCTCATGTTTCATGTCTCCGGTCTCTGACTGCTACTTGACTCCCGTCCCCAACCAAACCTATAACACTCTCTGACCATTTCCCTATTGAATATTATGTGGCCATGTGGTGACATCTGGGGCCACATCTGGGGGGTCCTATACCTTGTAAGTTCATAGCCACTGATCTATATCATACAGTAAAACGGGAAACAAACATGGATAGGTAACTAAATACATCCTCTTTATACTGACTATTCTGCTAGTTATTCTCTAATAACATAAAGGACAAAAAATCACATAAATCCGGGAACTCTCTCCCTCTGCCCGGGTTTATTTTATCATTATTTTAATATTTCAGTTCCCAGAATGTCTGACTTCCTATCTTGCCATCGTGGCATGGTTAATTTTCAACTGCTGGTTACTCTGTAGTATAATACAATTGAAAAGTATATGTGGATCAGTTCAGTTTCAGCAGATGATCCGGATCCAGATGTAAATATGGTACAGCAAAATTCTTATTATTGTCGCAAGGTCCCGGGCCTCCTTCGGTCTAATGAGAACCTCCAGGGCAAGAGATAGCTGACATCCTTCTGTGTATGGTGGGTTGTGAAGCATGGTGGGTGCAAGGTAGTTAAAGTTATTGGGCACCTGACAATTCTTGAATGCAAAAGAGATTTTTATTTCTCTTAATAGAACTTTGGGAGAGAGGGTTAGGGCCAGGACACCCTTAGGTAGTTGCAATGTTAATTGGCAGACTCCGAGACTTCAATAGAAGGACAGCCATGCAGGGAAAGGCATCCAGCAGGACGCAACATCTGCATATGTAGGAGCGCTGTCTCCTATGGCAACAGTCTTTAACAGTTCCAAACACAAAACGTAACAGTTCCTTCACTTCCACTACAATCACTTCTTGTAGTTCTCCAATACACTGAGCTCCCAGTCTCTATCACTAGATCCTCTGATTCACTATCACTGAATCCCTTGAGCTCCTCCAATCTTCACGGTGGTATCTTCCTCAAGCGTCACCCCCACCTCCCTGCTGGGTCCCTAGCTTGGCACTCCAGATATTTCTCAAGCTTCACCCCACTGGCCTGCTCGGTCCCTGGCTGGACACACAAGGCTGCTCTGCAAGCGTCACCTCCGCTGGTTGGGTACCTGGCTTGATACTTGCTGAAGTTTCCTGATTCTTCACCGTCCCCGGTTGGTGAGAGTTCTGCTCCGGTACTTGCTTCAGTTACTCACTGTGGTCCCTGGTAAGATGGACGGTCCCTTACTGGTGACAGCTTCCCCTCTACCTCTGACCACGACAGGTTCTCCGGCCGGCAGAACCATCACTTCTGGTTGGACTGCAAGTCGCAATCCCACCCCTGAGCTGCTCTCTTGCTTCTGGATAGACCCTCAGACAGCCTAGGATAGGCTGCTTCTGGATAGGCCCAATCTCCGGCCTAACAGCCCGGGCAATACAACACACGTCCACCCAGACAGCCGACCAGGTGGCACAGAACCCCGATCACCTGACTCCACCCGAATGTATAGGTTCTCCCAGCAGGCCAAGGGATTCAAGAAAACCCCTGCTCATTGGCTGAGATACCCCGTATACTCCTAATCTGACCTTGCATTGTCTTATCTAATGCCACCAGGTACCCGGCCACCTAGCAGTAGAAGAGAAAAGTGCAACAAGGCCAAACTTAGGGAGAAATCAATGGATCTCTAACAATTAGCCAAGGTAGCTACTCCTGGCAATTAAATTTAGGAGCAACCCTGCCTAAACTCCAGGGTGCTACATTATACAGGATTTATATAGCGCCAACAGTTTACACAGCACTTTACAACTTGAGGGTAGACAGTACACTTACAATACACTTTAATACAGAAGTAATCAGAGGGCCCTGCTCCTTAGAGCTTACAATCGAAGAGGGAAGGTCAAGAGATACAAGAGGTAATAAGTGTGGGGGGATGGAGAATATAAATGTACAGTTGTTAGGTGGGGGCCAGATAGGCTTCCCTGCAGAGATGAGTTTTCAGGGATCGTCTGAAAGTGGACAAAAGGAGGAGAAAGTCGGATAGATTGAGGTAGAGCATTCCAGAGGATGGGAGAGGCTCTGGAGAAGTCCTGGAGGTGAGCATGGGATGAGGTGACAAGGGAGTTAGAGAGCTCTCCTGCAGTCCCAAGGGGCAAAACTTTCTAAACCAAAGAAAAGAATGTCTCTTATTCAGAAATGTTTTATTTGATTGCTGTAGTCTAATCCGCCATGTTTTACCATTTTAGTCTCCCTTCACAGTATAGACATGTTGGCTGTACATGGCAGACTCCGATCCATTCTTAGGTTTATATTCTTCTATTACCGTCACACAGAAGTTCAGCGCCTGCACTGGGCTCCCGGTGACACAGCACAAAGGGACGCACATACCCAGACACAGACATGCCGTCCAGAAACAGTTCCCCTCATATCTCTTAGTCATCCCTACTAATCCCTGACCCGGCTCATCTCATACTGATGTGTAACCATATACTCCGTGGTACAGAGTCCAGCTAGTCAAATGCTTCTGGGGCCAAAGAATGGCGCCCTTGGTTATAGCTGTGACAGATTTAGGGCTGAAGTTTATTCTGCTTATATTTTGCCTTCCCTGCCTTCCATTCCCATCAATACGCTAAAGAAATTAATAAATAAAAAACATTTGGTTTTCATTGCATACCTTACTTTACACCCAGTGATGGGTCTATATGCTTCTCTATGCAATGCAGTGATACTATATGGTATGTGGACCTCCCTCCTAAGGATGGAGTTCAGGTGTCTCCAGTGAATGGTCCTGGTAATACCACATCAAACAAAGACATTGTAGACAATTGCACTCTTCTAGCCTTGTGGTAACAGTTTGGTGAAGACCCTTTTCTGTTCCACCATGACTGTGCCCCTGTGTACAAATCCAGCTCCATAAAAACATGGTGTGACCAGTTTGGTGTGAAGGAACTTGAGTGTCCTGCACAGAGCCCTAACCTCAACCCTACTGAATGCCTTTGAAATGAATTGACTGCAAGCCAGGACTTTTTTTTTGTGCCCAACGTGAGGCCCAACAATTTAACCAGGTCTTCTCATCCTACATCAGTACATAACCTTACAAATTAGGACGCATTCCCACAGACACTTTCCAAAATCTTGTGGAAAGCCTTCCAAGAGGAGTGGAGGATGTTATAATCGCAAAGGGGAGCAACTCCATATTAATGGCCATTGGGTATCAGGGATTGGGAGCAACTCCATATTAATGGCCAATTGGTATCAGGGATTGGGGGGGGGGGCAACTTCAAATTAATGGTCATTGTGTATCGGGGATTGGGAACAACTCCATATTAATGGCCATTGGGTATCAGGGATTGGGAGCAACTCCATATTAATGGCCAATTGGTATCAGGGATTGGGGGGGGGCAACTTCAAATTAATGGTCATTGGGTATCGGGGATTGGGAACAACTCCATATTAATGGCCATTGGGTATCAGGGATTTGGGAGGTAGGGGGGGGGGGGCAACTCCATATTACAGACCTTTGGGTATCAGGGATTGGGAGCAACTCCACATTAATCACCATTGGGTATCAGGGATAGGTACCAACTCCATATTAATAGCCATTGGGTATTGGGGATTGTGAACAACTGCATAATAATGTTCATTGGGTATCAGGGATTGGGAGCAACTCCATATTAATAGCCATTGGGTATCAGGGATTGGGGGCTACTCCAAATTAATGGCCATTGGGGATCGGGAGCAACTCCATATTAATGGTCATTGGGTATCAGGGATTAAGGGGGGAAACTCCATATTAAGGGCCATTTGGTATCGGGGATTGGGAGCAACTCCATATTAATGGCCAGTGGGTATAAGGGATTGGGAGCAACTCCATATTAATTGGCATTGGGTATCAGGGATTTGGACCAACTTCATATTAATTGCCATTGGGTATAGAAGATTGGGAGCAACTCCATTTTAATTGCCATTGGATATCAGGGACTGGGGGGGGGGGGAACTCCATATTGATGGCCATTTGGGAACTGGGGATTGGGAGAAACTCCAGTTTAATGGCCACTGGGTATCATGGATTCAGTGCAACTCCATATTAATGGCTATCAGGTATTGGGGATTGGGAGCAACTCTATATTAATGGCCATTGGGTATCAGGGATTGGTGGGCAACTCCATATTAATGGCCATTGGGTATTTGGGATTGGGACAACTTCATATTAATGGCCATTGGGTATCAGGGATTGAGAGCAACTCCATTGTAAGGGCCATTGGGTATCGGCAATTGGGGGTGCAACTCCAAAATGATGGCCCTGGATTTGGAAATGAGTATTCACCAAGCTCATTCTTCCCGCTGGCCTCCAATGTAAGGAGCATTCTTTATACTGACCGCCAATGTAAGGAGCATTCTTCCCACTCATCACCAATGTAAGGAACATTCTTCTCACTGATCACCAATGTAAGGAACATTCTTCTCACTGATCACCATTGTAAGGGACATTCTTCTCACTGATCACCAATGTAAGGAGCATTCTTCTCACTGATCACCAATGTAAGGAACATTCTTCTCACTGATCACCAATGTAAGGAACATTCTTCTCACTGATCACCAATGTAAGGAACATTCTTCCCACTGACCCCCAATGTAAGGAGCATTCTTCTCACTGATCACCAATGTAAGGAACATTCTTCTCACTGATCACCAATGTAAGGAACATTCTTCTCACTGATCACCAATGTAAGGAACATTCTTCCCACTGATCACCAATGTAAGGAACATTCTTCCCACTGACCTCCAATGTAAGGAACATTCTTCTCACTGATCACCAATGTAAGGAACATTCTTCCCACTGACCCCCAATGTAAGGAGCATTCTTCTCACTGATCACCAATGTAAGGAACATTCTTCTCACTGATCACCAATGTAAGGAACATTCTTCTCACTGATCACCAATGTAAGGAACATTCTTCTCACTGATCACCAATGTAAGGAACATTCTTCCCACTGATCACCAATGTAAGGAACATTCTTCTCACTGATCACCAATGTAAGGAACATTCTTCCCACTGATCACCAATGTAAGGAACATTCTTCCCACTGATCACCAATGTAAGGAACATTCTTCACTGATCACCAATGTAAGGAACATTCTTCTCACTGATCACCAATGTAAGGAACATTCTTCTCACTGATCACCAATGTAAGGAACATTCTTCCCACTGATCACCAATGTAAGGAACATTCTTCCCACTGATCACCAATGTAAGGAACATTCTTCTCACTGATCACCAATGTAAGGAACATTCTTCCCACTGATCACCAATGTAAGGAACATTCTTCTCACTGATCACCAATGTAAGGAACATTCTTCCCATTGATCACCAATGTAAGGAGCATTCTTCACTGATCACCAATGTAAGGAACATTCTTCTCACTGATCACCAATGTAAGGAACATTCTTCTCACTGATCACCAATGTAAGGAACATTCTTCTCACTGATCACCAATGTAAGGAACATTCTTCTCACTGATCACCAATGTAAGGGACATTCTTCTCACTGATCACCAATGTAAGGAACATTCTTCCCAATTTTTCTTTATTAAAAGTCTTGCAATCAATAAGCATAAAATCACTATATATATATATATATATATATATATATATATATATATATATATATATATATATATATATATATAATATACATAAATATATACATATTTACATAAATGAAAATTAATATAGCAAATCTGCTCTCAAACAAAAAATGACTTTACAGCAAAAACAAAACTCATGAACATGTCATTATTGGGGATAATCTTACTACAACTCACACCAATACACCAGACATCTAAACTGTGAGGTCAAGAAACAAACCCGCACCCATTATGCATGCAGCCCTTCTTCAAAAAGAAGCTACTAACCAACAAAAGCTAAGGGAGTGAAAGAAACAGAAAAAGAAAAGGAGCACCTCACCCAGAGATGGGCAGTTCACCAAAGGCAGGTCTGATATTCCTCCACGTCCTTTTCCAGACCGCCCGAGGCTCCCTGCCCCTCTCAAGACCCCGAATTTTCCCAACCTCACCCAGAATATCGTGCACCACCACCTCAACAGAGAGGACTTTTTTCCGCAGGGTAATCTGGCACCGTGCATTCCATGTGAAGTAACGGACAACAATACTAACTAAAAACAGTGTATCCAAATCAAAATCCCAGCGAGTCGGGAATGCCCCGTACACCCACTCCGCATAACTCATGCGATAGAAAAAGGGGATGCCTAGAGCCCTCCCCACCCTTTTATACACCTCTATGTTAAAGGGACACTGCAGCAAAAAGTGGTCCATAGACTCCACTTTACCAACACACTCCGCTCTAGGACAATCCCGATCATCCACAGGGCGATGCTTCAAGTTCCCTCTGACATAGAGCCTTCCATGGAAAGCGAGCCAGGCTTGATCCCTAAACTTCAAGGGGATTCTTTCTAAATTGATTAAACGCAACCCCTCCCTCATTACAGAGCCTGGGCAATCCCTTAAGGCCAGTGACACACTGAAAGCAGAGCTCAAAATCCTCTTCTCCAGAAGCTTCCTGGGGAGGGACTTGATATCCTCCACTGTCACCTGCCACTGCCGAAGTATTTTCAGACACGGGGCAACATAAGCCGGGAGCTTGCCATGTCGGACTCTCAGACTTTTCACTGGCCCGCCATCTTCCCAGCATCGCAGAAAAGGCCTAAAACAAGACTGAAAAATGCCCACCCATCCCGGCGGGTTCTCTGCTAGCATGTTACCAAGATTGTACTTTAAAAAGAGCAGAGAAAAGAAAACTATTGGGTTGACCATTCCTAGGCCACCCTCCCGCCTAGACAGGTAAGTTACATTGCGTTTGATCAGGTTCAGCCTACTTCCCCATAACAGTTGGAAAAAACAGCTGTACACCCTTGCATAGAGAGATGCTGGCAAGATACAGACGAAGCTGACATATAAAAAGATTGGGACCAGGTACGTTTTGATCAAGTCAACCCTCTCCCTCAAGGAAAGCTTCCATTTCTTCCAGCTTGCCACTTTGGCATTGGCATACACCAACCTGCTTTCCCAATTTCGATGACCATAGTCACCAGGACCAAATTTGATGCCCAACACTTTAATTTCCTGCTGGGGCTCTGGGAAGGCATCCGGAAGTTCGAAGCTTTCACCCTCCTCACCCATCCAGAAAACTTCACTCTTTTCATGGTTGACTTTAGAACCAGAAGCCTCCGTGTACTGCTCTATCATAGAGACCACCTCCTGCGCCTCCTCTGTCCCAGAGACAATAACAGACACATCATCGGCATAGGCCACGACCTTCAGAGGCGGCACATCAGCAATGCCCAAAGGCACCCCGCACAAAGATCCACTCTCTAGCCTTCTTATGAAGGGGTCGATTGCGAATACATATAGCAGGGGGCTCAGAGGACATCCCTGGCGCACACCAGAGCCAACCTCAAAAGGCCGTCCAACCCAACCATTAACCAGTGGGAAGCTCTCAGCCACTCTATATAATGCCTTCAGCCAATCTATAAACCTCCCC
Organism: Lithobates septentrionalis; assembly: GCA_037952835.1. NCBI lineage: Eukaryota > Metazoa > Chordata > Amphibia > Anura > Ranidae > Lithobates > Lithobates septentrionalis. The sequence continues at coordinate 196,946 of JBBDGP010004053.1, read as the reverse complement.
TGCAGGCCGTATCTACCAAGTAGCAAATACAGGTACTCGTGATTGACTCTATCAAAAGCCTTCGCCTGATCCAATGCCAGCAAGTACTTTCTCCATCCAGCAGCCCTGCATCGTTCCAAAGCCTCCCGGACAGCTAAAACCGCTGAAAAGGTACTTCTACCTTGGACCGAGCAGTGCTGATGACTGGACAACAAATCGCCTGCTACTGACGACAAGCGCCAAAAAAGAATCTTCGCCAGGATCTTTCTATCAACATTAAGAAGACTGATGGGGCGCCAGTTCTCAATCATTGAGGGGTCTTTACCTTTTGACAGAAGAATCACAGCGGATTGCCTCATGGAGGGAGGGAGCGAACCCTCTTCTAGACAGCTGTTATAAACCTCTGCTAAAAAGGGAGCCAGAATGGACTTAAAACACTTGTAGAATTCAGCTGTCAACCCATCTGGCCCAGGCGATTTTTTGGTAGCCAGCTTCTCTATAGCATGAACTACCTCATCCACTGAAATTTGTTCTGTCAAATCCATCAAAGGCAACGTACCATTTCCCAATCCTGGAGTAGAATCCAGAAAGCTTTCCATCCTGTCCCGACAAAGGTCCTTTCTTCCCAGAAGGTCTGCGTAATATGACCTGAAGATCTCCAGGATCCCTGATCTGGACTTCACCAGGGAACCCGTACTATCCCTCAGGCCTATGACCGTCTTAACTGCTATGCCTTGCTTACAGTTCTGGTAAGGATCAGGCGAGTGATATTTTCCATAATCCCTCTCCAGAACCAAGGAGGCATGCCGGTCGTATTGACACTTCCTAAGAAGAAACTTCACCTCAGAGATCTCCCCTGGATCTCCTCTATACGAGACAAGACGATCAAGCTTCCTCCGCAAATGCTGGTAGGCAATGTACATACCAAGCTGCTTCTTCTTACTTATGGCCTTGAAAAGTCCAATTGTCCTTTGTTTCACAAGCTCCCACCACTCTGACTTACTGCTGCAAAAGTCCAGAATAGAAACCTGTGCCTGAAAAAAATCCTCAAAGGATTGTCTTACCTCTACATCTTCCAGGAGAGCCGAATTCAGTTTCCAGGTACCCCTTCCCCTGGGTGGAGTGTCCGAGGCATTCAGAGTCACAGACAGCATACAGTGGTCAGAGAACTCCACCGCCCTCAACTCAGGAGCCGAGAAAGCAGAGTTCTCCTTTAAAAAAAACCTATCTATCCTACTCTGACTATTCCCTCTCTGAAATGTGAATCCCGTGCTGCCAGGGCAGTGCTTAATATGCACATCTACCAGGCCTGCTTGTCTCACCATATCTCTAAGAAAAACGCTATCGTAACCCAGCCTGTCTATGGAGCCTCTCCTGTCTTCAGGCCTAATTATGGTGTTAAAATCACCTCCAAAGACAACCTGCTGGGACGTAAAAAGGAAGGGCTTGATCTCTGTGAGGAGGCATTTCCTGCCCCATTTTGACTGCGGTCCATAGATATTGATCAGGCGCAGGTCCTGCCCCCTAACAGAGACGTCCAAGACCATGCATCTCCCCATTTCTACCTCAATTACCCGCCGGCACGTTACCATATCGGTTTTAAAAAGGACCGCAACTCCGCTGCAGGGCTCAGCCGCAAGAGACCAAAAGGAGGGACCGCATCTCCACTCCCTTTTTGCTAGATGGATATCGGCCAAAGTATTGAGCCAGGTCTCTTGCAAAAATAAAATCTCGGCATCAAACTCGCTGAGCAAAAATAAGGCAATATCACGAGCTCTTGCAGATTTAATGCTGGCGACATTAATGGTCGCCACCTTTATCGGAGTGGGAACTGCCATCAGGATGATTGGGGTAGTCGTTTCTTAACCTTTGCCACACTCTCATCACCAGAAACAGCTCTCTTCAGACTACGTGACTCCCCCTCATCCATGGATGATAAAGAGAAAGATAGATCAGACATCTCATCACCCGACAAAACTGAAAAGGTATTACCAAGAGGAACCCCTCCTGGATCCGACCCTGAGGAAGAAATGACCACTTTACTTGTCTTCCTCTTCTTCTTCTTTTTCTTCCTCCTAAACTTCTCCCACCCCTCATCATCCGAATCCCCCTCAACAGAGGGTGAGACATGGGATATGGACACCCTTCTATCAGCCCCACCCCCATCCAGCACCCCCACATTCCCCTGACCACGTTTGTGCCGCTGAGGGACAGGGACTGGAGGCCGAGTGGGAAGATCCGCTAAACCTGCCCCCCCAGCAGCTTCTGCCAGTCTGGAGGATCTACGTACAGTAGGATTAGGGACCACCACATGGGGGACAGACTCAGGGACCACATTACTGGGGGAAACAGAATCCGAAACAACAGATGTAACAGACACAGGAGGGACAGACTCAGGGACCACATTACTAGGGGAAACAGAATCTGGAACAAATATAACAGAAACAGGAGGGGCAATAACAGTTTTAGCGGCCTCATCCTCCTTATCAAGTCTCTGCAACTCAGCCTCCAATCCTGGCAAGTTATGTAATGCCTCCGGGCACTGACTATAAGGATGACCCAGCTTTTGGCACAAATTGCACCGAATTTCAGTACAATCCTTAGCCAAATGGTCCAGATCCTGGCACAGTGAGCATTTCTTACGGGTACAGGTAGATGCAAAATGGCCTTTGTCTCCACATTTATTACAGACTTTAGGCTGACCCTGGTAAAAAATAGTCAGCCTATCTCTCCCCAGAAAAGCTGAACAGGGAAGGTGTTGAACTACATTTCCAAGCACCCCCAATTTTAGTGAGACTGTCCAGGCCCCTGTCCATATCCCATGCTCATCAAGGACCTTCCGCAGTGGAGCGAGGACCTCACCATATCGGCGTAGCCATACTATCAAATCAGCCTCTGGTATGGATTCGTTACGCACCAAGATCGTCACCGACTTTATCAGAGGCTGCCTGGAAATCACCTTTGGCACCAAACCACTCCACTGCGGAAGGCCCTTGCACCTACTATACCTCTCCCAAAATAAATCCAAACCCTCAGGCTTTACAAAGGACAAATCAAATTCATAACTCCCCACTGGGCAAATCAAAGCAAATATATCTGATGCTTTAAACCCCATTTCCAGAACCAACTCAGCCACCCTCCCCCTTACTGGTGGGGTCCCCTCCCCCTCCCACTTCAATTGAACCACATTCCTCCTCCTGTACCCACCAACCATCCCACCACCAAGCCCCCCCAAATTGTGACCACTAAAATTCCCTCCACCCTCTTTGGTGCGACTCCCCAGAACGGACGCATAACTGCCCACATTTCTCCCAGCAGAAGAAGCATTTGTGTGCTTTGAACCGTCTGTCACATTTCTGGCAGATATCGATTGTACAGATTTGGTCTGCACAATCGCTGAGTCTTTCCTCTGCTGAGCAGGGAGAGCAATGTCATTTTTATTTTTCCCAGCAGTATTAACCCCTTCACCACCACCCACCACATTCATAGTTTTATCATTACTGTCATTCTTAATACTTGCTGGTATATTCACAGTTCCTGTAGTCTTCCCAACAGTGTCAGTTCCCACTGCTGTGCTGGTGGAATCTTCAGCTGGCCTGTTTTCTTCCATCAGGACAGGACTTTCAGCAGGCTGGTCTGACACATCCATGGCTTCCACTACACATGGTGCAATGTGCTGATCCCCTCCCCCATCAGCATCAATCAGCTCTGCTGGAACGCAGGGAGGCTCAGGTGAGGCAATCTCTTTGCTGGTGTCAGCCTTACTGTGTGAAACACATGCAGCAAACTTGATAGAGGAACTACTGGTCTCAGAAAATGCAGGAGTAGAAACATCCATGTTCAGGGTGTTTGGTGCAGGTCCATCTTCATTCCCTGGTTTATTTTTCCTCTCATCCTCAGGGATTTCTGATGGATCACCAGATATGGAAACCTTGTCTGCTCTCAGGGGTGACTCCATCCGCTGGATGAAGGTCAGGGTGCCATGCTCACTCTCAACCCCCTGGCTGGTTGCCGCTGGCGATTCCAAGGCCTTACATGGGGGGAGAGGTGCAGAGGCAGATGGACCCGGGTCATCCATAACCTGAGGCTGCTGATCCATGCGACTTACTGACGACTGGCTGGCAAATCTCTTCTCATTCTCAAATTTTTCTTTAAAAGCTCCACTTCTGGCTTTTAATTTTTCCAACAATAAAGTTTGCTGCTTTACTTTTTCCTCATATTCCTGTAACTCAGGCTTCATGGCTGTGCGATTTCTACTCCAGGCCTGGAAGTATTTGGCTTTGAAGTTCTTATGGTTAGTTTTCAAAACTTGAAGTTTCTCTTCAGCCCTTCCAATTTCCCTAAAGCGATCAACAATCTTCTGTCTGAAGATACTCGCATCCATACCAGGGCCTGGACCCACAGTCAGATCCTCCACCTCCTCCTCACTAGGCCCCATGTCATCAGGGGGATCCCTCCCTGGGCCTCCCCCAGGATCAGGCATTGTTCCTGGGCCAAGCTAGCAGGCAAGGCCCAGGCTTGAAAAAAGGCTGGTTCTCAGAGAGCTCCTTGGGTGTGTCCTCCTCCTCCTTCTCACTGACCACAAATGTAAGGAGCATTTTTTCCTACTCACCACCAATGTAAGGGGAAATCTTATCACTGGCCACCAATGTAAGGATCTTCTTAGATACTGATATCCTCAGAAAGCTGGTTGTTCATTCCTGGTTCCTGCACCTGTCCCCCTGATGATGTGACACTGCAAAAAAAGCTGGAGGAGCAGGTATGGATCCATTTTTTTAAGAGGAAAAAAAAGGAGCAAAATTAAATAAAGTACTTAGAGAGGTGAAGGTCCTACAATCTTCACTGATTGGGTTTCTTTTCTTACTAATATTATTATTATTGTTTCATTTCATTAATATTACTGAAAACAATTTTGTCTACAACTCTCTAATCACACTAAAGTACTATGAGGTGACACTAAGAAAAAATATTAGCAGAGGTTCCCTGAGACCTGAGAGTTATTTCAAGGGTTCCTCCATGTTAGAAAGGTGGAGAAAGGCTGCTTTACTCACTGAAATGAATGTCCATAGCTGACATCTTTTACCTCCAGGTGTTACATAATCCTTACATTAATATTATTCTGTCCCGGAAATGTTTCTGTAGGACACTAAGTGATTGATCCCAGCATCACATATTAATTGCCAATTACCCTTCATTCCCGGTAACATAATAAGCATTGCATGAAAATTCCCTCTGCGTTCTCTCCGGCTCTGAAGACTACTGTTAATGTACACAGCAAAATATTATGTAAATTGGGTCATTCAGTGGAAAATCGCAACCGCAAAGCGCCTCTCCATCCGGCTGCTGAGAAATGAACCTTTTCAGCTGCGTATTTCTCTTTAGATGTCTCTGGGAGATCTAAGGGGGGAGTAGAAATAATTCTCCCTGGGTGGTAGTTACTCATAGATGATAAAGAGTAACGGTCAGCGGTCAGATCCGCGGCACAGGGGCTATGAAAAAGTCCTGTATGTGGTACCGGTACTTACAGAGGCCAAGAATAACCGTATATTAAACCATAACAGCCACAATCATTATGCAATTTTTTTTTCCAGTTTTCAATCACTGTCAGCATTTTAAACCTTGATGAAGGAGAGAGCTCTGCGTTTCTAAAACGCATCAGTTTTCCTCCGCTTGTCATGTGCAATAAAATCCTTTCTGACTTTTGTAGCTGTAGGCACTGTGGAGCAATTCATCTTCACAGTTTATAGCAGAAGTGCTGATTTTTTTTCTCTATGTCAGCTTAGCTCCTCCTGCTCCCCTTTCTAGCAGTGAATCAGTAGCTCAGCTCACCCTGCTCCTTCTTTCGGAAGTGACTCAGCAGCTCAGCGAACCACCCACCTCCCCACAGCAGTAACTCAGCAGCCCGACTCCACTTGCTCTTCCCATCCAACAATGACTCTCAGCAGCTCAGCTCACCCTGCTTCCTTTCTCAGAAGTCACTCTGCAGCTCAGCTAACAACCCACCTCCTCACGGCTCAGCTCCACCTGCTCCTCCCATTCAACAGTGACTCAGCAGCCCAGCTCCACCTGCTCCTCCCACCCAACAGTGACTCAGCAGCCCAACTCCACCTGCTCCTCCCATCCAATAGTGACTCAGCAGCCCAACACCACCTGCTCCTCCCATCCAACAGTGACTCAGCAGCCCAGCTCCACCTGCTCCTTCCATCCAACAGTGACTCAGCAGCTCAGCTCACCCTGCTCCTCCCATCCAAAAGTGACTCAGCAGCTCAGCTACACCTGCTCCTCCCATCCAACAGTGACTCAGCAGCTCAGCTACACCTGCTCCTCCCATCCAACAGGGACTCAGCAGCCCAGCTCCACCTCCCATCCAACAGTGACTCAGCAGCTCAGCTCACCCTGCTCCTCCCATCCAATAGTGACTCAGCAGCCCAACTCCACCTGCTCCTCCCATCAAACAGTGACTCAGCAGCTCAGCTTCACCTGCTCCTCCCATCCAACAGTGACTCAGCAGCCCAGCTCCACTTGCTCCTCCCATCCAACAGTGACTCAGCAGCTCAGCTCACGCTGTTCCTTCTCTCAGCAGCTCAGCTTACCGTACTCCCCCTACCAGCAGTTACCCAGCTGCTCAGCTCACCCTGATTCACCCTTTCAATAGTGACTCAGCAACTCAGCTCATCCTGCTTCTTCTCTCAGAAGTGACTCAGCAGCTCAGCTAACAACCCATCACCTCACAGCAATGACTCAGCAGCCCAGATCCAACTGCTCCTCCCATTCAACAGTAGCTCAGCTCACCAGTGGTGGCTGGTGGGTTCTCCTTTTGGGGGGCGGCAAACAAAAAACACCCCCCCCCCGCGGCGTGGCATGGCACTGAAACACAACCCCGGTGCGGTCCATCACTTACCCGCGGGGCTGTGGTCTCCTCTCCTGGAGAGCGGCTCGGGTGTTTGCTCCTCCAGCGGCTTCCTCCGCCTTGTGTCTCCTCTTCCGCCAAAGCGCTAGGCATCCAATGGGATCGCCTGACGCTTTGGCCAATCGGCAAACAGGTCCCACAGACCTGCCTCTTGATTGGCGGGGAGGAACTTTAGTGTGATAATAGCGAAAATTCATTCGCTATGGCCACACAACTGGGTGGCCTCGGAGTGCAATGCTCTGCGCTCCAAGGCCACCCTTTTTTGAAGCCTATTAGAGCCTAATGAGGTGCTTCAAACCCCCCCACATTGAAATCTATGGTCCGGCGCCACTGATGTGTATATCAGGGGGCTGGACGCATGCATAGGGGAGGCAGCGCCGTGCGCCCTCTATGGACAGGCCGCCACTGCAGCTCACCCTATTCCTTCTCTCAGCAGCTCAGCTCAGTACCCCCTCCCAGCAGTGACCCAGCTGCTCAGCTCACCCTGATTCACCCTTTCGATAGTGACTCAGCAGCTCAGCCCATCCTGCTTCTTCTTTCAGAGGTGGTTCAGCAGCTCAGCTAACCACTCACCCCCTCACGGCAGTAAATTAGTAATCCAGCTCCACCTGATCCTCCCATGCAACAGTGACTCAGCAGCTCAGGTCACCCTGTTCCTTCTCTCAGCAGCTCAGCTCACCGTACTCCCCTCTCCCAGCAGTGACCCAGCTTCTCAGCTCACCCTGATTCTTCTCACAGCAGCGACTCAGAAGCTCAGCTCACCATACTTCCCATTTCAGCAGTGATCCAGTTGTTCAGCTCACCCTACTCCTCCTTCCCAACAGTGTCTTAGCAGCTCAGCTAACTTTACTCCTTCCCCAGCAGTGACTCAGCAGCTCAGTTCATCCTACTCCCTCCTCCCAGCAGTGACTCAGCAGCTCAGTTCATCTTGCTCCCTCCTCCCAGCAGTGACTCAGCAGCTCAGTTCATCCTGCTCCCTCCTCCCAGCAGTGACTCAGCAGCTCAGTTCATCCTGCTCCCTCCTCCCAGCAATGTTAAAAGTTCTGTAAGTGGTACCAGTGCTTACAAAGGCCAATGATAACCATATATTAAATAGTAACAGTCACAATCCATATGCAAATCATTTTTTTCCAGTGAAATCATCAATCACTGCCGGCGTTTCGGACCCTGATGAAGGAGGGAATACCAAGCTCCTGAAATGTGTTGGAATTCTTTCTCTTGTCATATGCAATAAAACCTTTTTTTACATCTTTCATACAAGACCACGGAAATGTAAAATCAGCTTGAAGCCGGCGGCAGCCACCAAGGAGGTCACGTGCGGGTCAAGTGCGTGCAGGTTTATTGTACGTGAAAGCACGCTGCGTCTGCCTTCATGCAAGTCCTTACACTGTTTTCCTACCATTCATAAAACACCTTCATCCTAGAGCCAGTCTTCATTTTACAACTATTTCATCTGCCAAAACAAATATCTCCAACAACATTTTTTGGCAAGGAATTAACAGATCCCCAGCTAGGATCACAAAGAGACCCGATCGATCGCCAATCTCCACATTGGTTTGTTGATAAATAACATTTTGCAATCACATGGATTTTGTTTATCAACACAATCATGTGATCAGTCATCCACTGAAGACATATGATTAAAAAAAGCCATGTGATCATTGCATGTAAACAAAAAAAGAAAAATAAATTATTTACCAAAGACAAGTTATCTGTGTGTTTCCCTTGTGCTTATTTGTTGGTAAATGTCATTTGTTTCTTGACAATTTCACTTAAAAAAGACACTATGCATTCACATACATATACAGTATCTCACAAAAGTAAGTACACCCCTCACATTTTTGTAAATCTTTTCTTCTATCTTTTCATGTAACAACACTGAAGAAATGACACTTTGCTACAATGTAAAGTAGTGAGTGTACAGCTTGTATAACAGTGTAAATTTGCCGTCCCCTCAAAATAACTCAACACACAGCCATTAATGTCTAAACCGCTGGCGACAAAAGTGAGTACACCCCTAAGTGAAAATGTCCAAATTGGGCCCAATTAGCCATTTTCCCTCCCCGATGTCATGTGACTCATTAGTGTTACAAGGTCTCAGGTGTAAATGGGGAGCAGGTGTGTTAAATTTGATGTTATCGCTCTCACTCTCTCATACTGGTCACTGGAAGTTCAACATGGCACCTCATGGCAAAGAACTCTCTGAGGATCTCTGAGGACTGAAAAAAAGAATTGTTGCTCTACATAAAGATGGCCTAGGCTATAAGAAGATTGCCAAGACCCTGAAACTGAGCTGCAGCAAGGTGGCCAAGACCATACAGAGGTATAACAGGACAGGTTCCACTCAGAGCAGGCCTCACCATGGTCCACCAAAGAAGTTGAGGTCACGTGATCAGAGTCATATCCAGAGGTTGTCTTTGGGAAATAGACGTATGAGTGCTGCCAGCATTGCTGCAGAGGTTGTAGGGGTGGGGGGGTCAGCCTGTCAGTGCTTAGACCATACGCCGCACACTGCATCAAATTGGTCTGCATGGCTGTCATCCCAGAAGGAAGCCTCTTCTAAAGATGATGCACAAGAAAGTCCACAAACCGTATACTGAAGACAAGCAGACTAAGGACATGGATTACTGGAACCATGTCCTGTGGTCTGATGAGACCAAGATAAACTTATTTGGTTCAGATGGTGACAAGCGTGTGTGGCGGCAACCAGGTGAGGAGGACAAAGACAAGTGTGTTTTGCCTACAGACAAGCATGGTGGCGGGAGTGTCATGGTCTGGGGCTGCCTGAGTGCTGCCGGCCCTGGGGAGCTACAGATCATTGAGGGAACCATGAATGCCAACATGTACTGTGACATACTGAAGCAGAGCATGATCCCCTCCCTTCAGAGACTGGGCCGCAGGGCAGTATTCCAACATGATAACCACCCCAAACACACCTGCAAGACCACCACTGCCTTGCTAAAGAAGCTGAGGGTGAAGGTGATGGACTGGCCAAGCATGTCTCCAGATCTAAACCCTATTGATGATCTGTGTGGCATCCTTAAACGGAAGGTGGAGGAGCACAAGGTCTCTAACATCCACCAGCTCTGTGATGTCGTCATGGAGGAGGGGAAGAGGACTCCAGTGACAACCTGTGAAGCTCTGGTGACCTCCATGCTCAAGAGGGTTAAGGCAGTGCTGGAAAATAATGGTGGCCACACAAAATATTGACACTTTGGCTCCAATTTGGACATTTTCACTTAGGGGTGTACTGACTTTTGTTGCCAGCGGTTTACACATTAATGGCTGTGTGTTGAGTTATTTTGAGGGGACAGCAAATTTACATTATACAAAAATTATACAAAATTATACAAGCTGTACACTCACTACTTTACATTGTAGACAAGTGTCATTTCTTCGGTGTTGTCACATGAAAAGATAGAAGAAAATATTTACAAAAATGTGAGGGGTGTAATTACTTTTGTGAGATACTGTATGTGTTTCATTTCTTATCTTTTTGTTTATTTTTTTTGGTACATGTTAACCACCTCAGCTCTGGAAAATCCCCCCCCCCCCTTTATGACCAGGTCCTTTTTTTGCGATACGGGACTGCGCTACTTTAACTGACAATTGCGCAGTCGTGCGACGTTGTACCCAAATAAAATTGATGTCTTTTCTTCCCACAAATAGAGCTTTCTTTTGGTGGTATTTGATCACCTCTGCCATTTTTATGTTTTGTGCTATAAACAAAAAATGACAATTTAAAAAAAAAAAAGCAATATTTTTTAACTTTCTGCTATAAAACATCAGCAGCTCAGCTTGCCCTGCTCCTACTGTTCAGCAGGAACTCATTAGATCAGCTCGCCATGTTCCTACTCCCAGCAGTGATTGAGCAGCTCAGCTCACCCTGCTCACCCTCCTCCCATTCAGCAATGACTCATCGGCTCAGCTCGCCCTGTTCCCTCTCTCAGCAGGTCAACTCTCCCTGCTCCTCCCATTCAGAAGTGGCTTAACAGCTCAGCTCACACTACTCCCCTCTCCCAGCAGTGACTACTCCTTCTGTTCAGCAGGGACTCATCAGATCAGCTCGCCCTGCTCCTTCCCTCAGCAATGACTCAGCAGCTCAGCTCGCCCTGCTCCTTTCCTCAGCAGTGACTCAGCAGCTCAGCTCGCCCTGCTCTTTCCCTCAGCAGTGACTCAGCAGCTCAGCTCGCCCTGCTCCTTTCCTCAGCAGTGACTCAGCAGCTCAGCTTGCCCTGCTCCTTTCCTCAGCAGTGACTCAGCAGCTCAGCTTGCCCTGCTCCTTTCCTCAGCAGTGACTCAGCAGCTCAGCTCGCCCTGCTCCTTTCCTCAGCAGTGACTCAGCAGCTCAGCTCGCCCTGCTCTTTCCCTCAGCAGTGACTCAGCAGCTCAGCTCGCCCTGCTCCTTTCCTCAGCAGTGACTCAGCAGCTCAGCTTGCCCTGCTCCTTTCCTCAGCAGTGACTCAGCAGCTCAGCTCGCCCTGCTCCTTTCCTCAGCAGTGACTCAGCAGTGACTCAGCAGCTCAGCTCGCCCTGCTCTTTCCCTCAGCAGTGACTCAGCAGCTCAGCTCGCCCTGCTCATTTCCTCAGCAGTGACTCAGCAGCTCAGCTCGCCCTGCTCCTTTCCTCACCAGTGACTCAGCAGCTCAGCTCGCCCTGCTCCTTTCCTCAGCAGTGACTCAGCAGCTCAGCTCGCCCTGCTCCTTTCCTCAGCAGTGACTCAGCAGCTCAGCTCGCCCTGCTCCTTTCCTCAGCAGTGACTCAGCAGCTCAGCTCGCCCTGCTCCTTTCCTCAGCAGTGACTCAGCAGCTCAGCTCGCCCTGCTCTTTCCCTCAGCAGTGACTCAGCAGCTCAGCTCGCCCTGCTCCTTTCCTCAGCAGTGACTCAGCAGCTCAGCTCGCCCTGCTCCTTTCCGCAGCAGTGACTCAGCAGCTCAGCTTGCCCTGCTCCTTTCCTCAGCAGTGACTCAACAGCTCAGCTCGCCCTGCTCCTTTCCTCAGCAGTGACTCAGCAGCTCAGCTCTCCCTACTCCTTTCCTCAGCAGTGACTCAGCAGCTCAGCTCACCCTGCTCCTTTCCTCATCAGTGACTCAGCAGCTCAGCTCACCCTGCTCCTTTCCTTAGAAGTGACTCAACAGCTCAGCTTGCCCTACTCCTTTCCTCAGCAGTGACTCAGCGGCTCAGCTTGCCCTACTTCTTTCCTCAGCAGTGACTCAGCAGCTCAGCTCACCCTGCTCCTTTCCTTAGAAGTGACTCAATAGCTCAGCTTGCCCTACTCCTTTCCTCAGCAGTGACTCAGCAGCTCAGCTCGCCCTGCTCATTTCCTCAGCAGTGACTCAGCAGCTCAGCTCACCCTGCTCCTTTCCTCAGCAGTGACTCAGCAGCTCAGCTCACCCTGCTCCTTTCCTTAGAAGTGACTCAACAGCTCAGCTTGCCCTGCTCCTTCCGTTAAGCAGGCACTCATCAGATCAGCTCGCCCTACTCCCCTCTCCCAGCAGTACCTGATCAGCTCAGCTCACCCTGCTCCCCCTTCTATCAGTGACTCAGCAGCTCAGCTCACCCTGCTCCCCCCTTCCGACCGTGACTCAGCAGCTCAGCTCCCACCTACCAGCAGTGTCTCAGCAGGTCCCATGGATATCAATAAAAGCCTGAAAAATGCAGTCTTTCCCTAAAACTGAAAAAAAAAAGGTTTCTGCTGGAGTTGGGCTTTATGTAATGTCCGGGGTGTTTCATGTAACCTGCTGGACACAGATGTGTTGTTTCAGGAATTGGTAAAAAGTGACGGAGAATCCGGAGCCGGGACAATAATAATGAAGAGCCTCGATCGAAGGAAATCTTTCTCATCCACAATCATCTCATTCAAAATAAAGTTTCAGTTCCTGTTCATTCCCATGAGTCATAATCAGACCCAAATCTCCTATTTTGGTAATGTGATTATTTTGGTCGTCCCGCAAACATGTTACAAAGAGACAAACAGAGGAGCGAGCCGAGCGAGCGAGCCGAGCGAGCGCGCCCCCCGCAGGAACATAGCCGATTAATATTCTTAAAGAGACCCCGTCACCCGACCATTCCATACAATCTTCCCATTCCATAATATGTACATCGAATGTATTTTATTCATCTCATTTCCAGTAAAATCCTCCCTTGTGTAGACATCCAAAGTCCAGAGACCACTGCTGGGTGCCGCCATCTTGGATGTGAGGTCAGCAGCTCCAGCAGACTCAGAGCTGTCACTCAAGTAACCCTTAGTATTCATTTAGGTTATGTATGGAGGTAAGGGCAGGGGTGGAGGAGCTGGGTCAACACAGACAGGAATTCCACTCCCAGATAAGCAGACTATTGTATAATCAGCTTTAGGGTAGTAGATTCCACAGTGTGAGCCAAAAAACTCATCAACATAGGGATAAGGTGCTGTGCCAGTGGAGTCCCCCCTGGCAAGGTGCCCCCCTCATGGCTTGTGGCCTGGTATGGTTCAGAAGGGGAGGATCTATGCGCTCATTCCCCCCCCCCTTACCTGGCTTTGTTTGCACCCCCCAAACAATAGAGCACCAGCTGCCACTGTCAATGAGTATAAAGCCAAACAACAAGATACTATACAGTGGCGGCTGGTGGTATATTTTTTTTTGGGGGGGGGGGGGGGCGGTAAACAATGCACCCACAGCCACCCACCCCCGGTCAGTCAGGTCACCCGTTCTGTGCCCCGAGCCCACCCTTTTTTGAAGCCTATTAGAGTCTCAGGCTCTATTCATGTGCTTCAAAAAAATAAACCCTATTGGAATCCATGCGTCCGACGTCCCGCTTGTAGATTAGGGGCTGACTCAGTAAGTGGGCTTAAGCACCATATAGCCATACAGTGTGACTAAATCCACATATATTTGGAAAATGTTCAGGTGTTTTAACCACTTCAGCCCCGGAAGATTTTACCCCCTTCCTGACCAGAGCACTTTTTGTGATTCGGGACTGCGTCGCTTTAACTGACAATTGCGCGGTTGTGCGACGTTACACCAAAACAAAATTGATGTCCTTTTTTTTCCCACAAATAGAGCTTTCTTTTGGTGGTATTTGATCACCTCTGCGGTTTTTATTTTTTTTTACGCTATAAACAAAAAAAGAGCGACAATTTTGAAAAAAAAAGCAATATTTTTTACTTTTTGCTATAATAAACATTCCAAAAAAATATATAAAAAAACAAATATTTTTCCTCAGTTTAGGCCGATATGCATTCTTCTATATATTTTTGGTAAAAAAAAATCGCAATAAGCGTATATTGATTGGTTGGCGCAAAAGTTATAGCGTCTACAAAATAGGGGATAGATTTATGGCATTTTTATTATTCATTTTTTTTTATTAGTAATGGAGGCGATCTGTGATTTTTATTGTGACTGCGACATTGCGACGGACACATCGGACATTTTTGACACTATTTTGGGACCATTGTCATTTATACAGCGATCAGTGCTATAAAAATGCACTGATTACTGTGTAAATGACACTGGCAGGGAAGGGGTTAAACACTAGGGGGCGATCAAGGGGTTAAGTGTGTCCTAGGGAGTGATTCTAACTGTGGGAGGGGGGGGGGTGGTCTCCCTACAACATGACAGAGATCACTGCTCCTGATGACAGAGAACAGTAGATCCCTGTCATGTTGCTAGGCAGAACAGGCAAATGCCTTGTTTACATAGGAATCTCCCCGTTCTGCGGCTCCGTGACACGATCGCTGGACACCGGCGAATATCGAGTGACGGTCATTGAGACAATGGTCACGCAGTACCCCCGCATATTAAAGGTGACATACAGGTACGCCCATTTGCCCACTGCTGCCATTGTGCCGACGTATATCGGCGTGCGGCGGTCAAAAAGTGGTTAAATAGCCTTGCAGGAGTTAAATGTCATTTTTGCGTGTGTGCGCTGTAATATTTTGTTCTGTTTGTATGTTCTTATGGCTGCACCATCTTTTAGGGTGTGCCCCCCAAATCTTTGTTTAGGGGGCCAGACGCATGGATAGGGGGGCGCATTATGGGCCACCACTGATACTATAGATACTATAGACAAAGCACAGAGATCTCCTCAACCTCGAGGAACTCAGCCAGACAGCAAGGAGTTAAACCCAACAGCTACACAGAGCAAAGCAGAGATTGTTCTATGAATACCCAACAAGTGAAACACAAAGAGCAAAACATAACAAAGTATTACAAAGTTTCCAATGAGCTACACCTGGTAGCAGGAAGAGGCGGGGGGGGGGGGGTTCTGGGTGCAAATCCTTTATTAAGTCCAATTCCCTCTTTGCGCTTTGTTTGTACAACTGTGTACAGTATCCTTTTTATGGCTTTATAATTTATACTAACTCTTTCATGTTAAAAATGGAATAGTCCACATGAACTGAACCGTAACTTTCCGGTGTGCTGACTCCATTATATACTGAGATGAAGAAATCCGCAGCGGCTTTGTTTGCAAACAGAAGGAAGCGGCCGGGAGCTGTCATTTAATCGCAATTTAACCCCCTCAGCTCCAGGAGGTTTTACCCCCTTCATGACCAGGCCATTTTTTGCTATTTAGCACTGCGCTACTTTACCTGGTAATTGCGCGTTCTTGCAGATGAAGTTTATATCATTTTTTTTTCTCACAGAAATAAAGCTTTCTTGTGGTGGTATTTGATCACCACCGTGTTGTTTATTATTTATTATATAAGTGAAAAAGAACAAAAAAAATTGGGAAAAAAAACCCAATATTTTTTACTTTCTGCTATAAAACATATCCAAAAAAATAATAACAATAAAAAAAATCTTTATAAATGTGGGCAAAAATGTATTCTCCTACACGTCTTTGGTAAAACAAACAAAAAAAAGTATATATTGATTGGTTTGTGTGAAAGTTATTGCATCTACAAACTATGGGATATATACTGAATTTTTTTTGATACTACTAATGGTGGTGACCAGCGACTTATAATGGGACTGTGATAGTGTGGCGGACAATCTGACACTAACTGACGCTGAGTGGGAACTGACTAACTGCCTCTGACATCACCAGTGACTCTAATACAGTGATCAGTGATAATACTATACACTGTCACTGTACTAATGACACTGGCTGGGAAGAAGTTAACATCTTGGGTAATCAAGGGGTTAAGTGTGTGCCAAAGAAGTGTTAATTTGTGTAATGTGTGCTGCTTTTTACAAAAAAATCACTTTGTTCCCTCAAAGAGAAATAGTTCCCTCAGTACAGAGCCCTGTGTTGATTGTCAACAAATGCTCTGGGCTGTGATTGGACGCAGTCAATCAGCAGGTCTATAATGTATCCTTTATGTATACAATATATTATATAATGTATCCTGCATGTATACAGTGTATTATATAATGTATCCTGTACATATACAATGTATTATATAATGTATCCTGTACATATACAATGTATTATATAATATATCCTGTAAATATACAATGTATTATATAATGGATCCTGTACATATACAATGTATTATATAATGGATCCTGTATGTATACAGTGTATTATATAATGGATCCTGTATGTATACAATGTATTATATAATGGAACCTGTAGTATATGGTGTATTATATAATGATATCCTGTAGTATATAGTGTATTATATAATGTATCCTGTACATATACAGTGTATTATATAATGGATCCTGTATGTATACAATGTATTATATAATGGCTCCTGTACGTATACAATGTATTATATAATGGATCCTGTACGTATACAATGTATTATATAATGGATCCTGTACGTATACAATGTATTATATACTGGATCCTGTACGCATACAATGTATTATATAATGGATCCTGTACGTATACAATGTATTATATGAAGGATCATGTATGTATACAATGTATTATGTACTGGATCATGTATGTATACAATGTATTATATAATGGATCCTGTACGTATACAATGTATTATATGATGGATCCTGTACGAATACAATGTATTATATAATGGATCATGTATGTATACAATGTATTATGTACTGGATCATGTATGTATACAATGTATTATATAATGGATCCTGTACATATACAATGTATTATATGATGGATCATGTATGTATACAATGTATTATATACTGGATCCTATATGTATACAATGTATTATATAATGGATCCTGTACGTATACAATGTATTATATAATGGATCATGTATGTATACAATGTATTATATAATGGATCCTGTACGTATACAATGTATTATATGATGGATCATGTATGTATACAATGTATTATATACTGGATCCTATATGTATACAATGTATTATATAATGGATCCTGTACGTATACAATGTATTATATAATGGATCCTCTATGTATACAATGTATTATATAATGGCTCCTGTACGTATACAATGTATTATATAATGGATCCTGTACGTATACAGTGTATTATATAATGGATCATGTATATATACAATGTATTATATAATGGATCCTGTACGTATACAATGTTTTATATACTGGATCATGTATGTATACAATGTATTATATACTGGATCCTATATGTATACAATGTATTATATAATGGATCATGTATGTATACAATGTATTATATAATGGATCATGTATGTATACAATGTATTATATAATGGCTCCTGTACGTATACAATGTATTATATAATGGATCCTGTATGTATACAATGTATTATATACTGGATCATGTATGTATACAATGTATTATATACTGGATCCTGTATGTATACAATGTATTATATAATGGATCATGTATGTATACAATGTATTATATAATGGATCCTGTATGCATACAATGTATTATATAATGGATCCTGTACGTATACAGTGTATTATATAATGGATCATGTATATATACAATGTATCTTTCTCTCCATTCAGAAGAGAAAAGCAACACATGGGCGGGCAGCACAGTGACTGTGCTTTGGCGGGCAGGGGAGATGTCAGGGGTCTAATAAACCCCTAATGTCACCATAATGAGAACCTGTCACTGCCCAAAGCTATCACAAGGTGGCATGCTCCTCCTTGTGAAATCAATAAAATTAGATGAAAAAAATAAATAAAAAAGCCTAAAAATACATTAAAATAAAATAAATAAAAATAATTAAAAAAAAAAATGTAAAAGCACCCTCATCCCCAAACGCATACATGCAAATGCGCACGTAGGTCCGGCACTCATATGTAAACAGTGATTGCACCACACGTGTGTAAGGTATTACCGCAAACATCAGAGTGAGCGCAATAGTTCTCGGCCCGGAGCTCACATTCAGCTCTACACTGATAACCTGTAAAGGCTTTTAAAGTGTTGTCTATGGACAATTTTAAGTACCGTAGTTGCACCGTCACTCCCCATCCAACCTGGTGGAGCTTGAGAGGTCCTGTAAAGAAGAATGGGAGAAACTGCCCAAAAATAGGTGTGCCAAACTTGTAGCATCATACTCAACAAGACTTGAGGATGTAATTGGTGCCAAAGGAGCTTATCCAAAGTATTGAGCAAAGGCTGTGATACTTATGTACATGGGAGGAGTCTGTGATACTTATGTACATGGGAGGAGCCTGTGATACTTATGTACATGGGAGGAGCCTGTGATACTTATGTACATGGGAGGAGTCTGTGATACTTATGTACATGGGAGGAGCCTGCGGATATTTATGTACATGGGAGGAGTCTGTGATACTTATGTACATGGGAGGAACCAGTGATACTTATGTACATGGGAGGAGTCTGTGATACTTATGTACATGGGAGGAGCCTGTGATACTTATGTACATGGGAGGAGCCTGCGGATACTTATGTACATGGGAGGAGCCTGCGGATACTTATGTACATGGGAGGAGCCTGTGATACTTATGTACATGGGAGGAGCCTGTGGATACTTATGTACATGGGAGGAGTCTGTGATACTTATGTACATGGGAGGAGCCTGTGATACTTATGTACATGGGAGGAGCCTGTGGATACTTATGTACATGGGAGGAGTCTGTGATACTTATGTACATGGGAGGAACCTGTGATACTTATGTACATGGGAGGAGTCTGTGATACTTATGTACATGGGAGGAGCCTGTGATACTTATGTACATGGGAGGAGCCTGCGGATACTTATGTACATGGGAGGAGCCTGCGGATACTTATGGACATGGGAGGAGCCTGTGATACTTATGTACATGGGAGGAGCCTGTGATACTTATGTACATGGGAGGAGCCTGTGATACTTATGTACATGGGAGGAGTCTGTGATACTTATGTACATGGGAGGAGCCTGTGATACATATGTACATGGGAGGAGCCTGTGATACTTATGTACATGGGAGGAGCCTGTGATACTTATGTACATGGGAGAAGCCTGTGATACTTATGTAC
Source organism: Lithobates septentrionalis (assembly GCA_037952835.1). NCBI lineage: Eukaryota > Metazoa > Chordata > Amphibia > Anura > Ranidae > Lithobates > Lithobates septentrionalis. The sequence continues at coordinate 177,706 of JBBDGP010004053.1, read as the reverse complement.
ATGGGAGGAGCCTGTGATACTTATGTACATGGGAGGAGCCTGTGATACTTATGTACATGGGAGAAGCCTGTGATACTTATGTACATGGGAGGAGTCTGAGATACTTATGTACATGGGAGGAGTCTGTGATACTTATGTACATGGTAGGAGCCTGTGATACTTATGTATATGGGAGGAGTCTGTGATACGTATGTACATGGGAGGAGTCTGTGATACTTATGTACATGGGAGGAACCTGTGATACTTATGTACATGGGAGGAGCCTGTGATACTTATGTACATGGGAGGAGCCTGTGGATACTTATGTACATGGGAGGAGTCTGTGATACTTATGTACATGGGAGGAGCCTGTGATACTTATGTACATGGGAGGAGCCTGTGGATACTTATGTACATGGGAGGAGTCTGTGATACTTATGTACATGGGAGGAACCTGTGATACTTATGTACATGGGAGGAGTCTGTGATACTTATGTACATGGGAGGAGCCTGTGATACTTATGTACATGGGAGGAGCCTGCGGATACTTATGTACATGGGAGGAGCCTGCGGATACTTATGGACATGGGAGGAGCCTGTGATACTTATGTACATGGGAGGAGCCTGTGATACTTATGTACATGGGAGGAGCCTGTGATACTTATGTACATGGGAGGAGTCTGTGATACTTATGTACATGGGAGGAGCCTGTGATACATATGTACATGGGAGGAGCCTGTGATACTTATGTACATGGGAGGAGCCTGTGATACTTATGTACATGGGAGAAGCCTGTGATACTTATGTACATGGGAGGAGCCTGTGATACTTATGTACATGGGAGGAGCCTGTGATACTTATGTACATGGGAGAAGCCTGTGATACTTATGTACATGGGAGGAGTCTGAGATACTTATGTACATGGGAGGAGTCTGTGATACTTATGTACATGGTAGGAGCCTGTGATACTTATGTATATGGGAGGAGTCTGTGATACGTATGTACATGGGAGGAGTCTGTGATAATTATGTACATGGGATTTTTTTCATTTTTTTATTTTTAATAAATTTGCAAATATTTCAAACAAACTTCTTTCATGTTGTCATTATGGGGGATTGTTTGTAGAATTTTAAGGAAAATAATGAATTTAATCCATTTTGGAATAAGGCTGGAACATAACAAAAGGTGGAAAAAGTGAAGCTCTGTGAATACTTTCCGCGTTGCACTGTATGTTGTGTTTCTGTGCACTAACATTTTTAGTGTATTTTTTCCTGAAAGTTTGTGTTTGATAAACAACTGAACAAATATCATGGGGCATAAAAAATTGCAACGTCCGCTGTTTTATTTTCCAGCGCTTCTGCTTTCAGAAAATAAATAATGCTTGCCAGTTATTCTAGCAAAAAAAAGGCTGATTTTTAACATTATCATTATTATTATTATACAGCGCCAACAGTTTGTGTAGCACTTTACAATGTTAGGTCAGGCAGTACAGTTACAATACAATTCAATACAGGAGGAATCAGAGGGCCTTGCTCCTTAGAGCTTACAATCTAAAGGGGGGTTCAAGTGATACAAAAGGTAATAACTGTGGGGGGTGATCTGATGGAGAAAATAAAAGTATATGTAAATGAGAAATGAGAAAAAATTCTTGGTAGAGAAAAGTATAAGAAAAACAAAAAAAAGGGGGCAGACTGGAGGGACCTCTTTGGTCTTCTATGTTTTTGTATTTTATGGCTGGGTGCCAGTGACAGGTCCTCTTAGGTCAGACCGATGAAGAAGGACGAGCGGTGAAGCGACTTCCAGGCTGGCGTTTTTTTTTTTTTTTTTTCTTCAGCCGCTGCTGATGTCAGCCCAGAGCTACAAGGGTGGTTTTGATTTTGTCTTAAATTAAAGACTGCTTTTTCTTTGGGCTAAACTTAGAAGTACCGTTGGCTTTTTCAAACGGCAGGAAATGAGGCCGTGAAAGTGCCAAGTCATGATGCCAGGCTACCGAAAACAAGCCTCCATTCTCTCTGTTCCCGTTAACCCCTTCACACCCGCTGGGGGGGGGGGGGGTGACTCACCCAGCTTGGGTGGAGGAGCGATTGTCGCATTAACTCATTACAGTAAAAGTTTCGCACGTGACTGCCCGCGGCTCAGGCGGCGAACGCAGACCATAAATACGGACAGTTTTCATGGAGGTTTGATTTTTTGGAATTTTTTTTTTCTGGACGCCATGCTCTGCTCAGTATAACTGACAATTTCTGGACACCCACCCCACCAGGAATCATTGTTACCACATTAAGGCGGAGCGGCGCTAATTTATGCCGCCCTCGGTTTTCGGGATGTTTTGAAAGCTGTTTGGGAGAACTTTGATCCCCCCCAGGTGTATGACTCCGACCGTTTTCTGTACCCATAAATTCTGTTTTCCTATTTCCCACATTATCTGTCCCACAGCGCGGCTCATAGGATGTGCTCAGATTCGCTCTCCAGTCACGGTTAAAGGAGAACTCCACCCCGATCTGTATATGAGCGATGATACGGAAAATATACAGCGGAAAAAAAAATGGCTTTTTTTTTTTAGCTATCCTGCTATTACAGTAATAACACACTGAACATCTTTCAGGACAGAGCAGATCGATTCTAATTGGTCAGTGCCATCACAGTGAATCAATCTGATTTGTCCCAGAGGCGCTGCAAAGGGAGGAGGAAGAAGAGTGCAGATTTTGAATCCCCGGATTGCTGGAGTGAGTGCAGGGCTGAGAGCTCATTACCCATGGAGGTAAGTACAGTAGGGACTGGGGGTTGAGGAGTGTGTCTTGGGTAGGCCATAGACAGTCCAAATCATTTAAACCATGTATGGGCAGGCTGAATGTACCAAACTGAGAGATCGATCAACTTGGGTACAACCAGCCTGCCATATTTTACATGCGATTATCGCTAGAGGCTGGTATAGCCGCTAGCAATAACCACTGTGTTCTCCCAGCAGGGACGGCTTCCGCCACTGGGAGAATACAACGGCTCAGTGGGAGGGATTCCCCTGACAACTCCATGTATGGCTTTGGTGTTAGTTCACCAATACATTTTTTCTGTAAAGGTGAACTAGCCCTTTAAACAGCAAAGGCAGCAGACAGGGGTGTAACAAAATGATCCCTCCATTTAGCTGAATAGGGCAATGCCACAACCATCCCACAACCGCATGCAATACACTCGGCTGTGGTACGGAGGTGTGGGTTTAGGGGCAAAACAGGCAGTGAGGAGGCGACATTATGCCTGTGGACCTGTGGAATTGTGTCCAGGACCCGGTGCAATACATGATATTGGTCATCTTCCTGATACCTTCTTATTATCTACCACTGTTGGCCACTCTGCACTTCTGCATTGTGTCTGCCTGGAAGTGGCAGGATATATGAAATGTTTGTCCTGCCTTGTCGTTCCTTCCTTCCCTCCTTGTTTCCCTCCCCTTCCTTTCTTTCTTCCTTCCTTCTCTCCCTCCCTCCTTCCTTTTTTCTCTCCCTCTCTTCCTTCTTTCTTTCCTAACTACCTTCCTTCTTTTCTCTCTCTCTCCATTTCCCCCTTCCTCCCTTTCTTCCCTATTCTTCTCTTCCTCTCTCCTTCCTTCCCTTCTTCTTTCCTTTTCTCTTTCCTTCCCCCCTTTCTTCCTCCTTCCTCCATTCCTTCCTCTTATTGAAACACCATTTATACCCTTCTCTCCCTTCCTCCCTTTCCCCACTTCCTTTCTTCCTTCCTCTCTTCTTTCTTTCTTTTCTTCCCTCCTTTCTCTAAAACACAATTTCTTCCTCCCTTCTTTTCTTTCCCCTACTTTCTTCTTTTTTTTTCTCATTTCTTCAGTCCTTCCTCCTTTCTTTTTCTCTTTCTTCCTACCTGCCTTCCGCCATCTATTCCTTTTTTCCAAACACAATTTCTTCCTCCTTATCCCCCTTCCTTTCTTGTGTTTTCTTCCTTCCTTCCTTCCTTCCTTCCTTCCTTCCTTCCTTCCTTCCTACCTTCCTTCCTTTCTTCCTTCCTTCCTTCACCCCTCCCTTCTTCTTCATTCTTCATTCCATCCCTTTCTTTATTTTAGACACCATTACTTCCTCCCTCTCTACCTTCTTTTCTTTCCCCTGCTTCCTTCCTTTCCTCCTTTATTAATTTCTTCTTCTCTCCCTCCCTTCCTTCCTTCCTCCATCCCTTTCTTTCTCTCAAACACCATTTCTTCCACCCTTTCCCCTGCTTTCTTTCTTTTTAACTTGCTTCCTTCCTTTGGTCATTTCTTCCTTCCTTGCTTGATAGGTGATCATCTGTGTTGTGAAGCTGATGGTCTTCAGGAAGGTCCCTAGGTTAACAACATTCCTTTTCTCCTTTCAGCATGAGCAGTGGAACTCCTATTAGTTCTCCCTCCTTTCCTTTCCCCTACTTTTTTCCTTTCTTTCCTCATTTCTTCAGTCCTTCCTACTTTCTTCTTCCCCTCCTTCCTACATCCCTTCCTTTTTTCTAACACCAAACTTCCTCCTTATATCCCTTCCTTTCTCTTGTTTCCTTCCTTCCCTTTCTTTCAGACACCATTACTTCCTCCCTCTCTCCCTTCCTTTCTTACCCCTGCTTCCTTCCTTGATTCCTTTATTCCTTCCTCTCTTCCTTCCGCCATCCCTTTCTTTCGCTCAAACACCATTTCTTCCACTCTCTCTCCCTTTCCCCTGCTTTCATCCTTTTTTACCTTCCTTCCTTTCTCTGGTCCTTCCTTTCTTGCTTAGATAGGTAATCATCTGTGTTGTGAATCTGATGGTCTTCAGGAAGGTCCCTGAGTTCACAACATTCCTTTTCTCATTTCAGAACCAGCAGTGGAACTCCAATAAGTTCTCCCTTCTTTCCTTTCCCCTACTTTCTTACTTTCTTTCCTTATTTCTTTGGTCCTTCCATCTTTCCTTTTCCCTTCCTTCCTACCTCTCTTGTTACCTTCCTTCCCTTTTTTCAAACACCATTACTTCCTCCCTCTCTCCCTTGCTTTCTTTCCCCTGCTTCCTTCTTTCCTTGATTCCTTCCTTCCTCCCTCCCTTACTTCCTCCCTTCCTTCCTCTCTTCCTTCCTCCATTCCTTTCTTTCTCTCAAACGCCATTTCTTCCACCCTCTCTCCCTTCCTCCTGCTTTCTTCCTTCTTTCCTTCCTTCCTTTGGTCCTTTCTTCCTTCCTTGCTTAGATAGGTGATCATCTGTGTTGTGAAGCTGATGGTCTTCAGGAAGGTCCCTGGGTTCACAACATTCCTTTTCTCCTTTCAGAATCAGCAGTGGAACTCCTATAAGGTGCAGCAAATGATTCTAATTTCACTGCATGCTGTGAGCTTCTCACAATGTTTATTAGAAAGGCCTTCCTTCCTTCCTTCCTTCCTTCCTTCCTTCCTTCCTTCCATGTCTGTGTTGTGATGCTGATGGTCTTCAGGAAGGTCCCTGGGTTCACAATGTTCCTTTCCTCCTATAAGTAGTAACCAGTAACTTCTATTTGAAGTGGTTTCTGGGTTGTCCAGCCAGGGAGGACATGAAAGGAAGGGTCCCGCAGAGGGCGCTGATCCCAGTGATGGCGGATAATAGTAGGTTCACTCAGGATGAGGATTTAGTTACGCCGCGCTCCGTGTCTCTGTACCTGTTTTATATCTGCCATTCAGCTTCCTAAACACTCACAGATGTCTTATAAAAGACCTTTCTATTGTCTGCTTCTTAAAGGGAAACCGCAATGGTTCAGTCCAGTTTTTATAAATGTTTCTTAAGTCTTTAAACTCCTACACCGTAGATTTAGATATACATTTTCATAAATATGTTAAAAAATATATATTTTACAGGTAAACATTCAATAGAGGGATCACCATGGGAAAAGAAGAGGGTGGAGTCACTGTCCAGGAGGGAGAGGTATAGGGAAGGGGTGGAGTCATTCCTCTGAATGCAGGGGGTGGAGTCACTGCTCTGAAAAAATGGAGGTGTAAAGTCACTGTCCTGGAAGGGGAGGGAAGGGAGGGGGTGGAGTCACTTCCCTGGAAGGGGAGGGAAGGGAGGGGGGAGTCACTGCCATTGAAGGGGAGGGATGGGAGAGGGTGGAGTCACAGCTCTGGAAGGGGATGGAAAAGAAGGGGTGGTGTGGAAGGGGAGGATATGGAGGAGGAGAAGTAATTGATCTGGAATGGGAGGAGTCATTGATCTGGGAGGGGAGGGAGGGGGAGGAGTCATTGATCTGGAAGGAAAGGACATGGAGGGGGAGGAGTCATTGATCTGGAAGGAAAGGACATGGATGGGAAGGAGTCATTGACCTGGAAGGGGAGGGAAGGGAGGAGGTGGAGTCACTGCTCTGGAGGGGGAGGAAAGGTGGAGAGTCTCTGTCCAGGATAGAAAGGAAAGAGGTGGGGTCACTGCCCTGGAGGGGGAGGGAAGAGGGGGAAGTCACTGTCCCAGAAGGAGAGGGAAGGGAGGGGGTGGAGTCACTGTCTTGGAAGTAGAGGGAAGGGAGGGGGTGGAGTCACTGTCCCAGAAGGAGAGGGAAGGGAGGGGGTGGAGTCACTGTCTTGGAAGGAGAGGGAAGGGAGGGGGTGGAGTCACTGTCTTGGAAGGAGAGGGAAGGGAGGGGGTGGAGTCACTGTCCCAGAAGGAGAGGGAAGGGAGGGGGTGGAGTCACTGTCCCAGAAGGAGAGGGAATGGAGGGGTTGGAGTCACTGTCTCGGAAGGAGAGGGAAAAGAAGGGGGTGGAGTCACTGTCCCAGAAGTAGAGGGAAGGGAGGGGGTGGAGTCACTGTCCCAGAAGGAGAGGGAAGGGAGGGGTGGAGTCACTGTCCCAGAATGAGAGGGAAGGGAGGGGGTGGAGTCACTGTCTCGGAAGGAGAGGGAAAAGAAGGGGGTGGAGTCACTGTCCCAGAAGTAGAGGGAAGGGAGGGGGTGGAGTCACTGTCCCAGAAGGAGAGGGAAGGGAGGAGGTGGAGTCACTGTCCCAGAAGGAGAGGGAAGGGAGGGGGTGGAGTCACTGTCCCAGAAGGAGAGGGAAGGGAGGGGGTGGAGTCACTGTCCCAGAAGTAGAGGGAAGGGAGGGGTGGAGTCACTGTCCCAGAAGGAGAGGGAAGGGAGGGGGTGGAGTTACTGCTCTGGAGGGGGTGGAGTCACTGCCCTGGAAGCATATGGAAGTGGATTGCTCTGAAAAAAAGAAGGGGATAGAGTCACTGTCCTGGAAGGGAAGGCAAGCAAGGGGGTGGAGTCACTGCTCTGGAAGGGAGGGAGTGAAGTCACTGCTCTGAAAAAAAGAAGGGGTGGAGTCACTGTCCTGGAAGGTGAGGGAAGAGAAGGGGGTGGGATCTTTCATGGAAGGGGAGGGAAGGGAGGGGGCGGAGTCACTGAGCTGGAAGCTAATGGAAGGGAGGAGGCGGTGTCATTGATTGTGAATCATGATGAGTAATTGATCTGGAAGGGGAGGACATGGAGGGGGAGGAGTCATATATCTGGAAGTGGGGAAGGAAGGGGGAGGGGTCATTTATCTGTAAAGGGAGGGCATGGAGGGAGAGGAGTCATTGATCGGGAAGGGGGAGGAGTCATTGATCTGTAAAGGGAGGGCATGGAGGGGGAGGAGTCATTGATCTGGAAGGAGAGGACATGGAGGGGGAGGAGTCATTGATCAAGAAGGGGAAGACATGGATTGGGAGGAGTCATTGATTTGGAAGGGGAGGACATGGAGGGGGGAGTAATTGATCTGGAAGGAGAGGACATGGAGGGGGAGGAGTCATTGATCAAGAAGGGGAAGACATGGATTGGGAGGAGTCATTGATTTGGAAGGGGAGGACATGGAGGGGGGAGTCATTGATCTGTAAAGGAAGGGGGTTTGAGGGGGAGGAGTAAGTGATCTGAAAGTGGGGAGGACATAGAAGAGGAGGAGTCATTGACCTAGAAGGAGAGGGAAGAGAGGGGGTGGAGTCATTGATCTGGAAGGGGAGGGAATGGAGGGCGAGGAGTCAGTGATCTAAAAGTGGGGAGGATATGGAAGGGGAGAAGTCATTGACCTAGAAAGGGAGGGAAGAGAGGGGGTGGAGTCATTGATCTGGAAGGGAAGGGAGGGGGTGGAGTCATTGATCTAGAAGGGGAGGGAAAAGAGGGGGTGGAGTCATTGATCTGGAAGGGAAGGGGTGGAGTAATTGATCTGGAAGGGGAGGGAATGGAGGGGGAGGAGTCATTAATCTGGAAGGAAAGGGGTGGAGTCATTGATCTGGAAGGGAAGGGAGGGGGTGAAGTCATTGATCTGGAAGGGAAGGTAAGGGAGGGGGTGGAGTCATTGATCTGGAAGGGAAGGTAAGGGAGGGGGAGGAGTCATTGATCCGGAAGGGAAGGGTATGGAGGTGGAGTCATTGATCTGGAAGGGAAGGGGTGGGGTCATTGATCTGGAAGGGAAGGGAGGGGGTGGAGTCATTGATTTGGAAGGGAAGGGAGGGGGTGAGGTCATTGATCTGGAAGGGAGGGGGTGGAGTCATTGATCAGGAAGGGAAGGGAGGGGTGGAGTCATTGATCTGGAAGGGAGGGGGTGGAGTCATTGATCAGGAAGGGAAGGGAGGGGTGGAGTCATTGATCTGGAAGGGAGGGGGTGGAGTCATTGATCAGGAAGGGAAGGGAGGGTGGGGAAGTGGAAAGTGACAGCTGAACCCAGAAGTGATGTAAATGATGTCTCTTACGTCTTCATTCACCGGAGGGGAGACCAGCGAAGAGATGTTCATTGATCTCCCTCCAGTCCACCTACCATGGTGGTCCCGGGGCTGCAGGTGGGGTGGAGCCCAGGATACATGGTGGAGGGCAGTCTGGGAAGGGGAGGGGCTTTCCCTTAGTGAGCTGTGGCTGTGATTGGGTGGGTTTACAGCTTCCATCTAAAAAGCTCATTCCCAGCTGAATTGCGGCCGTCCTGTTCTCGCGGCCTCCGTCAATAAATGGCGCTGGTGGACAATGTAGACAAGGGGTTATAGGAATGAAGAAGGAGAGAAATGAGCGGCTCCGAGTCTGCGGCGGCTGTGCAGTTTTCTTGCATTTCTCCCTCCACAGAGAATCATGTAACAAGAGGCGGTGTGCTGAATCATACTCCTATGTGAATGAGCCCCTGGGGAGCCCTCGGATCCCTCTACCGCCGTCATCCTGCGTTGTGCGGGAGGACCTGCGTTGTGCGGGAGGACCTGCGTTGTGCGGAAGGACCTGCGTTGTGCGGGAGGACCTGCGTTGTGCGGAAGGACCTGCGTTGTGCGGGAGGACCTGCGTTGTGCGGGAGGAGGACCTGCGTTGTGCGGGAGGAGGACCTGCGTTGTGCGGGAGGAGGACGCCTCTCTCTTCACCATTTATGAATTCTATTTTTCCTCTCTCCCCCATCGCACCGCCAGACAACAGCGAGGAGCTAGGGGCGAGGAGTTTTGGGCGAGCCGCGTGTTTTCTTTGGATCCACACGCTGACGCATCACATCCTGAGCCGTTCCTTTCTTCCTCGCTGGCTGAGCGCGCGGATCGTGTGCGAGATTAGAGGACATGTGCCGGCATGGAGGAGAACGGGCGGAAAATAAGACACAACAACGCTGGAAACCAGTTCTGGGGAGGAGCCAAACTCCGGATAAACCAGCAGAAAAAACAACCCAACACCAGACGTGTCCACCGCCGGAGAAATCTGACTTTTCCTTTTTCGTTTCTTTGTTTCTTTTTTTTTTTTTTTTTTTTCAGTTTCATTTGTTAAGATTGAAATTCGTAAATCCTCTAAAATCCATAAATTAGAATATCCGAAAATAAGAAAAAAAAATCCAAAAATTCGAAAGAACAGAAATCCAAAAATCTGAAATAATAACCAACTAATAATAACTTAACTACAACTAACTATTGAATGATAGGGATTGGAATTTCCTTTTAAATGTGGCTGTCAGTGAACGTAACGAATACGAATTTATCCGAAGTTACGAATTATCCAAAATAACGAATGCCGCATCTAAACAAATGCAACGGAACTAATTAACCACTAGGCGTCCGCGCTATAGCCGAAAGACGGCTACAGCGCGGACTCCAATTGCCGGGAGGGCGTCCCTGGACGTCCTCCTGTTTACTTCCGCATTGCGCGCTCCCGCGAGCGCGCATCGCGGAAGTTTTGTGCTGGCCGTGTCCCTCGGACACAGCCAGTCACAGATCACCGTAAACGGCCAATGACAGCGGCCGTTTACGGTGCGATCGGCGGTGCCAATGAGAGAGGATCTCATATGTAAACATATGAGATCCTCTCTCATCGCCGGCTCTCCCTCCTCACACAGAGACAGCGTGTGAGGAGGGAGAGCGAACCGCTGCGGCGGTGAGTGTAAAAAAAAAAAAAAAAAAAAGGTGTCCCGCTGTTAACAGTCCCTGCCATCTGCCCTGCTATCTGCCCTGTCATCTGCCCCTGCCATCTGCCCTGTCATCTGCCCTGTCATCTGCCCTGTCATCTGCCCTGTCATCTGCCCCTGCCATCTGCCCCTGCCATCTGTCCCCACTGCCACGTATAAGTGCCATCTGTCATCAGTGCCACATAGTGCCATCTGTCATCAGTGCCACATAGTGCCATCTGTCATCAGTGCCACATAGTGCCATCTGTCATCAGTGCCATCTGTCATCAGTGCCACCTGTCAGTGTCACGTGCCATCTGTCATCAGTGTCACATGTCATCAGTGCCACGTATTAGTGCCACCTGTCATCAGTGTCATCAGTGCCCCGTATCAGTGCCACCTGTCATCAGTGTCATCAGTGCCACGTATTAGTGCCATCTGTCATCAGTGCCACGTATTAGTGCCATCTGTCATCAGTGCCATGTATTAGTGCCATCTTTCATCAGTGCCACATGTCATCAGTGCCACATATCAGTGCCATTTGTCATCAGCGCCACATGTCGTCAGTGCCACATATTAGTGCCATGTGTCATCAGTGCCACATAGTGCCATCTGTCAGTGCCACGTATTAGTGCCATCTGTCATCAGTGCCATGTATTAGTGCCATCTGTCATCAGTGCCACGTCAGTGCCACGTATCAGTGCCATCTGTCATCAGTGCCACATCAGTGCCACGTATCAGTGCCATTTGTCATCAGTGCCACGTCAGTGTCACATGTCATTGTCCTGGTGCTCCAGGGCCTTCAAAAGTGTAATAGGTAGTCAACAAATTAGATGTGTAATTTATGCTCCTAGAACACCTGATGGTGCTCCATGCATGTTGGGCCTCTCTATGTGGCCAGGCTGTGAAAAAGTCCCACACATGTGGTATCGTAATACTCAGGAGGAGTAGCAGAATGTATTTTGGGGTGTCATTTGTGGTATATACATGCCATGTGAGAGAAATAACCTATTACAATGACAATTTTGTGGGGGGGGAAAAAAAAAAAAAAAATCTTCATTTTGCAAAGAATTGTGGGAAAAAATTACAACATCAAAAACCTCACCATGCATCTTACTAAATACCTTGGAATGTCTACTTTCAAAAAAGGGGTCATTTGGGGGGTATTTGTACTTTCCTGACTTGTTCGGGTCACAAGAAATGAGATAGGCCGTCAGTGCATCAGATGTGATCAATTTTTATGATTTGCACCATAACTTGTAGACTCTCTAACTTTCAGAAAGACCAAATAATATCCACTAATTTGGGTTATTTTTACCAAAGATATGTAGCAGTATAAATTGTGGCCAAAATTTATGAAGAAAAATTACTAATTTGAAAAATTTTATCACAGAAACTAAGAAAAATGCGTTTTTTTTCAAAATTTGCGGTCTTTTTTCATTTATAGCGCAAAAAATAAAAAACCCAGAGGTGATCAAATACCACCAAAAGAAAGCTCTATTTGTATGAAAAAAAGGACAAAAAATTCATTTGGGTACAGTATTGCATGACTGAGTAATTGTCATTCAAAGTGTGAGAGCGCTGAAAGCTGAAAATTGGTCTGGTCACGAAGGGGGTTTAAGTGCCCAGTTGTCAGGTGGTTAATAATAAATAATAATAATAATAAAACGTTCTTCTTATTATTATTGTTATTATTTATTATTAATTCGTTACCTTGCATTTGTTTAGATGCGGCATTCGTTATTTCGGATAAATTCGTATCCGTTACGTTCACTAACAGCCAAATTTGAAAGGAAATTCCAATCCCTATAATTTAATAGTTAGTTATAGTTAAGTTATTATTAGTTAGTTATTATTTCAGATTTTTGAATTTTCAGATTTTTTCTCTTTTGAATTTTCATTCTTATTTTCAGATTTTGGAATTTCCGATGTTACAAATTTTCAAATTTCCCAAATTCCATCTTTCGAATTTCTGGGTTTTCGAATTTCCGGATGTTCGGATTTTCGAATTTTGAATTTACAAGTTTTCGAATCACCACCTTTTACACTAACGGGGTAATTAAGCAGAGAGCAGTACAATCCCCTTCTACATCCTTTGTTACATCTCAGTACTGCTGCTCACTCACAGCCTCTTTGCAGCCACTTCCAGTCTACATGCACTCACAGCTATAGATCACCCAGCTACAAGAGGTCCCTCCCCCAGCAACAATAGATCCCTCCCAGCAACAATAGATCCCTACCAGCAACAATAGACTCACCCCAGCAACAGTAGATCCCAAGTAATAATAGACCCCCATGAAAAAATAGCCCTCCAGCAACAATAGATCCCGCCAGCAACAATAGATCCCTCCCAGCAACAATAGATCCACCCCAGCAACAGTAGATCCCAATTAATAATAGACCCCCACATGGCAAAAATACCCCTCCAGCAACAATAGATCCCACCAGCCACAATAGATCTCCTAGCAGCCCGCAACAATATACCCCTCTTTCAACAGTAGATCTCTCTCATTGACAATTGACCTCCTCCCCAACAACATAAAATCCCCCAGCAACAACAGATCCCCCCACCAACAGCAATAGATCCCCCCAGCAACTATAGATCTATCTCAGCAACTATAGATCACCCAGCTACAATAGGTCCTCCAGCAACAATAGACCCCCCTTAGCAATAGTAGATGCCAATTAACAATAGAACCCCATGACAAAATACCCCTTCATCAACAATAGATTCCACTAGCAACAATAGATCTCCAAGCAGCAATATATCCCTCCTTCAACAGTAGATCTCCCTCATTGACAATTGAATCCCCACCAGCCACATAAAACCCCCCAACAACAATAGACTCCCCACCAACAGCAATAGACCCCCTAGCAACAATAGATCCCTCCCAGCAACTATAGGTCACCCAGCTACAATAGGTCCTCCAGCAACAATAGATCTCTCCCAGCAACAATAGACCACCCCAGCAACAGTAGATCCCCATTAGCAATAGAACCCCCATGACAAAATACCCCTCCAGCAACAATAGATCCCACCAGCAACAATGTACCCCTCCTTCAACAGTAGATCTCTCTCATTGACAATTGACCCTCCTCCCCAGCAACATAAAATCCCCCAGCAACAATAGATCCCCGCCAACAGCAATATATCCCCCTAGCAACAATAGACCCCTCCCAGCAACTATAGATCACTCAGCCCCAATAGGTCCTCCAGCAACAATAGATCCCTCCCAGCAACAATAGACACCCCCCAGCAACAGTAGATCCCAATTAACAATAGACCCATATGACAAAATGCCCCTCCAGCAACAATAGATCCCACCAGAAACAATATATCTCCTAGCAGCTAATAACAATATACCCCTCCTTCAACAGTAGATCTCTCTAATTGACAATTGACCCTCCTCCCCAGCAACATGAAATCCCCCATCAACAATAGATCCCCCACCAACAGCAATAGATCCCCCTAGCAACAATAAATATCTCCAAGAAACTGTAGATCCCCCAGCTACAATAGGTCCTCCAGCAAAAATAGATACCTCCCAGCAACAATAGACACCCCCAGCAACAGTAGATCCCAATTAACAATAGACCCCCATGAAAAATTCCCCTCCAGCAACAATAGATCCCATCAGAAACAATATATCTCCCAGCAGCTAACAACAATATACCCCTCCTTCAACAGTAGATTTCTCTCATTGACAATTGACCCCCTCCCCAGCAACATAAAATCCCCCAGCAACAATAGATCCCCCACCAACAGCAATAGATCCCCCTAGCAACAATAAATATCTCCAAGAAACTGTAGATCCCCCAGCTACAATAGGTCCTCCAGCAAAAATAGATCCCTCCCAGCAACAATAGACATCCCCAGCAACAGTAGATCCCAATTAACAATAGACCCTCATGAAAAATTCCCCTCCAGCAACAATAGATCCCATCAGAAACAATATATCTCCCAGCAGCTAACAACAATATACCCCTCCTTCAACAGTAGATTTCTCTCATTGACAATTGACCCCCTCCCCAGCAACATAAAATCCCCCAGCAACAATAGATCCCCCACCAACAGCAATAGATCCCCCCAGCAACAATAGATCCCCCAGCAACTATAGATCCTCCAGCAACAATAGGTCCTCCAGCAACTATAGATCCTCCAGCAACAATAGGTCCTCCAGCAACTATAGATCCTCCAGCAACAATAGATCCCTCCCAGCATCAATTCCCTAGCAGCCAGCATCCATAAACCCTCCAGCACACCCCAGCACTCCTTGCCATTACATACATTCAGTGCTGGAGGTGCCGGAACTGCGTTTCTTTGAGCTCCTGCTCAAAAAAGCCCCGAATAAAAAAATGTTACAAGGTGGATTCCAAGAAGCCCATAAGGCGGGGTGACAACATGGGAGCACACTTGGGAGATCAGTAACAAGGTGTTGTCATGCTATAACAGGAAGTAGAAGAATAACATTTCTATTGGCGGGATCAACAGGTAATAAAACTTTGTTACGGGGGACTCCAAGTAGCCCATGTAGTCTCCATCAGAAGCCCGTGAGACGGGGTGACAACACGGGAGCACATTTGGGAAATCAGTAATGGGATGTTGTCACCCTGTAACAGGAAGTAGAAGAATAACAGACCAACTGGCAGCAGTGGCGGCTGGTGCTCTAATTTTTTTTTTGGTGGGGGGGAAACATAACAACCCGCCCCCCCCCCCCCCCCCCACTGACCGAACCACCACGGTTCGGTCAAACCCCACACCCCCTTCCTGATTGGCCGGGAAGAGAAGTGGGAAGACAATAGTGAATATTAATTCACTATCGTCACACAAGTGGGTGGGTCGGGACGCAATGCTCTGCGCCCGGAGCCCACCTTTTTTTTAAGCCAATTAGAGCCTCTGGCTCTAATCCCGTGCTTCAAAAAAAAGAAATCCATGTGTCCGGCGTCCCGCATGTAGATCAGGCACCGGGATTAGGGGGGCGGCGCCCAGTATGGAGTGGAGCGGCCGCCACTGAATGGCAGGATCACAGGTAATAAAACTAAGCTGCGGCGGGATTCCAGTTAGCTTGTGTAGTCTCCAACAGAAGCCCATAAGGCGGGGTGACAACACGGGAGTACAATTGGGAAATCAGTAACAAGGCGTTGTCACCCTAACAGGAAGTAGAAGAATAACAGATCAACTGGCAGGATCAACAGGTAATAAAACTATGGTGCGGGGGACTCCTAGTTGTTACAGGAAGTTCTCAGATAACAAAATCTGCTCCAGTAATGCTGCCGATGGACTTATCTTTGTCCAGAGTTCTTCTTTAATGTCCCGTTATATCATCCCGCATTGTCCAAACTGCAGCTTCTACTACACTGCTACTACTATGCTGCTACTACACCACTACTACTACTTCTACATCACTGCTACTACTTCTACTACACTGCTACTGCACCACTACTACTACTATGCTGCTACTACACCACTACTACTACTTCTACTACACTGCTACTACACCACTACTACTACTATGCTGCTACTACACCACTACTACTACTTTTACATAACTGCTACTACTTCTACTACACCACTACTACACCGCAACTACACCACTACTACTTCTACATCACTGCTACTACTTCTACTACACTGCTACTACACCACTACTACTACTATGCTGCTATTACACCACTACTACTACTATGCTGCTATTACACCACTACTACTACTTCTACATCACTGCTACTACTTCTACTACACTGCTACTACACCACTACTACTACTATGCTGCTACTACACCACTACTACTATGCTGCTACTACACCACTACTACTACTTCTACATCACTGCTACTACTTCTACTACACTGCTACTGCACCACTACTACTACTATGCTGCTACTACACCACTACTACTACTTCTACTACACTGCTACTACACCACTACTACTACTATGCTGCTACTACACCACTACTACTACTTCTACATCACTGCTACTACTTCTACTACACTGCTACTGCACCACTACTACTACTATGCTGCTACTACACCACTACTACTACTTCTACTACACTGCTACTACACCACTACTACTACTATGCTGCTACTACACCACTACTACTACTTTTACATAACTGCTACTACTTCTACTACACCACTACTACACCGCAACTACACCACTACTACTTCTACATCACTGCTACTACTTCTACTACACTGCTACTACACCACTACTACTACTATGCTGCTATTACACCACTACTACTACTATGCTGCTATTACACCACTACTACTACTTCTACATCACTGCTACTACTTCTACTACACTGCTACTACACCACTACTACTACTATGCTGCTACTACACCACTACTACTATGCTGCTACTACACCACTACTACTACTTCTACATCACTGCTACTACTTCTACTACACTGCTACTGCACCACTACTACTACTATGCTGCTACTACACCACTACTACTACTTCTACTACACTGCTACTACACCACTACTACTACTATGCTGCTACTACACCACTACTACTACTTTTACATAACTGCTACTACTTCTACTACACCACTACTACACCGCAACTACACCACTACTACTACTACTACTTCTACATCACTGCTACTACTTCTACTACACTGCTACTACACCACTACTACTACTATGCTGCTATTACACCACTACTACTACTATGCTGCTATTACACCACTACTACTACTTCTACATCACTGCTACTACTTCTACTACACTGCTACTACACCACTACTACTACTATGCTGCTACTACACCACTACTACTATGCTGCTACTACACCACTACTACTACTTCTACATCACTGCTACTACTTCTACTACATTGCTACTACACCACTACTACTACTATGCTGCTACTACACCACTACTACTACTACTATGCTGCTACTACACCACCTCTACTACTTCTACATCACTGCTACTACTTCTACTACACTGCTACTACACCACTACTACTACTTTTACATCACTGCTACTACTTCTACTACACCACTACTACACCGCAACTACACCACTACTACTACTTCTACTACACTGCTATTACACTACTACTACTATGCTGCTACTACACCACTACTACTACTTCTACATCACTGCTACTACTTCTACTACACTGCTACTACACCACTACTACTACTATGCTGCTACTACACCACTACTACTATGCTGCTACTACACCACTACTACTACTTCTACATCACTGCTACTACTTCTACTACATTGCTACTACACCACTACTACTACTATGCTGCTACTACACCACTACTACTACTATGCTGCTACTACACCACCTCTACTACTTCTACATCACTGCTACTATTTCTACTACACTGCTACTACACCACTACTACTACTTTTACATCACTGCTACTACTTCTACTACACCACTACTACACCGCAACTACACCACTACTACTACTTCTACTACACTGCTATTACACCACTACTACTACTATGCTGCTACTACACCACTACTACTACTTCTACTACACTGCTACTACACCACTACTACTACTATGCTGCTACTACACCACTACTACTACTTTTGCATAACTGCTACTACTTCTACTACACCACTACTACACCGCAACTACACCACTACTACTACTACTACTACATCACTGCTACTACTTCTACTACACTGCTACTACACCACTACTACTACTATGCTGCTATTACACCACTACTACTACTATGCTGCTATTACACCACTACTACTACTTCTACATCACTGGTACTACTTCTACTACACTGCTACTACACCACTACTACTACTATGCTGCTACTACACCACTACTACTATGCTGCTACTACACCACTACTACTACTTCTACATCACTGCTACTACTTCTACTACACTGCTACTGCACCACTACTACTACTATGCTGCTACTACACCACTACTACTACTTCTACTACACTGCTACTACACCACTACTACTACTATGCTGCTACTACACCACTACTACTACTTTTACATAACTGCTACTACTTCTACTACACCACTACTACACCGCAACTACACCACTACTACTACTACTACTTCTACATCACTGCTACTACTTCTACTACTACACTACTACTACTATGCTGCTATTACACCACTACTACTACTATGCTGCTATTACACCACTACTACTACTTCTACATCACTGCTACTACTTCTACTACACTGCTACTACACCACTACTACTACTATGCTGCTACTACACCACTACTACTATGCTGCTACTACACCACTACTACTACTTCTACATCACTGCTACTACTTCTACTACATTGCTACTACACCACTACTACTACTATGCTGCTACTACACCACTACTACTACTATGCTGCTACTACACCACCTCTACTACTTCTACATCACTGCTACTACTTCTACTACACTGCTACTACACCACTACTACTACTTTTACATCACTGCTACTACTTCTACTACACCACTACTACACCGCAACTACACCACTACTACTACTTCTACTACACTGCTATTACACCACTACTACTACTATGCTGCTACTACACCACTACTACTACTTCTACATCACTGCTACTACTTCTACTACACTGCTACTACACCACTACTACTACTATGCTGCTACTACACCACTACTACTATGCTGCTACTACACCACTACTACTACTTCTACATCACTGCTGCTACTTCTACTACATTGCTACTACACCACTACTACTACTATGCTGCTACTACACCACTACTACTACTATGCTGCTACTACACCACCTCTACTACTTCTACATCACTGCTACTACTTCTACTACACTGCTACTACACCACTACTACTACTTTTACATCACTGCTACTACTTCTACTACACCACTACTACACCGCAACTACACCACTACCACTACTACTACACTGCTATTACACCACTACTACTACTATGCTGCTACTACACCACTACTACTACTTCTACTACACTGCTACTACACCACTACTACTACTTTTACATAACTGCTACTACTTCTACTACACCACTACTACACCGCAACTACACCACTACTACTACTACTACTACATCACTGCTACTACTTCTACTACACTGCTACTACACCACTACTACTACTATGCTGCTATTACACCACTACTACTACTATGCTGCTATTACACCACTACTACTACTTCTACATCACTGCTACTACTTCTACTACACTGCTACTACACCACTACTACTACTATGCTGCTACTACACCACTACTACTATGCTGCTACTACACCACTACTACTACTTCTACATCACTGCTACTACTTCTACTACAGTGCTACTGCACCACTACTACTACTATGCTGCTACTACACCACTACTACTACTTCTACTACACTGCTACTACACCACTACTACTACTATGCTGCTACTACACCACTACTACTACTTTTACATAACTGCTACTACTTCTACTACACCACTACTACACCGCAACTACACCACTACTACTACTACTACTTCTACATCACTGCTACTACTTCTACTACACCACTACTACTACTATGCTGCTATTACACCACTACTACTACTATGCTGCTATTACACCACTACTACTACTTCTACATCACTGCTACTACTTCTACTACACTGCTACTACACCACTACTACTACTATGCTGCTACTACACCACTACTACTATGCTGCTACTACACCACTACTACTACTTCTACATCACTGCTACTACTTCTACTACATTGCTACTACACCACTACTACTACTATGCTGCTACTACACCACTACTACTACTATGCTGCTACTACACCACCTCTACTACTTTTACATCACTGCTACTACTTCTACTACACCACTACAACACCGCAACTACACCACTACTACTACTTCTACTACACTGCTATTACACCACTACTACTACTATGCTGCTACTACACCACTACTACTACTTCTACATCACTGCTACTACTTCTACTACACTGCTACTACACCACTACTACTACTATGCTGCTACTACACCACTACTACTATGCTGCTACTACACCACTACTACTACTTCTACATCACTGCTACTACTTCTACTACACCACTACTACACCGCAACTACACCACTACTACTACTACTACTTCTACATCACTGCTACTACTTCTACTACACCACTACTACTACTATGCTGCTATTACACCACTACTACTACTATGCTGCTATTACACCACTACTACTACTTCTACATAACTGCTACTACTTCTACTACACCACTACTACACCGCAACTACACCACTACTACTACTACTACTTCTACATCACTGCTACTACTTCTACTACACCACTACTACTACTATGCTGCTATTACACCACTACTACTACTATGCTGCTATTACACCACTACTACTACTTCTACATCACTGCTACTACTTCTACTACACTGCTACTACACCACTACTACTACTATGCTGCTACTACACCACTACTACTATGCTGCTACTACACCACTACTACTACTTCTACATCACTGCTACTACTTCTACTACATTGCTACTACACCACTACTACTACTATGCTGCTACTACACCACTACTACTACTATGCTGCTACTACACCACCTCTACTACTTTTACATCACTGCTACTACTTCTACTACACCACTACTACACCGCAACTACACCACTACTACTACTTCTACTACACTGCTATTACACCACTACTACTACTATGCTGCTACTACACCACTACTACTACTTCTACATCACTGCTACTACTTCTACTACACTGCTACTACACCACTACTACTACTATGCTGCTACTACACCACTACTACTATGCTGCTACTACACCACTACTACTACTTCTACATCACTGCTACTACTTCTACTACATTGCTACTACACCACTACTACTACTATGCTGCTACTACACCACTACTACTACTATGCTGCTACTACACCACCTCTACTACTTCTACATCACTGCTACTACTTCTACTACACTGCTACTACACCACTACTACTACTTTTACATCACTGCTACTACTTCTACTACACCACTACTACACCGCAACTACACCACTACTACTACTTCTACTACACTGCTATTACACCACTACTACTACTATGCTGCTACTACACCACTACTACTACTTCTACATCACTGCTACTACTTCTACTACACTGCTACTACACCACTACTACTACTATGCTGCTACTACACCACTACTACTATGCTGCTACTACACCACTACTACTACTTCTACATCACTGCTACTACTTCTACTACATTGCTACTACACCACTACTACTACTATGCTGCTACTACACCACTACTACTACTATGCTGCTACTACACCACCTCTACTACTTCAACATCACTGCTACTACTTCTACTACACTGCTACTACACCACTACTACTACTTTTACATCACTGCTACTACTTCTACTACACCACTACTACACCGCAACTACACCACTACTACTACTTCTACTACACTGCTATTACACCACTACTACTACTATGCTGCTACTACACCACTACTACTACTTCTACATCACTGCTACTACTTCTACTACACTGCTACACCCCAGTGTGAAAGTTCCCTTAGAAAGGCCGTGAGTGTCCCATCAGCAACCCCCAGCACCTGCAATATGTTGTCAAAGCGACAGCTGCAGGCATGTGGATGGGAGTGACGGACAGGCACAGAGCGCGGCCTCACGTGTTCCTATTCATGGACGGACGCCGGCGGGCGGCTTTTCCCTGCGGCACACCCTGCCAGTACATGACACCATCCCCACCCAAAAATAGAGCCGTCGCCGGGGCAACCCGAGTAATATTTGAAACAGGTCTGTTTAGCTAGGAAATCAGGAATGCGCGGGCGAGACGGATTTACGGGAGGGCGAGCGAGGGGAACAGCGAGCGAGGGGAAGAGCGAGCGGGGGGAACAGCGAGCGGGGGGAACAGCGAGCGGGAGGAACAGCGAGCGGGAGGTACAGCGAGTGAGGGGAACAGCGAGCGGGGGGAACAGCGAGCGGGGGGAACAGCGAGCGGGGGGAACAGCAAGCGGGAGGAACAGCGAGCGAGGGGAACAGCGAGCGGGGGGAACAGCGAGCGGGAGGAACAGTGAGCGAGGGGAACAGCGAGCGGGGGGAACAGCGAGCGGGAGGAACAGAGAGCGGGGGGAACAGCGAGCGAGGGGAACAGCGAGCTGGAGGAACAGCGAGTGGGGGGAACAGCGAGCGGGGGGAACAGCGAGCGGGAGGAACAGCGAGCGGGGGGAACAGAGAGCGGGGGGAACAGCGAGCGAGGGGAACAGCGCGCGGGGGGAACAGCGAGCGGGAGGAACAGCGAGCGGGGGGAACAGAGAGCGGGGGGAACAGCGAGCGAGGGGAACAGCGAGCGGGGGGAACAGCGAGCTGGAGGAACAGCGAGTGGGGGGAACAGCGAGCGGGGGGAACAGCGAGCGGGAGGAACAGCGAGCGGGGGGAACAGAGAGCGGGGGGAACAGCGAGCGAGGGGAACAGCGAGCTGGAGGAACAGCGAGTGGGGGGAACAGCGAGCTGGAGGAACAGCGAGTGGGGGGAACAGCGAGCGGGGGGAACAGCGAGCTGGAGTAAGAGCGAGCGGGGTCACCAAGAAGTGTCACTTTTCCCTCTGCGACCGCCAAGCTTCTCCGAGTGTTTATCCTGAAATCCGTTGCGGCGCGTCCCGACTGGCAGCAGAGATCAGGAAGAGTGACGTCACTCCAAGAGTCTCATTGTATCTCCTCCAACCTCAGAGGAAGGAATCCTCCCTGTCTGATGAGTTCACACCCAACACATTACTTCCTATGGGACCCCCTCTCATCTCTGCCGCTCCACTGCTGCGTTTTTTGGAAAGGTCCAGAGACTTTTTTTACACACAGCGCGCTGCATTTTTGGCTGCATAGACTTCAATGGAATTGTATCAAAAACGCATGTACACTGACTGTACTCCGAGCAACATTACTACATCCCAAAAACACAATAAAAATGTGCAGGAAAAACGCAGAACACGCCGGAAAACACATCAACAGCATATGCATAGATTGAATAAAACTCACCGCTACCGCACTGCTACTACACCACTACTACTACTTCTACATCACTGCTACTACACCGCTACTACTACTTCTACGTCACTGCTACTACACCACTACTACACCGCAACGACACCACTACTACTACTTATACTACACTGCTACTACACCACTACTACACTGCTACTACACCACTACTACTACTATGCTGCTACTACACCACTACTAATACTTCTACTACACTGCTACTACATAACTACTACTACTTCTACTACACTGCTACTACACCACTACTACACTGCTACTACACCACTACTACTACTTCTACATCACTGCTACTACACCACTACTACACCGCAACGACACCACTACTACTACTTCTACTACACTGCTACTACACCACTACTACACTGCTACTACACCACTACTACTACTATGCTGCTACTACACCACTACTAATACTTCTACTACACTGCTTCTTCATAACTACTACTACTTCTACTACACTGCTACTACACCACTACTACTGCTTCTACATCACTGCTACTACACCACTACTTCTATTTCTACATCACTGCTACTACATGACTACTTCTACAACACCACTACTACTATTTCTACTACACTGCTACTACACCACTACTACACTGCTAGTACACCACTACTACTACTTCTATACCACTACTACTACTATGCTTCTAGTACACCACTACTATTACTTGTACTACAGTGCTACTACACCCCTACTACACCTTTACTACTACATTTACTACACTGCTACTACATCACTACTACTACTACTACTGTGCTGCTAGTACACCACTACTACTATGTCTACTACACTGCTAGTGCACCACTACTACACCCCTACTACACCTCTACTACTACTTCTACTACACTTCTAGTACACCACTACTACTACTTCTACAACACTGCTACTACACCACTACTACTACTATACTGCTAGTACACCACTACTACCACTTCTACTGCACTGCTACTATATGGCTACTACACCTCTACTACTACTTTTACTACACTGCTGGTACACCACTACTGCACTGCTACTACACCACTAATACACTGCTACTACACCCCTAGTACACCGCTACCACGCCACTACTACTGCCGATATATGGGTCCCCTGATTCTGGATGACAAGAACCTTCCAGCAATGCCACACCAGGGCTGAAGAAGAAAGATTTATTTGGGCTCCACACCCAACGAGATCAACACAGAAAAAAATGGTAACAGCATTAAAGAGTCCCAAAATAAAATAAATTAAAAAGTTGTACAACACAATAAAGGACGGTTCATGGACAAAGTATTTCTGGACCACAATCCCCCCCCCCCCCCCCCGGGGTACCTGAATCCTAAATCTAGGGAGGTCCTAACTAAAGGCTGAAAGCTCCAAATACCCCTCCCAGTGGACAAAGTGCTAGTAAACGTTGGGGCCCAGAGTCCTGCATTGGAGCCCAGAGTCCTGCATTGGAGCCCAGAGTCCTGCATTGGAGCCCAGAGTCCTGCATTGGAGCCCAGAGTCCTGCATTGGAGCCCAGAGTCCTGCATTGGAGCCCAAAGTCCTGCATTGGAGCACTCACATATATTTGTGTCCCATGGTAAAGGGTGCAGCGTGGAAAGTTGGCCGAAATCGGTCGGTTCAGCAGAAACTGGCTGACTTTCAGCCTGTGTGTACAGCTGTCTGTTCTACGGAAGTCGATCTCACGGCTGGCTTCTACCGAACGAGCATGCTGGAAGACCAACCAACATCTGATCACTGGGGGGGGTCCTACCACAATAAGGCTCCATGCACACTGGAGCTCATAAACGGCCGTTCTGAACGTCGGAAAACGCTGCTTTAAAAATGCGATTTTATCAGCGTTTTGCATTGCCGTCAATGCACGTTTAGCGCCGCTAGATTTTAACCGCGTTTCTCTGCCTCTATTTAAAATCAATGGTTCCCTATGGGAGCCCATTGATTTGAATAAAGTCGCACTGCAAGTCAGATCATCATAATCCGACTTGTGGTGCGACCTGTGTGCTGAGGATGAAGGGGAACCCTCTCCAAAATGAAAAAAAAATTGGTGTGGGGTTCCCCCCTCAGGCCCTTCGGTCTGCTATGGATTCAAAGGGGAACCAACTTCGCCGAAAAACGGCGTGGGGGCCCCCCCGAAATCCATACCAAACCCTTATCCGAGCACGCAGCCTGGCCGGTCAGGAAAGGGGGTGGGGACGAGCGAGCGCCCCCCCCTCCTGAACCGTACCAGGTCGCATGCCCTCAACATGGGTGTAGGTGCTTTGGGGCAGGGGGGGCGCTGCGCCCCCCCACCCCAAAGCGCCTTGTCCCCATGTTGATGAGGACAAGGGTCTCTTCCCGACAACCCTGACAGTTGGTTGTCGGGGTCTGCGGGCAGGAGGCTTATCGGAATCTGGGAGCCCCCTTTAATAAGGGGGCCCCCAGATCCCGGCCGACCACCCTATGTGAATGAGTATGGGGTACATCGTACCCTTAACCATTCACCTGGGGAAAAAAAGGGTCAAAAATAAAACACACTACACAGGTTTTTAAAGTAGTTTATTAGTCAGCTCCGGGGGTCTCTTCCGACTTCGGGGGGTCTCTTCTTTCTTCTCTGCGCTCTACGGCTTCTTCTCCCAATGTCCAGATCTTCTGCCGCTCTCCGATTCTTCTGCCGGGCTCCTCCGCTATCTTCTGCTCTTTTGCCGCTCTTTTGCTAGCGGTGGCCCGGTCTTCTCCACCGTCATCTTCCCTCCGGTCTTCTTCCGATGTTGACACGACGTTCTCTCCCGCTGTAATGCCGGGTGAGCGGTGCGCAACGACTTATATTGGCATGGGGCGTGGTCACCGGGTGATGTCACCTGGTGACCACGCCCCTTATGACGTCACAGTCCCGGTGCATGATGGGAATGTGACGTCATAAGGGCCGGGGTCACCGGATGACATCACCCGGTGACCACGCCCCATGCCAATATAAGTCCTTCCGCAACGCTCACCCGGCATTACAGCGGGAGAGAGCGTTGTGTCAACATCGGAAGAAGACCGAAGGTAAGAAGACGTCGGAGAAGACCGGGCCACCGCTAGCAAAAGAGCAAAAGAGCAAAAGATAGCGGAGGAGCCCGGCAGAGGAACCGGAGAGCAGCAGAAGAACTGGAGACCGGGAGAAGAGGCTGGAGAGCGCGGAGAAGAAAGAAAAGACCCCCGAAGTTGGAAGAGACCCCCGGAGCTGACTAATAAACTACTTTAAAAACCTGTGTAGTGTGTTTTATTTTTGACCCTTTTTTCCCCCAGGTGAATGGGTAAGGGCGAAGGGCCTGGTATTGTCTGAGGGGGGAACCCCACGCCAATTTTTTTTTTTCATTTTGACGAGGGTTCCCCTTTATCCTCAGCACACAAGTCTCACCGCAAGTCATGATGATCCGACTTGCAGTGCGACTTCTTTTCAAATCAATGGGCTCCCGTAGGGAACCATGTGTGCATGGACACATAGGCTAGCATAGAGTGGAGTTTATGGGCTTTTAAAAAAAACGCTCAAACTCCAATAAAATGCAGTTTATCAGCTCCAGTGTGCATGGAACCCAACACAGCGAGGGAGATCGCTGCACTAACATCGTTTGTATTAATACTGCAATCTCTTGTTTTCTTTTTTTTTTTTCCATTCAGCCCACTGGGTTCAACGAACAAAAACTTCCAGTGTGTACCCCACATAAGTTTTAAGTTAGCGTGTGCTGTCCCTTTAAAAGGAGGGTAATGAGGTTGTGGCCAGGTTCAACTTTTCTAGTAGGTCTTTCCTGACATTTTCTTAGTGGCATCCTACAGCAAAAGCCCTGGTCCTCAGAGAGCTTCCAAAGCATCAGAGGGGTCTCATTGTTAGAAGGTATCAGTCAGGAGAAGGGTGTAAGGCATTAGATCTACCATGGAACACAGTAAAGACCGTCATCATCAAGTGGAGAAAATATGGCACAACAGTGACATTCCCAAGAACTGGACGCCCCTCCAAACTCTAAAATTGATGAAAAGACGAGAAGAAAACTGGTCAGGGAAGCTGCCAAGAGGCCTACAGCACCATTAAAGGAGCTGCAGGAATATCTGGCAAGTCTTGGCTGTGTGGTGACAACAATCTCCCGTATTCTTCATAAGTCTGGGCTATGGGGTAGACGGAAGACTTTTCTTACCAAGAAAAACATCCAAGCCCGGCTAAATTTGCAAAAACACATCTGAAGTCTCCCAAAAGCATGTGGGAAAATGTGTTGTGGTCTGATGAAACCAAGGTTGAATTTTTTGGCCATAATTCCAAAAGATATGTTTGATGCAAAAACAACACTTCACATCACCAAAAGAACACCAATACCCACCGTGAAGCATGGTGGTGGCAGCATCATGCTTTGGGGCTGTTTTTCTTCAGCTGGAACAGGGGGCCTTAGTCAAGGTAGAGGGAATTATGAACAGTTCCAAATACCAGTCACTATTGGCACAAAACCTTCAGGCTTCTGCTAGAAAGCTGAACATGAAGAGGAACTTCATCTTTTAGCATGACAACGACCCAAAGCACACATCCAAATCAACAAAGGAATGGCTTCACCAGAAGAAGATTAAAGTTTTGGAATGGCCCAGCCAGAGCCCAGACCTGAATCCCATTGAAAACCTGTGGGGTGATGTGAAGAGGGCTGTGCACAGGAGATGCCCTCGCAATCTGACAGATTTGGAGTGTTTTTGCAAAGAAGAGTGTCAAGTCAAGATGTGCAATGCTGATTAACTCATACCCCAAAAAGACTGAGTGCTGCAATAAAACCAAAAGGAGCTTCAACAAAGTATTAGTGTAAGGGGTGTGCAGACTTATGCAGCCATATTATTTTATTTTTTTATTTTTACTTCGCTCCACCTAAAAGATTTCAGTTTGTTGTTCTCCTGAGTTTGTACAATTTATAGGTCACATTAAAAGGTGGAAAACGTTCTGAAATGATTTATCTTTGTCTCATTTTTTTTACATCACAGAAACCTGAGATTTTACCACCCGGGGTGTGTAGACTTTTTATATCCACTCTATAGAGCAGCTCATAGTGTGACCAAAGGTAAGTAAGCTGGACCCCATTGTTATCAAGTCTTGAAAAAAGACCTTAATGTAGTTAAGCTTTGACAAAGATGGACCCCATCAGTGGCGGTGCGTCCATAAGGGCGCACGGGCGCCGCCCCCTCTCTCCTGCCACCCCCTCTAGCACCAATAGATAGATTTATGCATTGCATGAATCTATCTATGGCCGCCGCTGCCACCCCCTATTCAGGTGCCCCTCCCCTTTTCGAGTGCCGTAATTACATCGACGGGGGGCACTCAGGTCACTCAGCTGTGTTAGAAAAGCGAATGAATATTCGCTTTCCGAACACTAAACGGCCTCACTGCCAATCAGTTGCTCGGATCTGTTACCTGTCACCTGATTGGCTGAAACGACAGGCGCTGTGATTGGACACCTATGAGGTGTCCAATCATAGCAGAGGACGGTAAGAGAGGACAGGAGAAGACATCAAGGAGCATCAAGAAGCTGTTCCACCAAATCAGGGTGAGTGCAGACGGCGGGCGTGGGGCATGGCACACTGGCAGCATTTGATATGGCACACAGGCAGCATTTGATGGCACAGTGGGAGCATTTTATATTATTATTATTATTATTTTACAGGATTTATATAGCGCCGACAGTTTACGCAGCGCTTTATATGGCACAGTGGCTGCATTTGATGGGCACAGTGGCTGCGTTTGATGGGCACAGTGGCTGCATTTGATGGGCACAGTGGCTGCGTTTGATGGCACAGTGGCTGCATTGATGGCACAGGGGCGGCAATTGATGGGCACAATGGTTGCGTTTGATGGCACAGTGGCTGTGTTTGATGGTACAGTGGCGGCAATTGATGTGCTCAGGGGCTGCGTTTGATGGCACAGTGGAGGTAATTGATGGCACAGTGGCTGCGTTTGATGGCACAGTGGCTGTGATTGATGGTACAGTGAGGCTGCAATTGATGGGGTTTTTTTCAGAATTTTTCAGTTTGTTTCCACCCTCCCAAAAATTTTGAGCACCAGCCGCCACTGGACCCCATTGTAGTCAAGTCTTGACAAAGATGGACCCCATTGTAGTCAAGTCTTGACAAAGATGGACCCCATTGTAGTCAAGTCTTGACAAAGATGAACCCTATTGCGGTCAAGTCTTGACAAAGATGGACCAAATTGTAGTCAAGTCTTGACAAAGATGGACCCCATTGTAGTCAAGTCTTGACAAAGATGGACCAAATTGTAGTCAAGTCTTGACAAAGATGAACCCTACTGCGGTCAAGTCTTGACAAAGATGGACCCCATTGTAGTCAAGTCTTGCACCCCCCAAAAAATTTCGAGCACCAGCTGCCACTGGACCCCATTGTAGTCAAGCCTTGACAAAGATGGACCAATTTGTAGTCAAGTCTTGACAAAGATGGACCCCATTGTAGTCAAGTCTTGACAAAGATGAACCCTATTTCGGTCAAGTCTTGACAAAGATGGACCAAATTGTAGTCAAGTCTTGACAAAGATGGACCCCATTGTAGTCAAGTCTTGACAAAGATGGAACCCATTGTAGTCAAGTCTTGACAAAGATGGACCCCATTGTAGTCAAGTCTTGACAAAGATGAACCCTATTGCGGTCAAGTCTTGACAAAGATGGACCAAATTGTAGTCAAGTCTTGACAAAGATGGACCCCATTGTAGTCAAGTCTTGCACCCCCCAAAAAATTTCGAGCACCAGCTGCCACTGGACCCCATTGTAGTCAAGCCTTGACAAAGATGGACCAATTTGTAGTCAAGTCTTGACAAAGATGGACCCCATTGTAGTCAAGTCTTGACAAAGATGAACCCTATTTCGGTCAAGTCTTGACAAAGATGGACCAAATTGTAGTCAAGTCTTGACAAAGATGAACCCTATTTCGGTCAAGTCTTGACAAAGATGGACTCCATTGTAGTCAAGTCTTGACAAAGATGGACCCCATTGTAGTCAAGTCTTGCACCCCCCAAAAAATTTTGAGCACCAGCTGCCACTGGACCCCATTGTAGTCAAGTCTTGACAAAGATGGACCAATTTGTAGTCAAGTCTTGACAAAGATGGACCTCATTGTAGTCAAGTCTTGACAAAGATGAACCCTATTGCGGTCAAGTCTGACAGACAGCTTCCAGTGACAATGGATTGTACCCTATTTTTCAGCATAGGTTGGAAGCTTCCTTTAAATTGTTCCCATCAGTTCTAAACAAGAACTGGCCGAGTCTGTGTCAGCCGTATTCCTGCACTAAGAGTTGAGCTCATAAAAGATGAAATGAGATCCTTCTGGAGATTAACCTGAAGCCGCTTCCTCATGTCATCCTCCAAAAAAGGCTCTAGATAAGACGGCTGTGCCGTATTACATTTATCTGGCCATCGGGTTCCATTTAGAGCATTATGTTGAGCTGGAGCCGCACCCCCCCCCCCCCCCCCCAATACGCCTTTTATGAAATGTTCTCACCCCGAGCCCGACCTCTGAGCCCTCTAGATGAAAACTGCAATTTTTATCGGATGTGGGAATGTTTGTGATAGACGGACATGGCGTGCTTCGTTTCATTAAAAGAAGTTTAGAAAATCGATTATAATTTGGCTTGTGCTTTGACCTTTTACCAGAGCTGGGCATTAGCACGTGCGCCCCGAGGGTACGCTGTGGAAACCACTGGCGCTTTAATTTGTTCTTTGGAGACAAAGTGGCTTTTATTACAAAAAGGGTAAGGTCTCATACGTGACTCATCGGCTGACTCACTTTGTCAGTTGCGGTTCTGCCTTTCCTCTGTGGCAAGTATTAGTAATTGCCATCGATCGACTGCCAGCAGACATTAACCCGGTAGTATAATGGCTGTCCCTGGCATGCCCAACACCATAAAATGATGGCCTGGCCAGCGCCAGGTTCTGGTGGAGCCATGAGTATGGAAGTGACCGATTTAAGGATGGCGAGTGTTGGCGTCTTACCATTGGCGGTTGTTGGTTGGGAACATGGAGATTTCTTACTACATCCCGGGCCTTGTCTCCGAATGTGCCAGTGAGTGCCAGTCATTCGGTAAAAAATGTAATGCTATCATTTTGAATTTTTTTTAAGGCCTTCTCTGATCCATCAGAAATACAAGAACATCAAACTAGCTTGGAAGCATCGACCTCTAAGTTCAGCTCGCCCAACTCTAAGCAAGAGTAGCCAAACCCTTGGCTCTTGATAAGATGATTGATGACATACGATGAGGGAGGTCCCAGGCCAACCCGAGAATCCTATTCCAAGCCCAGGATGGTCCTATCTTTATCTTCTCAATACAGTAAGGCTTTCTGAGGACCTTCAGATGCAGAGCTAGAAGAGAGAGACTAAGATTTTACATTTCCATGAAATTTTGTCCAAATTTAGGATATTTTGGTGGAATTCCATCATTTTGCCAAAATCTTTTGGAAAAGTGAAAATAAAGTGGTGTATTCTGTAAAAAATGTTTGTTTTACTTGTTTCCATGAAAAGAAATGAAAGTTAGTAAGAGTTATTGAGGGACCGACCATTTGTTGGCACAAGAACTGGTCCAGAATAGGCAAAGGGGCTTTCCATTTAAAGACCATAGAACCCTTAAAAAAAACTTTAGGGTCTATTTATAAAAAACAATGTAGCTGCACATTCACAACAATCATAATGAATGTCTTCAGTCCTTGTCTCCTGAACCATCTCCCCAGTCTCCAATAACTACTAGAGCATGTCTGCAGTCTCTGACCATCTCCTGTACTATGTCTGCAGTCTCTGACCATCTCCTGTACTATGTCTGCAGTCTCTGATCATCTCCTGTATTATGTCTGCAGTCTCTAATCATCTCCTGTACTAGGTCTGCAGTCTCTGACCATCTGCTGTACTATGTCTGCAGTCTCTGACCATCTCCTGTACTATGTCTGCAGTCTCTGATCATCTCCTGTTTTATGTCTGCAGTCTCTGACCATCTCCTGTACTATGTCTGCAGTCTCTGATCATCTCCTGTACTATGTCTGCAGTCTCTGATCATCTCCTGTTTTATGTCTGCAGTCTCTGACCATCTCTTGTTTTATGTCTGCAGTCTCTGACCATCTCCTGTGCTATGTCTGCAGTCTCTGACCATCTCCTGTTTTATGTCTGCAGTCTCTGACCATCTCCTGTACTATGTCTGCAGTCTCTGACCATCTCCTGTACTATGTCTGCAGTCTCTGACCATCTCCTGTACTATGTCTGTAGTCTCTGACCATCTCCTGTACTATGTCTGCAGTCTCTGACCATCTCCTGTATTATGTCTGCAGTCTCTGGTCATCTCCTGTACTATGTCTGCAGTCTCTGACCATCTCCTGTACTATGTCTGCAGTCTCTGATCATCTCCTGTATCATGTCTGCAGTCTCTGATCATCTCCTCTATTATGTCTGCAGTCTCTGACCGTCTCCTGTACTATGTCTGCAGTCTCTGATCATCTCCTGTACTATGTCTGCAGTC
Organism: Lithobates septentrionalis; assembly: GCA_037952835.1. Classification (NCBI taxonomy): domain Eukaryota; kingdom Metazoa; phylum Chordata; class Amphibia; order Anura; family Ranidae; genus Lithobates; species Lithobates septentrionalis. The sequence goes on along the minus strand of JBBDGP010004053.1, from coordinate 144,857 downwards.
TCTGATCATCTCCTGTACTATGTCTGCAGTCTCTGATCATCTCCTGTACTATGTCTGCAGTCTCTGATCATCTCCTGTACTATGTCTGCAGTCTCTGACCATCTCCTGTACTATGTCTGCAGTCTCTGACCATCTCCTGTACTATGTCTGCAGTCTCTGACCATCTCCTGTACTATGTCTGCAGTCTCTGACCATCTCCTGTATTATGTCTGCAGTCTCCGGTCATCTCCTGTACTATGTCTGCAGTCTCTGACCATCTCCTGTACTATGTCTGCAGTCTCTGATCATCTCCTGTATCATGTCTGCAGTCTCTGATCATCTCCTCTATTATGTCTGCAGTCTCTGACCGTCTCCTGTACTATGTCTGCAGTCTCTGATCATCTCCTGTACTATGTCTGCAGTCTCTGATCATCTCCTGTACTATGTCTGCAGTCTCTGATCATCTCCTGTATTATGTCTGCAGTCTCTGACCATCTCCTGTACTATGTCTGCAGTCTCTGACCATCTCCTGTACTATGTCTGTAGTCTCTGACCATCTCCTGTACTATGTCTGCAGTCTCTGATCATCTCCTGTACTATGTCTGCAGTCTCTGATCATCTCCTGTACTATGTCTGCAGTCTCTGATCATCTCCTGTATTATGTCTGCAGTCTCTGATCATCTCCTCTATTATGCCTGCAGTCTCTGACCGTCTCCTGTACTATGTATGCAGTCTCTGACACTGAATATTATGTCTGCAGTCTCTGACACTGAATATTATGTATGGTCATGTGGCGATGTCAGGAGCCAGATTTGCATTAGGCGTGGGGGAGGGGAACACAGTTTGGCCCGGGTGCAGGATGAAGCTGTCCTGGTACTGCGGGTCACCAGGACAGGAAGTGATGAGAAGAACATATGTTTACAGTTGTCACCACAACTTCCAATGGGGACACCAGTTCCGGTGACAATGGTATAAGAGGGGAGATTTCTATGCCGGGGGGGGGGGGGGGGGGGTTGTAAACATTCCTATCTCTAATCTATAGGTTACCACACACAATGCAATGTGTGACCAATCCAGGTACAAGTGGTCCTGAAATTAAAATATGGAATGACGCAACGCGTGCGGTATTGTTCTGTGCTTTGGGATACACTGGAAATATAAATCACAAATAACCCTCTCTCCAAAAAAATAGGGTTTTAACCCTTCCCTGCCCTATCTGAAATGCAAAAAAAAAAAAAGTTTCAATAATGCAGCAAGGAACCAAAATGCAGAAGGTCCTCGCTGCCCTCTAGTGGTAAATTGCCATCATTACATTGCTAGTGTCGGAGATCAGACACAACTAAAATAATAACCTGAAATAATCGGATTTCCATTGTGTTGATCAGAACTACCTGGAATCTGACCTTACAGGCCCCTGTACAGCAGAGCTCAGACTGGGAAAGGGAGAAGCAGCACATGGAGCCAATCAGCTGTGCAGCAGTGTTCATGTGCTAACAAGGAACATGGTGACAGGAGGAGTGAACAGGTGAGCTTGTCAGTCTGCCGCTTCTCCTTTCACTGTCCAATCACAGGCTGGGGGGGGGGAGGGACAAGACCTGTAAGTGTTGCTAGACTGCAACAGAGAAGAATGAGGTCTCCTCTCCTGGGAGTCGGGGCTGTGCTGTGTGGCGGAGCTGTGTAAATCTCAGGACTGGATGGACAGACATACAAACCCTGTGGCAGAACATCTCCCATGTATGTATTTTATCTGTGAATTACAGAGTAACTGCAAGAAAAACAGAAATGGAAGGCGCGCCGCGCACACCTAGCGCATTACCAAAGATAATGTAATAATAAAAATGTTTTTATATAAAAGTGCGTACTCACAAAATGCAACTGGCAAAAGGCCATAAAAACAATGCATGGACATGCACGGAACACGGGGTACAGCTAACGCGTTTCGGGGGGCGCACCCCCTTCCTCAGAGCTAGTCTCAAAAGGTTGCTGATATATATATAACCCTCCATTATATTGTGACCTCCAGCGAGGGGCCTTCAGCCTCTATGAGATAATGTCACGAGGTGTGGATAATAATTGCACCCCCTGGGGGGGTCTTACATGGAGAAATCAATAACAATCTCATTCTGGCCGTGACCTTTTCCCGGCGGGAGATGTTTTGCCGTCCCGAGAAATAACATTTATTGTAGTTTGATTTCCTGAATGGAGGCGAGCCGAGATCTGTAATAAGAATGAGTCCTTTTATTGTTCCTGTTGGGGGGGTCCATCGGGCTTCTACAGCCCCCCCCCTGCGCTTAGACCACTCGCCTCGTCTCCAACCACACGTGGTCAGGTGAGCGCAACGCGTCAGTGAGCTCCATGGGAGACGTGACTTATAACAGTAGCAAGATTCTTTCATCCAGCCATATGACAAGGGGGGTTATTTACTAAAACTGGAGAGTGCAGAACCTGGCGCAGCTGTACATAGAAAACCAATCAGCTTACAGGATTGCCAAAGCTTTATTGAACAAGCAGAAGTTAGAAGCTGATTGGCTCCCCCGAACGGCTGCACCAGATTCTGCACTCTCCAGTTATAGTAAATCTCCCCCTATGTGTCATCATGTGTTCCAATGTGATGTGTTGCAAATCTTAAATACAGTGGAATCCTGGTTAATGAGTAACGAGGTTAACGAGTGTTTTGAAAGACGAGCAACTTTTTTTTCAAAATTCTGACTCGGTTTGCGAGTGTTGTCTCACAAAACGAGCAGAATTCAAGCCAATGGGGCGTGCAGTACCGCATTTGGCCAGAGGTGCGGGGGGGGGGGGGGGCGTCGGTGACACTAGGAACAGTTCAGAGCCATTCGGAAATACTCGGAAACACTCGGAAATACTCAGTTCCCGAGTGTTTCCGAGCCTTTCTGAGGCTCTACGGCGCCCCCCACCTCTGGCCACATGCGGTATTGCATGCAATAGAAGTCAATGCGGAACAAATTATCTTCGTTTCCATTGACTTCTATGGGGAAATTCACTTTGATATGCGAGTGCTTTGGATTACAAACATCCTGGATGGATTTTGGATGGATGAACGGATTTTGCTCGTAATCCAAGCTTCCACTGTACTCCCTCCGGCCTTCCTTTCAGTCTTGTACGGTTGTACCGCCTACGTCTCCTGCACTGAAATTGCCTAATCTGGTTTCACTGCACACTGTGAGCTTCTCACAATGTACATACAAGCTGTGTACAGGAGGAGCACAGGCATGTAGTTCCACAGTTTGGCCACCGGATGTCACCATGGTCTGGAGACTAGGCTTAGGGACCCCTTTGAAGACATATAGAGAACAACTAGAGGCCCTCGGAGTAGTATTTGGGGTGTGACTGTCCACTTCAACTCCAATCTGTATTTTTTGCTAGAAAATTACTTAGAACCCCCAAACATTATATATATATATATATATATATATATATATATATATATATATATATATATTTTTTAGCAAAGAATCTAGAGAATAAAATGGCGATCGTTGCAATATTTTATGTCACACGGTATTTGCGCAGCGGTCATTTTTTTTTAGGTAAAAATACACTTCCATGAATTAAAAAAGTTAAAGTTAAAGTAAAGTTAGCCCAATTTTTTTGTGTAATGTGAAAGACGATGTTACGCCGAGTAAATAGATACCTAACATGTCACGCTTTGAAATTGCGCACGCTCGTGGAATGGTGACAAACTACGGTACCTAAAAAATCTCCATAGGGGGGCGCTTTAAAAAAAAAAAATAACGGTTACCAGGTTAGAGTTACAGAGGAGGAGTAGAGCTAGAATTATTGCGCTCGCTCTGACGATCGCGGCGATACCTCACACGTGTGGTTTGAACACCGTTTACATATGCGGGCGTGGCTTACGCTGTGCGTTTTCTTTGCTGCGCGAGCTCGCAGGGACGGGGGCGCTTTAAAACATTTTTTTTCCTTATTTATTTTATTTTATTTGTATTTTTTTTACATTTTCTTTTATTTTATTTTTATTTTTGTTTACGTTTTCACTTTTGAAAAAAAAAATCTGATCACTTTTATTGCTGACATGGACAAGGAATGTAAACATGTGACAGTAATAGGTGGTGACAGGTCCTCTTTATGGAGGGATCGGGATGTATAAGGCAGATCTTCGTTCTGACAGGGGAGGTCACACAGATCCTGTCTTTCTGCTATGCAGGTGTGTTGTCCCAGCGAGCCCTTCCCCCATACAGTTGGAACACACAAACGGGGAACACATTTAACCCCTTGATCGCCCCCTGATGTTAACCCCTTCTCTGCCAGTGTCATTGGTACAGTGACAGTGCGTAATTTTAGCACCGATCACTGTAATAATGTCACTGGTTCCCAAAAACGCGTCATAAATGTCAGCTGGGTGTCCGATCTGTCCTCCTGCAATGTCGCAGTCACGCTAAAAATCGCAGATCGCCGCCGCCATTACTAGTAATAAAAAAAAAAAAAAATCTATCCCCTATTTTGTTAACGCGATAACTTTCGCACAAACCAATTAATATACGCTTATTGTGATTTTTTTTTTTGCCAAAAATATGTAGCAGAATACATGTTGGCCTAAACTGATGAATAAATTGTTCTTTTTTTAATTGTTTTTTTTTTAATGTTTTATAGCAAAAAGTAAAAAAATATTGCTTTTTTTTCAAAATTGTCGCTCTTTTTTTGTTTTATAGCGCAAAAAATAAAAACCGCAAAGGCGATCAAATACCACCAAAAGAAAGCTCTATTTGTGGGGGAAAAAAAAAAAGGACGTCAGTTTCGTTTGGGTACAACGTCGCAACGACCGCGCAATTGTCAGTTAAAGAGAGGCGGTGCCGTATCGGAAAAAATGGCCTAGTCAGGAAGGGGGGTAAATCCTTCCAGGGCTGAAGTGGTTAAAGCGGAGTTCCACCCAAAACGTTCTCAAACCAAGGTTTTACTGTAACTTGATTTTTTTTTTTTTTTTAATTGAACCCCACAGACACCGAGAACCTCCAATGACGGGACAAGTCAAGCCAGTGCAGCACCACAGGAAACTATTTGGATTGCTCTTTTAAGAGCCCTTGCACACTGGGGCGGTTTGCAGGCGCTATTGCGCTAATAATAGCGCCTGCAAACCGACCCGAAAGTGCCGCCGCTTTCATTCCAGTGTGAAACCTCGAGGGCTTTCACACTGGAGCGGTGCGCTGGCAGGACGGGATAAAAAGTCCTGCCAGCAGCATCTTCGGAGCGGTGAAGGAGCGGAGTGTATACCGCTCCCTTACCGCTCCTGCCCATTGAAATCAATGGGATGGCGCGGCTATACCGCCGGAAAAGTGCCTCTGCAGAGGCGCTTTGCGGTGGTATTTAACTCTTTCTCGGCCGCTAGTGGGGGGTAAAACCGAATACCGACGGTAAAACGCTGCTAATAATAGCGATGTTTTACCGCCGACGCCGCCCCCACCCCAGTGTGAAAGGGCCCTAAGTGTTTCAAAATACAAAATTGACTTTAATGGCGCGTACACACGAGTGGACTTATCGACCGGACTGGTCCGACGGACTTTCAACGGACTTTCCAAATGAACGGACTTGCCTACACACGATCACACCGAAGTCCGACTGATTGGTACGTGATGACGTACGACCGGACTAGAATAAGGAAGTTGATAGCCAGTAGCCAATAGCTGCCCTAGCGCCGGTTTTAGTCCGTCGGACTAGCATACAGACGAGCGGATTTTTCGTCCGTCGGAAAGATTTGAAACGTGTTTTATTTCTAGGTCCGTCGGACTTTTGGGGGAAAAAAAAAGTCAGCTGGAGCCCACGCACGATCGAATTGTCCGATGGAGTCCGGTCCGCCGGACCAAGTCTGCCGGAAAGTCCGCTCGTGTGTACGCGGCATTAGGAACAACAGGCCACTGAGACCAGTGAGAAGACCATAGCCCAATGGATTGTGTGCACCGGATTACCAGACTGGTCGGCTGCCTCTCTGGGGAGATGCTCTGCCCGGATCTTCTCCGGCATTTTGAAAGAAACCGAAAGCCCGGCTTCTTCCATGTGGATGGTGCTTCTTCCACTTCCCGTGATTGTTCAATATTCTCCTCTTCTTATGCCGCGTACACACAGTCGGACTTTACGGCAGACTTTGCCCGGCGGACGGGATTTGGTCGGACAATTCGATCGCGTGTGGGCTCCAGCAGACTTTGTTTTCTCAAAAGTTACACGGACTTAGATTTGAAACATGTTTTAAACCGTCGAACTCGAGTCCGGTCGAAAAGTCCGCTCGTCTGTGTGCTAGTTCGACGGACAAAAACCCACGCTAGGGCAGCTATTGGCTACTGGCTATGAGCTTCCTTGTTTTAGTCCGGTGTACGTCATCACGTACGAATTCGTCGGACTGTGTGTAGGCAAGTCCGTTCATTCGTAAAGTACGTCGAAAAGTCCGCCGGGCAAAGTCTGCCGTAAAGTCCGCTCGTGTGTATGCGGCATTACACTTCATCTTCAGAGTCAGACAGATCCTCATCTTGTAGGTGGCACCATGTGGATTTTCTTACGGGTCGGGCACACTCACACCCCTCAGTATCCTGAATATTCTCATCCACCACATCAACAAAGGTTTTCACAGACAGCAGAATTGACAAAAAAAACAAAACGAAAAACAAAAAAACCACACAAGCAGCTGCTGCAATTACTGGAGAGAACATTTCATCAGTTCCTCGGATCCAAGGATGAATGAAGCAAAACGCTGGGTCACCTTCGCTTTCATCCTCTGTGCAATTGTGGCACGGTCTCGGTAGCTAGTGTTCTGTTTAACCACTTGCCGCCCGCCTCGCCGTCACCTGGGTGGACGTCACATGACGGCTTCCCAGAACGGCAGCTCTCGCGTGTCCGCAGGGGCGCGCAGAGCGGCGATCGCAGCCGCGCTGTGTTGCTAGGACACGCCGCGACACCAATCTGTGTAAAGAGCCGCGTCACAGCCGGTCCCATGTAAACACGGAGATGCCGGTAATCAGCGCTCCTCGCCTCTCACTGACAGAGTGTGAGGAGAGGAGAGCCGATCAGCAGCATCTCCTCGCAGGGGACATCTAGGGATGTAATCAGGGCACTGATTACAATGAAGCCCCCACAGTGCCAGCAATCAGTGCCAGCAATCAGTGCCCACCAGTGCCAGCAATCAGTGCCCACAAGTGCCAGCAATCAGTGCCCACCAGTGCCAGCAATCAGTGCCCACAAGTGCCAGAAATCAGTGCCCACAAGTGCCAGCAATCAGTGCCCACAAGTGCCAGCAATCAGTGCCCACGAGTGCCAGCAATCAGTGCCCACAAGTGCCAGCAATCAGTGTCCACCACTGCCAGCAATCAGTGTCCACCACTGCCAGCAATCAGTGCCCCCCAGTGCCAGCAATCAGTGCCAGCAATCAGTGCCCACCAGTGCCAGCAATCAGGTGCCCACAAGTGCCAGCAATCAGTGGCCATTAGTGATGCCAGTCAGTGCTGGCTATCACTGCTGCCCATCAATGCCCATCACTGCTGCCCATCAATGCCCAGCACTGCTGCCAATCAATGCCACCCATCAGTGCTGCCTATCCATGCCGTCTATTTGTGCCCACCAGTGCTGCCTATCTGTGCCCACCACTGCCACCCATCATTGCCCACCAGTGCCACCCAGTGCCGCCTATCAGTGCTCATCAGTGCCACATATCAGTGCTCATCAGTGCCCATAAGTGCCGCCTTATCAGTGCCCACAAGGCTCGGTTTCCACTAGTGTGACTTTTCATGCGACTTGGGACTGAAAAGCCGCATGACAAGTCGTACCCCAATGATTTCCAATGAGTACCGTTCATATCTGTGCGACTTCAAGTCGCAGTCACTTCAAAGTAGTCCCTGCACTACTTTGGTCCCACTTTGATGCGACTTGAGGGACATAGACCTCAAGAATACACATGGTTACAGTGTAGCATGACCGTGCAATTGTCATTCTAAAATGTGACATCGCTGAAAGCTGACAATTGGCCTGGGCAGGAAGGGGGTAAAAGTGCCCGGTATTGAGGTGGTTAAAGCCCTCAAGGTGGCTGGTTAGTAGAGAGAGTAAATCTAAGAGGACGGGGTGTCACTCTGCAGGGTTATATGGACCCGTACACACCATACGAAAATCGGAGGTAAATATTCGTCAGATGAACGATCTGCCGATTTTCGGATCGTTAGTACGGTGCTTTCGACAGCCGATTCCGGTTTTTCGTCCGACAAAAGCTGGAGGTGGCGACTATAACATTTGTTTCGTACGTAAACTCAATGTACGATTTTCGTTTAATTAGTACGGTTCTCGTCCGAAAAAAAATTGTAAGAGCGAGACTAGGCATGCTCAGAAACGAGAGAATACATAGAAAACTATTCAACACGTGACGTCACTTGTGAAGTTGTATTCTGTCCTAAGAGAATTTCCGAATGGTGAGTGACCTCTTCACTTTCCACATAGATACACAGTAGGTGAGGTTGAAAAAAGACACAAGTCCATCAAGTCCAACCTATGTGTGTGATAATGTGTCAGTATTACATTACATATCCCTGTATATTGCGGTCATTCAGGTGATTATCTAATAGTTTCTTGAAGCTATCAATGCTCCCCGCTGAGACCACCGCCTGTGGAAGGGAATTCCACATCCTTGCCGCTCTTACAGTAAAGAACCCTCTACGTAGTTTAAGGTTAAACCTCTTTTCTTCTAATTGTAATGAGTGGCCACAAGTCTTATTAAACTCTCTTCTGCGAAAAAGTTTTATCCCTATTGTGGGGTCACCAATACAGTATTTGTAAATTGAAATCATATCCCCTCTCAAGCGTCTCTTCTCCAGAGAGAATAAGTTCAGAGCTCGCAACCTTTCCTCATAACTAAGATCCTCCAGACCCTTTATTAGCTTTGTTGCCCTTCTTTGTACTCGCTCCAATTCCAGTACATCCCTCCTGAGGACTGGTGCCCAGAACTGGACAGCATACTCCAGGTGCGGCCGGACCAGAGTCTTGTAGAGCGGGAGAATTATTGTTTTATCTCTGGAGTTGATCCCCCTTTTAATGCCAATATTCTGTTTGTTTTGTTAGCAGCAGCTTGGCATTGCATGTCATTGCTGAGCCTATCATCCACTAGGACCCCCAGGTCCTTTTCCATCATAGATTGGATGGACACTAGCATACAAAAAAAAACAAAAAAAAAACAACGGTCGAACGGTAATCCGAAAATCTGATTGTGTGTACGAGACAGCGAAAGGCCACAGTAGGTCATGCAATGATGTGCGCTTTTCCCATTTATCTAGGGAGCGAGCTGTGCAATTAGGCACACCGACTTTTTCAGTTTGAGGAGTCTTACTAGTACTTTACTCATCCATGTCTTTATGGGCCTCGCTTTGTGCACTGGTCCAAATCATTTGGTGGTGGAGGGATTACGGTGTGGGGGGGGATTATGGTGTGGGGGGGAGGGGGGATTATGGTGTGTGGGGGGGGGATTATGGTGTGTGGGGGGGGGGGTTATGGTGTGGGGGGTTGTTTTTCAGGGGTTGGGTTTGGCCCCTTAGTTCCAGTGAAGGGAACTCTGAAGGCGTCAGCATACCAAGACATTTTGGACAATTTCATGCTCCCAACTTTGTGGGAACAGTTTGGGGACGGCCCCTTCCTGTTCCAACATGACTGCCCACCAGTGCACAAAGCAAGGTCCATAAAAGACATGTTTGGGGTGGAGGAACTTGACTGGCCTACACAGAGTCCTGACCTCAACCCGATTGTGATGAATTAGTGCGGAGACTGATAGCCAGGCCTTCTCATCCAACATCATTGCCTGACCTCACAAATGCTCTTCTGGAAGAATGGTCAAACATTCCCATAGACACCCTCCTAAACCTTGTGGACGGCCTTCCCAGAAGAGTTGAAGCTGTTATAGCTGCAAAGGGCGCCAGACTGGGATGCCATTAAAATGCATGTAAAGGCAGGCGTCTCAATACTTTTGACAATGTAGTGAATGACCAAGCTTACCGAGTGTCAGTGGAATTAGGAGTGATTTGGAGGAGGGACACATGCTGGAGCTCACAAGACCTGAGAGCGGGTCCCACCCATTTGGAATGGGCTCAAATCGCACTGCAGCACACCAAAGTACTAAATGCACTACTTTTGCAAAAGCACTGCAACCGGATCGCATTGTATTTTTGTACCGTGAAATCCGGTGCAGGCAAACACCCTGCCTTTGAGACCTGCATTTGGGGGGTGTAGATAAGATCGCACTGACGCACCGCTGCAGATTGCGAGGGCAGTGCGTTTTTGAAGGTGCTAGGGGTTTCCTGGCCCACCTTCTAGTGTGAACCGGGGCTCATCAGATACATTATCTCCGTTTTCCTGGAAGTCACGAAGGACACAAAGCGTATTCTTACATAAATGAAGCCCTGAAGACCTAAGGTAGTAGTTTACTGACGCGTTTCGATATTTCAACAATCCCATTTATTGAGCGGATGGTATAAATACAAAATAGAGATTTGTTACAGACAAGACACAAGACGATTCTTCAAGTAAAAAAAACATTCGGCTGATAAAATTCCTGATTAAATCCCTCTGGGAGATCTGCGGCATTTGGAATCGCTGCTTGAGTATGGGGTCTGTGGCAGCGAATCGCCTTCCCCGATAACTGCAGAATCTGCAGTCCTAATATTCAGGCTATGCTCGGCTTCTGTTCCGTGTCCATCAAGGTGCCGCCATAAGTCCCCCACCCCCAGCCCATGCAGCGGGAGATCCGTCACCCTCCACCATCACTTGAGTTCGTTGTTTGTGGACTCCATGGCTACAAACTTCATCTCGTTGTTCACCGTTCCGGAGGTGATGCTGCCGTCCCGGACTTTATTCCGGAACATGAACGGAAAGGCCTTCTTGAAGGACTTGCGGAAACTGGCGCCCATGAAGCCGTAGACGATGGGGTTGATGGAGGAGTTGGCGTAGGACATGCAGTTGGCCCAGGTTTTGATTTTGTAGGTGGCGTAGTTGGCCTGGAACCCCGGGTAGAAGCCCTGGAACAGGCTGAAGAGCTGGATGGGGCCCCAGCAGATGGTGAAGAGCAGGACGATGACGATCACCATCTTCGAGATTTTACTCCTCATGGCGATGGTCCTCTCCGACAGGAGCTGCACCTGGTGAGGAAGGAAAGGACGTTCAGCATTTGGAAGGAAGGAAGGAACTGTGGTGGTCAACCAGATATAGGTGGGCTCAACTGTGGCACCTGAAATTCTATTGGATTATCAGAGATTGATAACTTAATGCTGGAGATGGTCACGGATTGGTGACGTGCTAAAGGTGTAGTTGGAGGCTGGAGACATAATGGAGGAGAATGTTAGAGGTTGGAGATGTTACAGGTGTAGTTGCAGAGATATGTAAGCGGGGAATGTAAGAGAATGGGGATATGTTACATGAGAGCGTTAGAGATCTCTGACATAACTATCCCTCTACATATCAATGTTCCTATCCGATGGCTGCACCATAGGTACTGAGGGGCCACAAGTTGGGCACCAGGGACTTGTACCCAACTAATGATATTTTCTTAGCTGCTCCCTTTTCGTCTGCTGTCTATTGAAAGTGTTTTGTTATATCTGATAAAAAAAACAAAAAAAACAATGATCCTGCCAGAAATCCAGGACCGTCCTATGAACTTTGCACTCTGTAGTCTTATCTCAGGATCTCCAATAAGGAAGTGAATTACAATGAAAGAACAGCTTTCACCTATTTTATGTCAAAGAGAAGAGGGGGGAGGTATTCTGAAGGCATGTCCTACGGCAGTGGTCTCTAAAGTGTGGCCCACAGGCCTAGTGCAGCTATTCACTTGCCTTTATCTGGCCCTTCGGGCGCTATTCCTCCTACTGATATGAGCCCTTATTTGTCCCACTGACACCTACAATAGGGTCACCATTCCTTCCACTGATACCAATGATGGGTCACCATTCCTCCCACTGATACCAATGATGGGTCACCATTCCTCCCACTGATACCAATGATGGGTCACCATTCCTCCCACTGATACCAATGATGGGTCACCATTCCTCCCACTGATACCAATGATGGGTCACCATTCCTCCCACTGATACCAATGATGGGTCACCATTCCTCCCACTGATACCAATGATGGGTCACCATTCCTCCCACTGATACCAATGATGGGTCACCATTCCTCCCACTGATACCAATGATGGGTCACCATTCCTCCCACTGATACCAATGATGGGTCACCATTCCTCCCACTGATACCAATGATGGGTCACCATTCCTCCCACTGATACCAATGATGGGTCACTATTCCTCCCACTGATACCAATGATGGGTCACCATTCCTCCCACTGATACCAATGATGGGTCACCATTCCTCCCACTGATACCAATGATGGGTCACCATTCCTCCCACTGATACCAATGATGGGTCACTATTCCTCCCACTGATACCAATGATGGGTCACCATTCCTCCCACTGATACCAATGATGGGTCACCATTCCTCCCACTGATACCAATGATGGGTCACCATTCCTCCCACTGATACCAATGATGGGTCACCATTCCTCCCACTGATACCAATGATGGGTCACCATTCCTCCCACTGATACCAATGATGGGTCACTATTCCTCCCACTGATACCAATGATGGGTCACCATTCCTCCCACTGATACCAATGATGGGTCACCATTCCTCCCACTGATACCAATGATGGGTCACTATTCCTCCCACTGATACCAATGATGGGTCACTATTCCTCCCACTGATACCAATGATGGGTCACCATTCCTCCCACTGATACCAATGATGGGTCACCATTCCTCCCACTGATACCAATGATGGGTCACCATTCCTCCCACTGATACCAATGATGGGTCACCATTCCTCCCACTGATACCAATGATGGGTCACCATTCCTCCCACTGATACCAATGATGGGTCACCATTCCTCCCACTGATACCAATGATGGGTCACCATTCCTCCCACTGATACCAATGATGGGTCACCATTCCTCCCACTGATACCAATGATGGGTCACCATTCCTCCCACTGATACGAATGATGGGGCACTATTCCTCCCACTGATACCAATGATGGGTCACTATTCCTCCCACTGATACCAATGATGGGTCACTATTCCTCCCACTGATACCAATGATGGGTCACCATTCCTCCCACTGATACCAATGATGGGTCACTATTCCTCCCACTGATACCAATGATGGGTCACTATTCCTCCCACTGATACCAATGATGGGTCACCATTCCTCCCACTGATACCAACAATAGGGTCACCATTCCTCCCACTGATACCAACAATGGGGCACTATTCCTCAGGGGCGGACTGACCATTCGGTCACTCGGTCGCCGACCGAGGGCCCGGCGTCAGGAGGGGCCCCATGAGCGGCTCAGTCAGCATCGGAAAAAAGCTGCCCGCCGCACCGCACGAAAACCCCGTCCTCCCGGATTGTTTCAGCTCCCAGCACCGCGGCCAGCCCCCTGCCAAGCAGACCTCGGCTTAGGCTGAGAGAGGCTCTGTCAGCAGGGAGGGGCGGGGCAGGGAGCTCCACTGACGCTCTGACCCTGCCCTGCCCCGCCCCTCCTCATGTAGTCTGAGTCTGTTCCTAATTAGAGCGTCTCTCCTGCACTTCTGAGAGCTCCGCTCTGGACCACAAAGATCACCGCCCCTACCGCCGAAAGCTCCGCCCCCTACCGACGGAAGCTCTGCCCCCTAACGGCGGAAGCCCGCCCCCTAACGGCGAAAGCTCCGCCCCCTACCGACGAAAGCTCCGCCCCTGGACCTCTGAGAGCGGGAGGTGAGCCCGACTGGTCAGGTAGGTCCTTCTGCCTACATTATATACACGGCCTGTAGACCCCTTTTTTCCCTAAACCATCCCTGGAAATGTTGTTTACCCCCCTGTATAGCTGTGCATTGCTGAAAGTTTAAATTTTAAAACTGGCTACCTGGTCATCTCCTGTAGTCGCATCCCCAGTCTGGTCATCTCCTGTAGTCGCATTCGCAGTCTCTGGTCATCTCCTGTAGTCGCATTCGCAGTCTCTGGTTATCTCCTGTAGTCGCATTCGCAGTCTGGTCATTTCCCGTAGTCGCATTCGCAGTCTGGTTATTTCCTGTAGTCGCATCCCCAGTCTCTGGTTATCTCCTGTAGTCGCATTCACAGTCTGGTCATTTCCCGTAGTCGCATTCGCAGTCTCTGGTTATCTCCTGTAGTCGCATCCCCAGTCTCTGGTCATCTCCTGTAGTCGCATCCCCAGTCTCTGGTCATCTCCTGTAGTCGCATTCGCAGTCTGGTCATTTCCCGTAGTCGCATCCCCAGTCTCTGGTTATCTCCTGTAGTCGCATTCGCAGTCTGGTCATTTCCTGTAGTCGCATTTGCAGTCTGGTTATCTCCTGTAGTCGCATTCGCAGTCTGGTCATTTCCTGTAGTCGCATTTGCAGTCTGGTTATTTCCTGTAGTCGCATCCCCAGTCTCTGGTTATTTCCTGTAGTCGCATTCGCAGTCTGGTCATTTCCCGTAGTCGCATTCGCAGTCTCTGGTTATCTCCTGTAGTCGCATTCGCAGTCTGGTCATTTCCTGTAGTCGCATTCGCAGTCTGGTCATTTCCTGTAGTCGCATTCACAGTCTCTGGTTATCTCCTGTTGTCGCATCCCTAGTCTCTGGTTATCTCCTGTAGTCGCATTTGCAGTCTGGTCATTTCCTGTAGTCGCATTCGCAGTCTCTGGTTATCTCCTGTAGTCGCATTCGCAGTCTGGTCATTTCCTGTAGTCGCATTCGCAGTCTCTGGTTATCTCCTGTAGTCGCATTCGCAGTCTGGTCATTTCCCGTAGTCGCGTTCGCAGTCTCTGGTTATCTCCTGTAGTCGCATTCACAGTCTGGTCATTTCCCGTAGTCGCATTCGCAGTCTCTGGTTATCTCCTGTAGTTGCATTCGCAGTCTGGTCATTTCCGGTAGTCGCATCCCCAGTCTGGTCATTTCCTGTAGTCGCATCCCCAGTATCTGGTTATTTCCTGTAGTTGCATTCGCAGTCTGGTCATTTCCTGTAGTCGCATTTGCAGTCTAGTTATTTCCTGTAGTCGCATCCCCAGTCTCTGGTTATTTCCTGTAGTCGCATTCGCAGTCTGGTCATTTCCCGTAGTCGCATTCGCAGTCTCTGGTTATCTCCTGTAGTCGCATTCGCAGTCTGGTCATTTCCCGTAGTCGCATTCGCAGTCTCTGGTTATCTCCTGTAGTCGCATTCGCAGTCTGGTCATTTCCTGTAGTCGCATTCGCAGTCTGGTCATTTCCTGTAGTCGCATTCACAGTCTCTGGTTATCTCCTGTAGTCGCATCCCTAGTCTCTGGTTATCTCCTGTAGTCGCATTCGCAGTCTGGTCATTTCCCGTAGTCGCATTCGCAGTCTGGTTATTTCCTGTAGTCGCATCCCCAGTCTCTGGTTATCTCCTGTAGTCGCATTCACAGTCTGGTCATTTCCCGTAGTCGCATTCGCAGTCTCTGGTTATCTCCTGTAGTCGCATCCCCAGTCTCTGGTCATCTCCTGTAGTCGCATCCCCAGTCTCTGGTCATCTCCTGTAGTCGCATTCGCAGTCTGGTCATTTCCCGTAGTCGCATCCCCAGTCTCTGGTTATCTCCTGTAGTCGCATTCGCAGTCTGGTCATTTCCCGTAGTCGCATTCGCAGTCTGGTCATTTCCTGTAGTCGCATTCGCAGTCTGGTCATTTCCTGTAGTCGCATTTGCAGTCTGGTTATTTCCTGTAGTCGCATCCCCAGTCTCTGGTTATTTCCTGTAGTCGCATTCGCAGTCTGGTCATTTCCCGTAGTCGCATTCGCAGTCTCTGGTTATCTCCTGTAGTCGCATTCGCAGTCTGGTCATTTCCTGTAGTCGCATTCGCAGTCTGGTCATTTCCTGTAGTCGCATTCACAGTCTCTGGTTATCTCCTGTTGTCGCATCCCTAGTCTCTGGTTATCTCCTGTAGTCGCATTTGCAGTCTGGTCATTTCCTGTAGTCGCATTCGCAGTCTCTGGTTATCTCCTGTAGTCGCATTCGCAGTCTGGTCATTTCCTGTAGTTTCATTCGCAGTCTCTGGTTATCTCCTGTAGTCGCATTCGCAGTCTGGTCATTTCCTGTAGTCGCATTCGCAGTCTCTGGTTATCTCCTGTAGTCGCATTCGCAGTCTGGTCATTTCCCGTAGTCGCGTTCGCAGTCTCTGGTTATCTCCTGTAGTCGCATTCACAGTCTGGTCATTTCCCGTGGTCGCATTCGCAGTCTCTGGTTATCTCCTGTAGTTGCATTCGCAGTCTGGTCATTTCCGGTAGTCGCATCCCCAGTCTGGTCATTTCCTGTAGTCGCATCCCCAGTCTCTGGTTATTTCCTGTAGTTGCATTCGCAGTCTGGTCATTTCCTGTAGTCGCATTTGCAGTCTAGTTATTTCCTGTAGTCGCATCCCCAGTCTCTGGTTATTTCCTGTAGTCGCATTCGCAGTCTGGTCATTTCCCGTAGTCGCATTCGCAGTCTCTGGTTATCTCCTGTAGTCGCATTCGCAGTCTGGTCATTTCCCGTAGTCGCATTCGCAGTCTCTGGTTATCTCCTGTAGTCGCATTCGCAGTCTGGTCATTTCCTGTAGTCGCATTCGCAGTCTGGTCATTTCCTGTAGTCGCATTCACAGTCTCTGGTTATCTCCTGTAGTCGCATCCCTAGTCTCTGGTTATCTCCTGTAGTCGCATTCGCAGTCTGGTCATTTCCCGTAGTCGCATTCGCAGTCTGGTTATTTCCTGTAGTCGCATCCCCAGTCTCTGGTTATCTCCTGTAGTCGCATTCACAGTCTGGTCATTTCCCGTAGTCGCATTCGCAGTCTCTGGTTATCTCCTGTAGTCGCATCCCCAGTCTCTGGTCATCTCCTGTAGTCGCATCCCCAGTCTCTGGTCATCTCCTGTAGTCGCATTCGCAGTCTGGTCATTTCCCGTAGTCGCATCCCCAGTCTCTGGTTATCTCCTGTAGTCGCATTCGCAGTCTGGTCATTTCCCGTAGTCGCATTCGCAGTCTGGTCATTTCCTGTAGTCGCATTTGCAGTCTGGTTATTTCCTGTAGTCGCATCCCCAGTCTCTGGTTATTTCCTGTAGTCGCATTCGCAGTCTGGTCATTTCCCGTAGTCGCATTCGCAGTCTCTGGTTATCTCCTGTAGTCGCATTCGCAGTCTGGTCATTTCCTGTAGTCGCATTCGCAGTCTGGTCATTTCCTGTAGTCGCATTCACAGTCTCTGGTTATCTCCTGTTGTCGCATCCCTAGTCTCTGGTTATCTCCTGTAGTCGCATTTGCAGTCTGGTCATTTCCTGTAGTCGCATTCGCAGTCTCTGGTTATCTCCTGTAGTCGCATTCGCAGTCTGGTCATTTCCTGTAGTCGCATTCGCAGTCTCTGGTTATCTCCTGTAGTCGCATCCCCAGTCTCTGGTCATCTCCTGTAGTCGCATCCCCAGTCTCTGGTCATCTCCTGTAGTCGCATTCGCAGTCTGGTCATTTCCCGTAGTCGCATCCCCAGTCTCTGGTTATCTCCTGTAGTCGCATTCGCAGTCTGGTCATTTCCCGTAGTCGCATTCGCAGTCTGGTCATTTCCTGTAGTCGCATTTGCAGTCTGGTTATTTCCTGTAGTCGCATCCCCAGTCTCTGGTTATTTCCTGTAGTCGCATTCGCAGTCTGGTCATTTCCCGTAGTCGCATTCGCAGTCTCTGGTTATCTCCTGTAGTCGCATTCGCAGTCTGGTCATTTCCTGTAGTCGCATTCGCAGTCTGGTCATTTCCTGTAGTCGCATTCACAGTCTCTGGTTATCTCCTGTTGTCGCATCCCTAGTCTCTGGTTATCTCCTGTAGTCGCATTTGCAGTCTGGTCATTTCCTGTAGTCGCATTCGCAGTCTCTGGTTATCTCCTGTAGTCGCATTCGCAGTCTGGTCATTTCCTGTAGTCGCATCCCCAGTCTGGTCATTTCCTGTAGTTTCATTCGCAGTCTCTGGTTATCTCCTGTAGTCGCATTCGCAGTCTGGTCATTTCCTGTAGTCGCATTCGCAGTCTCTGGTTATCTCCTGTAGTCGCATTCGCAGTCTGGTCATTTCCCGTAGTCGCGTTCGCAGTCTCTGGTTATCTCCTGTAGTCGCATTCACAGTCTGGTCATTTCCCGTAGTCGCATTCGCAGTCTCTGGTTATCTCCTGTAGTTGCATTCGCAGTCTGGTCATTTCCGGTAGTCGCATCCCCAGTCTGGTCATTTCCTGTAGTCGCATCCCCAGTCTCTGGTTATTTCCTGTAGTTGCATTCGCAGTCTGGTCATTTCCTGTAGTCGCATTTGCAGTCTAGTTATTTCCTGTAGTCGCATCCCCAGTCTCTGGTTATTTCCTGTAGTCGCATTCGCAGTCTGGTCATTTCCCGTAGTCGCATTCGCAGTCTCTGGTTATCTCCTGTAGTCGCATTCGCAGTCTGGTCATTTCCCGTAGTCGCATTCGCAGTCTCTGGTTATCTCCTGTAGTCGCATTCGCAGTCTGGTCATTTCCTGTAGTCGCATTCGCAGTCTGGTCATTTCCTGTAGTCGCATTCACAGTCTCTGGTTATCTCCTGTTGTCGCATCCCTAGTCTCTGGTTATCTCCTGTAGTCGCATTCGCAGTCTGGTCATTTCCCGTAGTCGCATTCGCAGTCTGGTTATTTCCTGTAGTCGCATCCCCAGTCTCTGGTTATCTCCTGTAGTCGCATTCACAGTCTGGTCATTTCCCGTAGTCGCATTCGCAGTCTCTGGTTATCTCCTGTAGTCGCATCCCCAGTCTCTGGTCATCTCCTGTAGTCGCATCCCCAGTCTCTGGTCATCTCCTGTAGTCGCATTCGCAGTCTGGTCATTTCCCGTAGTCGCATCCCCAGTCTCTGGTTATCTCCTGTAGTCGCATTCGCAGTCTGGTCATTTCCCGTAGTCGCATTCGCAGTCTGGTCATTTCCTGTAGTCGCATTTGCAGTCTGGTTATTTCCTGTAGTCGCATCCCCAGTCTCTGGTTATTTCCTGTAGTCGCATTCGCAGTCTGGTCATTTCCCGTAGTCGCATTCGCAGTCTCTGGTTATCTCCTGTAGTCGCATTCGCAGTCTGGTCATTTCCTGTAGTCGCATTCGCAGTCTGGTCATTTACTGTAGTCGCATTCACAGTCTCTGGTTATCTCCTGTTGTCGCATCCCTAGTCTCTGGTTATCTCCTGTAGTCGCATTTGCAGTCTGGTCATTTCCTGTAGTCGCATTCGCAGTCTCTGGTTATCTCCTGTAGTCGCATTCGCAGTCTGGTCATTTCCTGTAGTCGCATCCCCAGTCTGGTCATTTCCTGTAGTTTCATTCGCAGTCTCTGGTTATCTCCTGTAGTCGCATTCGCAGTCTGGTCATTTCCTGTAGTCGCATTCGCAGTCTCTGGTTATCTCCTGTAGTCGCATTCGCAGTCTGGTCATTTCCTGTAGTCGCATTCGCAGTCTCTGGTTATCTCCTGTAGTCGCATTCGCAGTCTGGTCATTTCCCGTAGTCGCGTTCGCAGTCTCTGGTTATCTCCTGTAGTCGCATTCACAGTCTGGTCATTTCCCGTAGTCGCATTCGCAGTCTCTGGTTATCTCCTGTAGTTGCATTCGCAGTCTGGTCATTTCCGGTAGTCGCATCCCCAGTCTGGTCATTTCCTGTAGTCGCATCCCCAGTCTCTGGTTATTTCCTGTAGTTGCATTCGCAGTCTGGTCATTTCCTGTAGTCGCATTTGCAGTCTAGTTATTTCCTGTAGTCGCATCCCCAGTCTCTGGTTATTTCCTGTAGTCGCATTCGCAGTCTGGTCATTTCCCGTAGTCGCATTCGCAGTCTCTGGTTATCTCCTGTAGTCGCATTCGCAGTCTGGTCATTTCCCGTAGTCGCATTCGCAGTCTCTGGTTATCTCCTGTAGTCGCATTCGCAGTCTGGTCATTTCCTGTAGTCGCATTCGCAGTCTGGTCATTTCCTGTAGTCGCATTCACAGTCTCTGGTTATCTCCTGTTGTCGCATCCCTAGTCTCTGGTTATCTCCTGTAGTCGCATTCGCAGTCTGGTCATTTCCTGCAGTCGCATTCGCAGTCTCTGGTTATCTCCTGTAGTCGCATTCGCAGTCTGGTCATTTCCTGTAGTCGCATCCCCAGTCTGGTCATTTCCTGTAGTCGCATCCCCAGTCTCTGGTTATTTCCTGTAGTCGCATTCGCAGTCTGGTCATTTCCTGTAGTCGCATTTGCAGTCTAGTTATTTCCTGTAGTCGCATCCCCAGTCTCTGGTTATTTCCTGTAGTCGCATTCGCAGTCTGGTCATTTCCCGTAGTCGCATTCGCAGTCTCTGGTTATCTCCTGTAGTCGCATTCGCAGTCTGGTCATTTCCCGTAGTCGCATTCGCAGTCTCTGGTTATCTCCTGTAGTCGCATTCGCAGTCTGGTCATTTCCTGTAGTCGCATTCGCAGTCTGGTCATTTCCTGTAGTCGCATTCACAGTCTCTGGTTATTTCCTGTAGTCGCATTCGCAGTCTGGTCATTTCCCGTAGTCGCATTCGCAGTCTCTGGTTATCTCCTGTAGTCGCATTCGCAGTCTGGTCATTTCCTGTAGTCGCATTCGCAGTCTGGTCATTTCCTGTAGTCGCATTCACAGTCTCTGGTTATCTCCTGTTGTCGCATCCCTAGTCTCTGGTTATCTCCTGTAGTCGCATTTGCAGTCTGGTCATTTCCTGTAGTCGCATTCGCAGTCTCTGGTTATCTCCTGTAGTCGCATTCGCAGTCTGGTCATTTCCTGTAGTCGCATCCCCAGTCTGGTCATTTCCTGTAGTTTCATTCGCAGTCTCTGGTTATCTCCTGTAGTCGCATTCGCAGTCTGGTCATTTCCTGTAGTCGCATTCGCAGTCTCTGGTTATCTCCTGTAGTCGCATTCGCAGTCTGGTCATTTCCCGTAGTCGCGTTCGCAGTCTCTGGTTATCTCCTGTAGTCGCATTCACAGTCTGGTCATTTCCCGTAGTCGCATTCGCAGTCTCTGGTTATCTCCTGTAGTTGCATTCGCAGTCTGGTCATTTCCGGTAGTCGCATCCCCAGTCTGGTCATTTCCTGTAGTCGCATCCCCAGTCTCTGGTTATTTCCTGTAGTTGCATTCGCAGTCTGGTCATTTCCTGTAGTCGCATTTGCAGTCTAGTTATTTCCTGTAGTCGCATCCCCAGTCTCTGGTTATTTCCTGTAGTCGCATTCGCAGTCTGGTCATTTCCCGTAGTCGCATTCGCAGTCTCTGGTTATCTCCTGTAGTCGCATTCGCAGTCTGGTCATTTCCCGTAGTCGCATTCGCAGTCTCTGGTTATCTCCTGTAGTCGCATTCGCAGTCTGGTCATTTCCTGTAGTCGCATTCGCAGTCTGGTCATTTCCTGTAGTCGCATTCACAGTCTCTGGTTATCTCCTGTTGTCGCATCCCTAGTCTCTGGTTATCTCCTGTAGTCGCATTCGCAGTCTGGTCATTTCCCGTAGTCGCATTCGCAGTCTGGTTATTTCCTGTAGTCGCATCCCCAGTCTCTGGTTATCTCCTGTAGTCGCATTCACAGTCTGGTCATTTCCCGTAGTCGCATTCGCAGTCTCTGGTTATCTCCTGTAGTCGCATCCCCAGTCTCTGGTCATCTCCTGTAGTCGCATCCCCAGTCTCTGGTCATCTCCTGTAGTCGCATTCGCAGTCTGGTCATTTCCCGTAGTCGCATCCCCAGTCTCTGGTTATCTCCTGTAGTCGCATTCGCAGTCTGGTCATTTCCCGTAGTCGCATTCGCAGTCTGGTCATTTCCTGTAGTCGCATTTGCAGTCTGGTTATTTCCTGTAGTCGCATCCCCAGTCTCTGGTTATTTCCTGTAGTCGCATTCGCAGTCTGGTCATTTCCCGTAGTCGCATTCGCAGTCTCTGGTTATCTCCTGTAGTCGCATTCGCAGTCTGGTCATTTCCTGTAGTCGCATTCGCAGTCTGGTCATTTACTGTAGTCGCATTCACAGTCTCTGGTTATCTCCTGTTGTCGCATCCCTAGTCTCTGGTTATCTCCTGTAGTCGCATTTGCAGTCTGGTCATTTCCTGTAGTCGCATTCGCAGTCTCTGGTTATCTCCTGTAGTCGCATTCGCAGTCTGGTCATTTCCTGTAGTCGCATCCCCAGTCTGGTCATTTCCTGTAGTTTCATTCGCAGTCTCTGGTTATCTCCTGTAGTCGCATTCGCAGTCTGGTCATTTCCTGTAGTCGCATTCGCAGTCTCTGGTTATCTCCTGTAGTCGCATTCGCAGTCTGGTCATTTCCTGTAGTCGCATTCGCAGTCTCTGGTTATCTCCTGTAGTCGCATTCGCAGTCTGGTCATTTCCCGTAGTCGCGTTCGCAGTCTCTGGTTATCTCCTGTAGTCGCATTCACAGTCTGGTCATTTCCCGTAGTCGCATTCGCAGTCTCTGGTTATCTCCTGTAGTTGCATTCGCAGTCTGGTCATTTCCGGTAGTCGCATCCCCAGTCTGGTCATTTCCTGTAGTCGCATCCCCAGTCTCTGGTTATTTCCTGTAGTTGCATTCGCAGTCTGGTCATTTCCTGTAGTCGCATTTGCAGTCTAGTTATTTCCTGTAGTCGCATCCCCAGTCTCTGGTTATTTCCTGTAGTCGCATTCGCAGTCTGGTCATTTCCCGTAGTCGCATTCGCAGTCTCTGGTTATCTCCTGTAGTCGCATTCGCAGTCTGGTCATTTCCCGTAGTCGCATTCGCAGTCTCTGGTTATCTCCTGTAGTCGCATTCGCAGTCTGGTCATTTCCTGTAGTCGCATTCGCAGTCTGGTCATTTCCTGTAGTCGCATTCACAGTCTCTGGTTATCTCCTGTTGTCGCATCCCTAGTCTCTGGTTATCTCCTGTAGTCGCATTCGCAGTCTGGTCATTTCCTGCAGTCGCATTCGCAGTCTCTGGTTATCTCCTGTAGTCGCATTCGCAGTCTGGTCATTTCCTGTAGTCGCATCCCCAGTCTGGTCATTTCCTGTAGTCGCATCCCCAGTCTCTGGTTATTTCCTGTAGTCGCATTCGCAGTCTGGTCATTTCCTGTAGTCGCATTTGCAGTCTAGTTATTTCCTGTAGTCGCATCCCCAGTCTCTGGTTATTTCCTGTAGTCGCATTCGCAGTCTGGTCATTTCCCGTAGTCGCATTCGCAGTCTCTGGTTATCTCCTGTAGTCGCATTCGCAGTCTGGTCATTTCCCGTAGTCGCATTCGCAGTCTCTGGTTATCTCCTGTAGTCGCATTCGCAGTCTGGTCATTTCCTGTAGTCGCATTCGCAGTCTGGTCATTTCCTGTAGTCGCATTCACAGTCTCTGGTTATCTCCTGTTGTCGCATCCCTAGTCTCTGGTTATCTCCTGTAGTCGCATTCGCAGTCTGGTCATTTCCTGCAGTCGCATTCGCAGTCTCTGGTTATCTCCTGTAGTCGCATTCGCAGTCTGGTCATTTCCTGTAGTCGCATCCCCAGTCTGGTCATTTCCTGTAGTCGCATCCCCAGTCTCTGGTTATTTCCTGTAGTCGCATTCGCAGTCTGGTCATTTCCTGTAGTCGCATTCACAGTCTCTGGTTATCTCCTGTTGTCGCATCCCTAGTCTCTGGTTATCTCCTGTAGTCGCATTCGCAGTCTGGTCATTTCCTGTAGTCGCATTCGCAGTCTCTGGTTATCTCCTGTAGTCGCATTCGCAGTCTGGTCATTTCCTGTAGTCGCATCCGCAGTCTCTGGTTATTTCCTGTAGTCGCATTCGCAGTCTGGTCATTTCCTGTAGTCGCATTCGCAGTCTCTGGTTATCTCCTGTAGTCGCATTCGCAGTCTGGTCATTTCCTGTAGTCGCATTCGCAGTCTGGTCATTTCCTGTAGTCTCATTCGCAGTCTCTGGTTATCTCCTGTAGTCGCATTCGCAGTCTGGTCATTTCCTGTAGTCGCATTCGCAGTCTCTGGTTATCTCCTGTAGTCGCATTCGCAGTTTGGTCATTTCCTGTAGTCGCATTCGCAGTTTCTGGTTATCTCCTGTAGTCGCATTCGCAGTATGGTCATTTCCTGTAGTCGCATTCGCAGTTTGGTAATTTCCTGTAGTCGCATCCCCAGTCTCTGGTTATTTCCCGTAGTCGCATTCGCAGTCTGGTTATTTCCCGTAGTCGCATTCGCAGTCTCTGGTTATCTCCTGTAGTCGCATCCCCAGTCTCTGGTTATCTCCTGTAGTCGCATTCGCAGTCTGGTCATTTCCTGTAGTCGCATCCCCAGTCTCTGGTTATCTCCTGTAGTTGCATTCGCAGTCTGGTCATTTCCCGTAGTCGCATTCGCAGTCTCTGGTTATCTCCTGTAGTCGCATTCGCAGTCTGGTCATTTCCCGTAGTCGCATTCGCAGTCTCTGGTTATCTCCTGTAGTTGCATTCGCAGTCTGGTCATTTCCGGTAGTCGCATCCCCAGTCTGGTCATTTCCTGTAGTCGCATCCCCAGTCTCTGGTTATTTCCTGTAGTCGCATTCGCAGTCTGGTCATTTCCTGTAGTCGCATTTGCAGTCTGGTTATTTCCTGTAGTCGCATCCCCAGTCTCTGGTTATTTCCTGTAGTCGCATTCGCAGTCTGGTCATTTCCCGTAGTCGCATTCGCAGTCTCTGGTTATCTCCTGTAGTCGCATTCGCAGTCTGGTCATTTCCTGTAGTCGCATTCGCAGTCTGGTCATTTCCTGTAGTCGCATTCACAGTCTCTGGTTATCTCCTGTTGTCGCATCCCTAGTCTCTGGTTATCTCCTGTAGTCGCATTCGCAGTCTGGTCATTTCCTGTAGTCGCATTCGCAGTCTCTGGTTATCTCCTGTAGTCGCATTCGCAGTCTGGTCATTTCCTGTAGTCAC